>CM022944.1:57357996-57383208 GCA_012931725.1 Litsea cubeba
CATACAAAATGCTCTCTGTATTGCCACAAAGCGTCGCTAGTCGACATCTGCCGAAACAACATGAGAGCCAAATCCGCTCCATGATCATCGGCAACAAATCAAAAAACCTGGGAGAACTCCTAGAAGCTTCCATGGAAGCTGAAACGGTGATTAAAGACCTCAACAGTCAGAAATCATCAAGAAAAGCCAACCGTCCATTGCAACCTCTAAACCAAAGAAATAAAGAGGTCCTCAATGTGCAGACCAAGCCAGCTCCTCAGCCACCAAAGAAAGCTGAAAACAAAGCTGCTGGTAAGAGACCTGAACTCTCTGATGCCTTCAAAGAACGAGTAGAGAAGAAATACCCGTTGATGAAGATGTTGATGAAATCTTCGGGGCTCTTGTGGCAACGGCAAGCTCACCTTGCCTGAACACAAAAGACCGGGTGATGTTGGCAAACCAACGATCCTCGGTACTGTCCATACCACCAGATGATCTCGCATCCTCTCAATCAATGCTTCGTTGTGAGAGAGAAAATACATCGAGATTTGGCTGGAAAAAAACTTGAAGGGTCCTCACCTTTGCCAAAAACTATGGGTCTGCCTCCGTCAACATGGTGACATGTGGACAAACATCAAGGACACCGAAGGAAGAGATTCACTACTTCCTTCAAGGTGATAAACTCAATCGAAAGCGTCGAGGAACTGTTCTTACCCGGACACCAGACGGACAACCCGCTACGTTAATCCCGATCTGCTGGAAGATGAAACTGGGAGGTCGTGAAAATAAAGCTACAGCTCACCCGCGAAGCAGGCTATGAAACATTCCATAAGCTCTAAACGGCAAAGAGAAGGACCTCAGGGCCAAAAACTAGAGTCAAAGAAAAGGCTAGAGGGGCGTCCTCACCGCTTTCCTGGATGGTAACAACAACATCCCTTCCAGAGACTTCAAAAGGGGGTAAGGAAATTCACTCACTCTCAGTGATTTCATGCCACCTCAATTCAGAGAAGCCATGCAGGAGACATCATACTCTTGCAATTCGGTAGTTGGATTCTCCATTGATGGATACGAGTCCAGCGACACCGATGATGGATTCGAATCCAACTACACAGATGAGTGGGAGGAATCCCTTGAAACAGAGAATATCTCTCCGTGAAGAATGGGTTCCTGAGTCCATCTTATGCCAGTAATCTGGTATAAACCCCCTACAAAGCACAAGGATCCTGGGTCTGATGATGAAGAAGACCAAGAGCTGTACAAGAAAATGCTGCTGACCCAGCACCTCTCATTACTCCAGTGGAAATCAACAATGTTGAGCCACAAGAGATGATGAAGAAGAAGATCCGGCTCCCATGCCTGATCTCGAAGATATGCAAGGATCTTGCAGCGACTCGCTCTAGAACAAGAGCAAGAACGCGTCAACGAGCCTCCTCGCAATCCAGAGCCTGAAGTCCCTGAAGACCATCAGGTACATCCTCCCTTAACTCCTGAAAATGGAGAAAATTGCTGGATAGACGATCCTCTCACATCCGAGGATGAGTCTGACTCCGATCAGGCAACGTCTCCCGTCAGAGCTTCCTGTAATGTGATAATTCGGGATTATAGCTCTTCCGAAGCATCGTCTGATGAGAGCACTTACACTCCGGCGACGCCTAGCAATGTATCTTCTGAAGCCACCTCGTCTCACGTGACTTTCACTGAGATGACACCCTCTCAGGTTTCTTCTCCTGAGACTGTGACTTCAAAGTTCACACCCTTCCTGACTGAAGAATTCCCAGCCATTGATGCTTGGGACGATGAATTAGTCAACGAAGAAGAAAGATTGCTGGATGCTGTTCAGGACTTGTTCCCGGAAAATGCTCCATGCAACACAATCACTGAGGATGGTAACTCTGCTGCTGATGCATCCTCAGCAAATGAAAAACGACAGCCTCTTGATCCTGAAGACATCTTCCAAACGAAGACCCTTCTCAAGAAGCTCTCGAAGTTGGTAGAGGCACCCGCTCTGGCCGGGACTACCACAAAAATTACAACCAATCTTCCTTTACATATGTAAATCCTTCGGGAAAAGATGTTGTAAGCGCCCCTAGTGGCAACAATGATGAACATGCAGCCCCTTAAGGAGGCTTTCAAGTATGACTTGATTGAACACTTCAAGCACATACCTGCACGTCTGCACATCCTAGATTTGTTGCGAATGTCTTCGCACACTCGTGATAATCTCATCTCAGAATTACAAAACTGAATGAGGATGTCGACAAACATGCCCCGCAAGTCCTCCAAATTGAAATGGATTACCGGGTCAAAAACTCAGAAGCCTCCTCAAAGGGAGAAAAGAAGAAAACTGAGGGATCATGCATTGAATGCCTCTCGGTTAAAAAAGCAGCCAGTGCAACCATCGCCTTCACAAAGGATGACCTCCTACTTGGCGAAACCAGGCATAACCGACCCCTGTACTTCACGGGATATATCAAGGAAATGCCTATGCATAGAGTTCAGATCGACCCAGGTTCTGCACTCAACCTTATCTCCACATCGGCTCTTGAAGAGTTGGGCATCCCACCCAGCAAACTGAGCCACACATCTGTATCTATCTTTGGATACGATGGGAGTACTCAAAGGCCCATCGGCAAAATCAGGTTCAAATTGCAGATCGGTGATCTTATCTCTGAGGTCACAGTGTATGCAATAAAAACCCCTTCATGCTACAACATCCTTCTCGGACGCCCTTGGATCCATGAGAATGGTGTTGTCCCTTCAACTCTACATCAATGCATCAAGTTTGTTGGCGACGACGGCATGATACATCGAGTCTTTGCGGACAGAAAACCCTTCAAAGGTAAAGAAATCCACTTCGCAGACTCACAAATGTATGAAGGTGAAAAAGAAGAAGAGGAGAAGCATACAGCATCCATTGCCGAAAGTCTCCAGAAAGATAAAGGCAAAGCTCCTCAACAATCACCGGAAGAAAACAAACCATCCGGTAAATCTGAAGAGAGCATGCAAACTCCCTTCATCATCTCCCTCAAATCTTCAAAGCCTTTGGTTATCACAACTAAAGTGAAGAAGGCAAACAAAAGCCTGGGGGCAAATTTGTTGTCTCTTTCGTGTCTATCATGCAAGACACGGACTCGGATTCAGAGCCAGAAGACGACACATCGTCAAGCCAAGCTGACACTCAGCAAGTTCAGCCTGCTCTTACTCCAATGGAGACAACTTCTGACATAGAAGATCCTACGTCAGCTTCCTTCGTTGTTCCAGCAACTTCAACAAAGGAAAAACCGATCTTCTTCCATAGATCGGATGCTTCTTCATCAAACTCCATGCTGAACCTTTCCAAAATAAAGGTACGCCTCAACTATCCTTATACAGTTCTGTGGCACAAGCTATTATGAAGAAAATGGGCTATGACGCTCAAAACCCAGTCGGTTTGGGAGAAGGACGCGGTATTCTCACGCCATTGGGGCCCGTCTTGACCAAAAGCCAGCTGGAAGATTGGAGACTCTACGGCTATGTAGAAAAGTCTTCACACGGGTTAGGGTATGATCCTGACACCCCCTTGAGACAGTTGACACAAAGGCTTAAAAGTCAATATACTGACCAAGCCTCAACATCTCAAATCCATGAAGACATCGATCTCCCTGGATATCTCTTTGATGAGTCACCTGACAAAGATCCAGGAAGCTCATCCAATTGGCACGATTTCTCCAAAAATGAAGAGGAGTTGTCCGATGGAACAGACGTGTGGACCTCTGACTCAGAAGAACCCTCATCTCCAAAAGAAGTAGCCTACTTCGACTCGGTTTCAACAGGCGATTGGGATCATCTCATAGCAAGCCTTGGGAAAATTACCGATCAAGAAGACCCGTGGAAAGGAACAAAACCTTGGTCTGGAAATGCCCTTGAAACCCCAGAAGGTTTCGTTGAGCTGGAAGCCTCCGAAAATATTGTGGAGGAACCACCTTCGAACCTTCCAACAGAAGATCCTGTTCAAAAGATAGACTTGGGAACACCAGATAACCCACGTCCTGTATTCATAAGCAAGAATATAAAGGATGATGAGTTACCCGAGTATATCGCTTTTCTTCGTGAGTTCGTTGATTGCTTTGCATGGTCTTATGCTGAAATGCCAGGCTTAGACCCCAAAATAGCAGTTCACAAACTCAATCTTCAAGAAGACATCAACCCTGTCAAGCAAGGCCAAAGAAGATTCCGTCCAGACGTGATGGATAAAATTGAACAAGAAGTTCAAAAACTCAAAAGCGTCGGCTTCATCCGTGAGGAACAACATCCTGAATGGTTGGCCAACATTGTCCCCGTGACAAAGAAAAATGGGCAGATCAGGGTCTGTATTGATTATAGAGACCTGAATGGCGCATGCCCAAAAGATGAATTTCCGCTCCCCATACCAGAGGTAATGATTGATAATACCTGTGGATTCGAGCGAATGACATTCATGGATGGTTTCTCTGGCTACAATCAGATAAAGATGCATCCTGAGAATGAAAAACATACATCCTTTCGAACCCCATTTGGCGTGTATTGCTACACTGTCATGCCATTTGGTTTGAAGAATGCTGGTGCCACATATCAGAGGGCTATGATGAAAATATTCCAAGATATGCAGCACAAGACGGTTGAATGTTACGTTGATGACCTCGCCGTCAAAAGCAAAAGAAAAGAAGATCATCTCGAAAACCTTCGAGAAGTCTTCCTCCGGCTTCGCAAACACAAACTGCGAATGAATCCATTGAAATGCTTCTTCGGCGTCTCGTCGGGTAAGTTCCTCGGATTCTTAGTTCGGAAAGCTGGAATAGAGCTTGACCCCATAAAAGTCAAAGCCATTCTAGAAATGCCCTCTCCAAGAACCTTGAGAGAACTCAAAGGGCTTCAAGGGAGATTGGCCTACATCAGACGGTTCATCTCCAATCTTTCGGGGAAATGCCGTCCATTCTCCCGGTTGATGAAAAAAGGTGTAAACTTTGTCTGGGATGCTGACTGTGAAGCTGCTTTCCAAGACATCAAGTCATACCTGACAAAACCTCCAGTGTTAGCTGCTCCTACCACTGGAAAACCATTCATCTTGTACACAAGAGCCCTTGATCACTCTCTGGGAGCTCTGCTTGCGCAAGAAAATGATCAAAGAAAAGAAGCTGCTCTATATTACCTCAGCCGCATGCTAGTAGGTGCAGAGCATCGCTACTCTCCAGTCGAAAAAGAATGTCTTGCAGTGATGTTCGTCGTACAAAAGCTGCGTCACTACTTGCTTTCCAACACAGTCTACCTGGTCTCGAGGGTCAACCTCTTGAAGGTCCTTGTCACAAAGGCAGGTTCTCTCAATGCTCGACTGGCAAAATGGTCCATCCTTCTGTCACAATTTGATATTAGGTATGTACCACAAAAAGCAATCAAAGGGCAAGCTCTAGCAGACTTCCTCGCAGAGCATCCATTGCCTAAGGATTCTCCACTCAGAGATGATCTCCCAGACGAACCAGTCTACAATGTGGAGACTTTCTCACAAAGTGCCTCCTGGGACATGTACTTTGACGGTGCAACCAGGACAAATGAAAAAAGACAGCTGATCTCGGGAGTTGGCATCCTCTTTGTTAGCCCCGACAAATACATGATTCCACACGCTTTCTCGCTACTGGAACCATACACAAACAATGCAGCTGAATATCAAGCTCTGATCTTAGGATTGGAACTCGCCACCAACATCATTTGTCGTTTCGGCATACCCAAAAGATTCGTCCATGATAACGGACCACAGTTCCGGGATCATCGATTCTACAGGTTCTGCGACAAATACAAAATTCAAAGCTGTCCTTCGACTCCATACAATCCGGCAGCAAACGGGTTAGCAGAAGCTTTCAACAAGACACTCTGCAAAATCCTCAAAAAAAATGGTCTCTAGTCACAAAAGAGACTGGAGCGACAAAATGTCTGAAGCTTTGTGGGCCTATCGAACCACCGTTCGAGGACCAACCCATAGCACACCATTCTCCTTGGTCTATGGATGCGAAGCTGTCGTGCCCTTGGAAGTACAAATTCCTTCCTTGAGGGTATCCTTGCAAAATGACATGACTCAAGAAAGCAATGTCAAATTGCGGCTCCATGAGCTGGACAATCTCGATGAGAGACGGCTCGAAGCTCAACAAAGCATTGAACTTTACCAAGCACGCATGGCGGGATCTTTCGATAAAAAGGTCAGACAACGCGCCTACAAAAAGAATGACTTGGTTCTTGCGGTAAAAAGACCAATGGTCTTCGCTCACAAGTCCAAAGGCAAATTCGAGCCAAAATGGGAGGGACCCTACGTCATCGACAAAGTTTTCTCCAATGGCGCATACGCACTCCTAAACATGGAAGGTGACAGATGTATGCTGCCCATCAATGGCAAGTTCTTAAAGCGGTACTACCCTTGAAGACTTACCCAACTGGGTAAGAGCAATGCCTGTATGGCCAAAACCGGTTTCCAGGTACACGCTCGCTAAACCCACCCTTTTTTAGAATTTTCATGTCAAATATTGAAATTTCTAGAAATCTAAAACAATGCTTACTTTCATCGTTTCATTGTTCAAAAAAAAAAAATCCAAGTTTAGGAACCTTTCCCTAACTTGACCAAAATTTTCAACCCTTGAACCCAAAATTCATGGTTTGAAACAAAATCCGGATTCAGGGATTTCCACCCTAGTCCACCCTGCCTTTTACCGTCAAAATGGTTTTTGGTCAAAACTCATGACCCTCGTGTCTTTAAACAAAAAAGTGGTTTTTCAAAAACTGCGAGGAAGCGACGCTTAGTCGATACTTGCACAAATCGGAAGCAAGCGAACCACGTTCGACACTTCCAAAATCGCAGGGAAGCGACATTTCGTCGATACTTGCAAAATCCAAAACTGTGGAGATGCAACATTTCAGTTGATATCCACAACCCAAATTTCAAAGGTTCGAAAAAACCTAAAAAAAAAAAACTGTGGAGACGCAACATTTCAGTTGATATCCATGACCCAAAGGTTCGAGAAAACCACAAATTTCAAAAATCGTGGGAAAACGACATCAAGTCAGTACCCGCAAAACAAAAATTTTTGAAAAGCAAGGATGCGACATTCCATCGATACTTGCACCCAAATCCGCGAGGATGCGACATTCCATCGATACTCGCAATCGAATGAGCAAGGATGCGACATTCCATCGATACTTGCAAGAACATTCAGCAGGGAGGCGACTTTTAGTCGATACTTGCATTTTTTTTGAAAACCAAACCGGCTATAAATGCCATCAAAACAGGCTATAAATGCCACAAACCGGCTATCAATGCCACCAAAACAAAACCGGCTATCAATGCCACAAACAAAAAAAAAAACTTGGATTTCAAAAACGGCTATCAATGCCACCAAAACAAAACGGCTATCAATGCCACCAAAACAAACCGGCTATCAATGCCACCAAAACAAAACAGGCTATCAATGCCACCAAAAACCGGCTATAGATGCCACAAAACAAATTCGGCTATCAATGCCACCAAAATTGGCTATAGATGCCACAAAAAAAAAACTCGGCTATCAATGCCACAAGAAAAGCTGGCTCTCATGCCAAAATTGGCTCCCATGCCACAAACAAAAAACCTGGCTTTCATGCCAAAACAATCACTTGACAAAAGATTTTCACAAAATGACAACCTTTTGATCAAATCCCATTTAGCAATTACTTTTATCACAAAAAGATTCAAGTGAGCGTAGGGATAACAAAAAAAATCAAATCCCATTTAGCAATTACTTTTATTACAAAAAGATTAAAGTGAGCGTAGGGATAACAAAAAAAATGTTCATAAGCACTACATAACAAAAAAAGAAAAAAGTACCAAAAAATACAAGTGGTACCAAAAAAAAAAAGAAAGAAGGATGGTTTCTGTATACAGGAGCTCAATCAAAAATGGTCTCCAGCCAAGAGTTCAGCTCCCCAAGCAGACTTTTAGCCTCAGCTGTCAAGGATTCCAAGGCACGCTTCTTCAGGAACTTGCCATGAGATGCTGGAGTTGGCTGTACCCCTTCTCTCACACCAGGAAGCTTACCTCGAGCAGCTTGCCATTGTTCATCCTCATCAGACTTCCTTTTGAGAACCTGTTCGGCATCGGCAACCTGGTGAATCAGGGCACTCTCCCTGTCGCGAGCTTCTATTATGGCAGTCCACTTGGCAGCGACTTGTGCCTGCAGATGCTCAAGACGTTTCCTGGCCTCATCGACCTCCCTATCAAGGATGTTAAGGTCATGTGTCAGCCCGATGATGGTTAGCTCTTCTCTATTCCTCTTTCGGACTGCCACCTTCCTGCTTTATGTAGCCTCATCCAGGTCAGACTTAGCCTTATCAGCAGGGTCCAGGAACATCTCCTTGAAGAACTGGTCATCAGCCAAACTCACGGTCTCAAACCACTTGTCACCCAGTGCAATGATCCTATCAACGATCGCCCTGGCACCTGTGACATCCAGACCAGCCTCTTCAGCATCGCTGAGAATCTCCTGCACATGCTGGATCATGCCAAATCCGACTTCCAAGTGCCCAGAAAAGAGAGTCTCAATCCAAGAGCTCACAACTCGCACCACCACCTTCTTCGCAAAAAGAAGAGATGGCCCAGCTGAGGATTCGCCCAACTCCGTTGGTCGGCTACTCATGTCATCATCTGTTGAAAGAGTAACAAAAGAACTCTTTCCAGCTGAAGCTGCTCCTGCTCGGGAAGGAATCTCAGCGCGAGGAATCTCCTCAATATTGTCAGAGCTGGTCCCAGGAATCTCTACCTCTGGATCAACCTCTGGCATCTCTTGCTCTGGAAGCAACGGATCCTCCTCTGCCACTTCAAAACCTGCAAAGGAAACACAAAAAGGTATGAATATGACCCTGTTTGAAAATCATTATCAGAGTTATAACTACAAAATACCTTCTTCGACGACTGGCGGAACACTTTCTTCCTCCATGAACTCATCGAAAGCATCATCAACATTTGCGTCCATCGATGGTTCAAAGTCATCAGAACCCTGCGGCAAGTCAGCTGGCAACAAAAAAATGTGTTAGCAAGCCAAGTCACAAACAAAAAAAAAAAAAGAGCAAAAGAAGTCGTACCAATTGGAGATTCTGGATTTACTCCAGAGCCCGTCGGTTCTTCTTCAGGTGCCTCGACAGGATCCATCACCACCTCATTGGTTGGGACCTCCGGCATCACCAAGTCTTCCTCTGCTAAAAAAAAAAAAAAAAAAAGCAGAAACAAGAAGCAAATCATAACATGGAAAAAATCCCATGAAAAGAAATAGAAAGAGAAAAAGGAAGAATCATACCTTCACCGACGGTCTCTTCTTCTCGGCTTCTCTTCTCCGGAGGCTCGTCAGCATCCACTGGCACATCCTCATTGATAGTAAGAGGAACTTCCAAGTTAGGAGAATCCTCATGCTGCCCCTGGCTGCGATGATGACTCCTCCTCCTCTTACTTCTGCGGGCTCGCTTCTTAGAAGAACCTACCCCGCTGTCAGAGTCAGGTTTCCCACTTGACTCATCACTGGATGGTCTGCTCTTGCCAGTAGACTCCACGGAAGCTTGCCTTTGTGCCGCCTGCATCCAAGCACCAAGTTCGGCTTCCTCCTGTTCTAGCTGCTCCAAAGCCTCGTCAGGTATTTCTCGAACAGCTTCAGAACCGATGACGCCCTGGTCACCGAGAAAGCCTATCTTGTGCTTCTCTCCAGAAAGGAAGGACCAAACTTCCTCTCGCCGGATGCCATCCGACTTTCCAAGGCCCTTTCCAGATGCCAGCTTCACATCAAGCTCCTTCCTGGAAAGTCCCCGATATGCCGAAAAGCTCTCCGCGAACCACTTCGCAAAGCCGGCAGTACGGGAAGTCAGCAACACAGGATAAGAAATCATGGCTGTAGTGTCTTCAGCACTATAGAAAGCCCATGCATTTCTCCCGTCCTGTAAGCCTCCAAAGCGCTTCACCATGCTTGAAGGCGCTCCAACAACGCCTTGAGAAAAGCCAAGCTGCAAAGCAAAGCGAGAGGGTACATACGGCTGGATGTCGACGAAAAGATGTCTGCGGTACACCATCGTGCCGACACGTATGCTGAAAAGCCACTCTCTCTCTGCATTTGTCAAGGAATAATGCCTTCCCGACCCCGCCCTGGTAGAGTCTCGGGAGGCACCAAAATCAAAAGCCTTCTTCCGCAACTCCGGAGAAAGCTTTACTGAAGATTGCCCCATCTCGACGTCCCTGAATCGTCGGATCCTCATGCGGGCAAACAAAAGTGATTCGGACACGGCTTTGCCCTTAGCCAGTCGAATCATCAGAGGATCATCATCCTGTGCAACACCCAGCCGATGGAAGCCAGGACAGTGGTATACATACCACGAATAAAAGATATGGGCTGAAAATACCCTATTCATGGGAAGCCCAAGCCGAACTAGAAAAGCAGCAGCCTGCAGTTCGGTACACAGGTAGGAGTAAAGAGCTGGCACCAAAGCAAGCTGCTCTCCAAACGCCATCTGACAAGCCGGAAAAATACAATGCGGCCTGATGTGCGTTCCATCTCCTCCAGCAAATACAGCCTCACCAAGCCAATAAGTGAGGTAAACAGCGAGATCTCTCCGCAGTGCAATGTCAGGACATATGGCGTTTGTGCTTGCACAGAAATCTCTCAACTCTTCTTGCATGGCCAAGATCTTCTTTGAACTTGGATCCTAAGCTCCAGCTTCCTGGGTCATGCTATCAGAAGGCTCCCTACTATCAAAGAAGTTGGGGAATGAAGAGCAAAAACTCTTCCAACTGCTGGATCTAACTTTCGAACCCCCCTTCTCCTTCAAAAAATCATAGAAGGCGACGAGCTGAAAGTATAAAAGCCTGAACTCCTCAGACTGCCCCTCGAGGACGCTGTCAATCGGCATAAACTCCTCATAGAGTTTGCCGAGGATGGGCAATCCGGTAATAGCGCTCAGCTCCTTCAAAGAAAAACCAATCTCACCATTCGTCACAACGAAGGTATTGGTTTGAGGGAGGGATGACTCCAGCATAGCCATGAAGGCCTCATCGGAAAAGATCACGGTCTCCCTAAAGGCACGGACCGCATCAAAAATCCCGGCTTCCTTCAAAACGGCGCCACCAATCAGCAGGACGTGATCAGTCCACGACTTCCACTCGGAGTCAGCATTGAAGCGGCCACGAAGTCGGAAAGGCTTGATCCAATTGCTGCCGTCACCACTGAAAATACCAAGGCCCACCGGTCTCAAATCGACCGACGGATAATCAGAGCCCTGGTAGCCGCTGGATGGTATCAACAGGTCCATGTCAACAGGCGACCTCTCCGTATATCCAGGAGAACCGCCAACAAAAACCCCGGTCTTGATTACATTTGTCCTTCTCACCCAACTTGGAGGATCTTCCCTCTTAGGGCACGTGGGGGCAAGGCTCAGAATCGAGACGGTGCGATCAAACATCGACCGGGTAGTAACAGTCTTCTTCTCACCATCTGCTGTGAAGGAAAACTGAAAAGATCTCCTCTGGTATGTAATGTCGTCAGGGACCGCATCACCAAAGAAGAAGGTAGGCTTGGGCAGAATGCTCTGATCTTCCATCACCCATGGACGACTGCTTACCATGATCTTATAGAATTCCTCTCCCTTGAGAGTGATCAGTCGCTGCCTCATCTCATCTCTGTTGAGGGAGTCGCACTCTTCCAGATTTCTCTCAACATACTGGACCTTCTCGAAAGCCTGCTGAACGGCCGGATTAGAGGACCTAGAAGATCGACGAGGTACGCTTGTAGCAGGCTCTTTACCCTTGTTCGCTCTGGAGGAACCACCTGAAAAGGATGGAAAAGAAAAAGATCAAACATCAAAATGACAGAATCTCGCTAAAAAAAAAAAAAAAAAATCTGGCGAAATTTTGACATGATGACGGGGCAATTCCAAAGAAAAGGAACTATCCCGAAAGAAATAGAAAGCTTGAAGATGGGCCCAACATCGCTGCGAGCTCCGAAACTCCAAACTTTCGAAACCTAAAAGTCTCCGCAAAATTAGGAAGGGCTCAACATCACTGCGAGCTCCAAGTTCCCAAATTTGCAAAAACTTTCAGGTATGCAATCACATCATGCTACAAATTTAATTTACAAATTAAAGGCATGCATGAACATCTAGATTTGCGAAAAAAATGCATTATCATGATGAGCAAAAAAAAAAAAGGAAAGAAACTTTCTCTAAAAAAAAGAGGGGAAAGAAAACAAAAAAAAAAAGAGAAAGAAAAGAAACTCTCTCAAAAAAAAAAAGGGGAGGAAAAAAAAAAGAGAGAAAAAAAAGAAAAAAAAAAAAGGAAGAGGGGCTGGCCCACAGGCCACGTGGCCGTACGGCCAGATCCGTACGGATCTGGCCGTACGGCCCACACAATAAAAAAAAAACAAGAAAAAAAAAAAAAAAAAAAAAAAAAAAGCAAAAAAAAAAAAACGCGTGTAAAAAAAAAAAAGGGGAAAACACGTGGAAAAGAAAAAAAGAAAAGAAGAAAAGAAAAAGAAAGAAACAAAAAAGAGAAAGAACTTTTTTTCCTACAATGAAGTTTTCTTGAAAAAAAGGAGAACTTACTTGAAGCCATTGATGGAGAAGAAGAAGAAAACTCTTGAAGATCTTGAAGAAGAAAAGCTCTTGGTCTTGAAGCCCTCTTGAGATTATTGCAAAAGAAAGTAATAAGAGCAAGAGATCCAACCTTCTCCTTGCTTTTATAGAGGAGAGCAAACCAAAGAAGGAAAGAAGAAAGAGGTAAGTGTTACTAATTAGTAACCTTACCAAAAGAAAGAAATTAGAAAGATTCTTTCCCAAAAGAAAGATATCTTGAGATATCCTATCCCAAAATAAAGGGATCTTGAGAGATTTTCTCCCAAAAATCAATCTATGACGGATTCTTTCCCAAAAGAAAGATATCTTGAGATATCCTATCCCAAAATAAAGGGATCATGAGAGATTCTCTCCAAGTAAAGATATTCTTAGATATTCTCTATCCAAATGAGATATTTTTGGATATTCTTTACAAAAATGACACCATATGAGATCTAAGCCATTTCAAAAGCTCAAGGTCCCATGGGTTAGCCCATATGAGCCAGGTTTGACCACCTAGGCACACAAAATAAAATTTGGGCTTTTAGTCAAAGAAAAATCCCTCTTACCAAGAGCATACAAAAATGGTTCCATGCCTCTTTTGAGTTGATTGGACCATACAAAAGAAAATTCCAAGCCCCATGAGCTTCCAAAAATCAAACCATCAAACCTCATCTACCAAATTGAGCCAAATTCTTGAAATTGACATTCCATCAAACCAAATCCTGGTCCCCTAACTTGCCACATACAGCCTGTTAGGTCACAAGACCAAAACCAAAAACCAAAACCTGATCCCCTAACTTGCCACATACAGCCTGTTAGGTCACAAGATCAAAACCAAAATTGATCCCCCAACATTCCACATACAGCTTGTTGGGTCACACGATCAAAACCAAACCCGACCCCCTAACCTGCCATATATAGCCTGTTAGGTCACAAGGTCAAAACCCAAATCCACATCCCTGATGTCATCTTCAAAACTTTGCCTCGAGATGGTACGTGATCCCTTTCACTATCATAAAATTCCCCTGGAAGCTCAAAAGGCTACAAATACCAAAAGAAAGATTGCTCAAAGACTCTTGGTCAAGTCACAGGCTCTCCTTCAAAAATCTCTTCGAGGCACATCGACTACAAAAGTTAAGCAACTCGCCGCTGTACCTCGAGGGGGCATTTGTTGACACCAAAAATGTCACTTTGCCTCATCAAGATCCGAAGAGCTACATGAAGTCGCAACCTGCCATAAATAGGCAATGCTGCTTCCAAAAATCAAATCTTGTCAGAATCAAACAAAAACTGCAAGATTCTTCCAGACAGCCAAAAGAGGAGTACACAAGAAGTTTCAAGCCATTTCAAGATCATTTGGCCTAACTTCGCTTCTCCGACAGCCAAATCAAGCCTCTCGGCGGTAAAGCTCTCCGGGACCATGATTTCCAAGACAGAACCTATGGATCATCTTAAAATGACTCCAATAGGTTCCCTGTCAAATTTCAAGTCAATCGGACATCGGTTGACCGCACATCAAACCGCGACATCTTCATCGCGACAAAAAGCAAGTCTGCAGGTGATAGAACCCCAAACGGCTTCGAAACTCAAACAAAAGCCTATGGTTGGTCTTATTTATTGCTCAGGAGGCTTCACACCAAATTTCAGGTCATTCCGACATCGTTTGACCCAGTTTCAGCTTTTGACAGAAAATTGGCAGCTCTGCGCGACAAAGTCTTCGGCTTTCTCAGGAAATTGGAAACTTTGCAAAATAAAATGCAAGGATTCTCATCAGGTTTCTTACAAAGAAATCAGGCCAATAAATGGTCAAAATGTCAAGGAAAAGTACAGAAGAAAAAAGAATCAGAAAAAAGCAAAAACGGACGCAAAACGGGACCAGAAAGGGGGAAAACCCCCCAGGGTCGCAGACCCCTGCGACCCTGGGCCAGGGTCGCCGGCGACCATGGACCCCGGGGTCGCCGGGAAAGCCCCGGAAACCCCGGTTTTCGCCGTTTTTTTCGCGATTCGAGGAGCCCAGCCTCTGGTACTTTCCAAAATTCATGCTTTTGAGACACCAAGTCCTCTGATATCCGTCCAAAACACGGGTAAAACATCAAGAGTATCGAAGACAGTATTGATCGCCACCCGGTCAACCAAAAAAAGTGTGCTTTCCACCCGACCGATCGAGAAATCGACAGGACAGATGGCACCGACCCGCTGTTGGCAACAAACATCTGAAATTACATGATCATCTGATGTCGATCTACATGAAGATCCATCGATGATCATCAACAGAAGAATCTCAAAAGACGTGGCACGGCCCGCGACTCTTCAGCTGCTCGGCGACCACTTAATGTGATTAATTGACTAGCTTTATTACAGTCATTAATCCATTTCTTTGGACGGCCCAATCAGAAGCAAGCATTCGGGAGTTACAAGTCAAGAGATTCATGGCATTTAAACCATGAAACTCCTCCCATCATGGCGATTAAAGGCGATTAAATGCCCTCAATCTCCTCCGGCCAATCAGAAGCCAAGAAAAAGGAGTTACAAAATAAACAATTCAATTTTGTAACTCCTCCCATTATGCGGCTTAATGACAATAAAGGCCCATAAACCCACCTAAAAGGCTACCTAAAAGCCTATAAATAGGAGGGCTCTCCAAGAAGAAAAGGACACAGAAAAGATCGAAAAAACACACAACAAACATCAGACAGCAGTCAGAAATCCAGAGAAAAGAAAAAGAGAGAAAACTCTGCGGAAGTTCTACACCGGCCACCGCAACAAGGTGATAAAAGTCCCTTGGGGGGTACCCCCCCCCCCCCCAAGGTCCTTGCCTTCTCCTCCTGCCTCCAATGGCTTAGATGTGGCTTTTCAGCCCGTCTACTCGGTTTTTTATTGGACATAGGACCTTCCTTTGGTCTTTGTCTTCTAAAAACCCGAGGTTATAGCCAAGCCAAGCGAATCAAATAGCATCCTCTGTTCTCATCTGCATGGATGATGGCGAAGTCCACATATGGCTTGCGACCGTCAATCTAAACGAGTCCCCCACAATCTCCTGAGAAGTTAGATCCTCCTTTTCTTGCTTTTCATTGTAGTTTGTATTTTTTCAAAAGAGACAAAAATCACAATTCTTGTCTTTCATTGTTGATAAGGATTGTAAAATCGGCTATAAACGCCAAAATCGGCTATAAACGCCAAAAATCGGCTATAAACGCCAAAATCGGCTATAAATGCCAAAAAAATCGCCTTTCACGGCAAATCAAGAAAATGTCTCTTTTCTTAAATATATGTGCAATGGAAAACTTGAAAGAAGTTGATTTCCTTTTTACTTGCGAAGGTTGATCTCCGGATCACCACTTGTAATTCCAAGTAAAATAGAAAATCTGGCACACCCACAAAAAAAGAAATGTTGATGCACGCCCCTGCCCCCCGGTTACGAAAGGGTCGGACCCGACGGACTCCCACGTCCGCCGACCTCGGTAGGAACCAAGCAGGAGCGCGGCCCATCAACCCTACCTAACCATTTTATGACCGTTGGAAGTATCCGTTGAATTTTTTCTATAAATACATCAAGCCCATTTTCAACATCAAGGAGTCCAATTTTTGAAGAGCCTTTGTTCTAAATTCTTGTAAACCTTTCCCAAGCTCTAGCTTGTTCCAAACACACTTAGATTCTATCTTGAAAAATCCAAGGGCTTACTTAGCTCTAAGGAGTGTGCCTTGAGAAGCCAAATCTAGGGTATCCTAATCCATAAGGTTATCTCTCATTTCTACCCTAGAAATCAAACCTCTACAACTTGGTTGTGCATCTCAATGGAGTTTCATCATCAACACCAAGCTAGCTGCAAGAGGTAAAAAGCTTCGATCACGGTCAAAAGCTTCCTCGAACACTTTCGATCTTCATCAAAGGCAAGTGTTCGCCCTCCATTTAAATTTATATCTTTGTGACAGTGGATTGAATCTGTGTGTGTCAACCACTCTAAAAATTGTGTGTGGGGATTAGATCTGTGTGATCGAACCTCAGTAACAAAATTGAGTTAGAATCAGTACTTGTGTAGTTTGATTCTTTATAGTGAAACCAAGGGACTGTGTGACCCTTGAGAGTGGAAGTAGGTCTGTGTGACTGAACCACTATAAATCTCTTGTGCCATTTTATCTCTTGTGCTTACTATCTTGTTTCAAATTAGAGTGTCTCTAATTATTTAAGCACACACATTGAACTTATACTTCAAACAAGTTATTTTGTTATGTGTGATTATTATTCGAAGTTGAGATTAAAATTGGGCTAATAAGTTTAAAATTGGCATTAGAATTCCTTTTGTCCTATTCACCCCCCCTCTAGGACTTATTCATTGAACCTAGTTGCACTTTCACGCTAAACCAGGAAATCTGGGGCCGGGTTCTCACAGAAGGCCCTATGATTGGATTTGGTACTCAAGTGGTACTGTCCCTTCGGCCCATACTTCATTAAATGCTAGTCCTGTCAGATCATCTTTTATTAAATGCGAGTCCAATCGGGCCATGCTCTGTGGCAGCCGCTGGATGCCATTCTGTCAGAGATCATGGACGGTATGGATCACCCAGGAGTCCCACTTGTTCAGGCCCTTGTCCCATCGCGTGTCCATGACATGATTGAGCTAACATAGGAGTTCGGTCCTTCAATATCTGTCTTGGCCGACCTTCTGGCGGGACTATCGAGGTACACGACCGAGGCCAGGATATAAGCCGAGGTCGGGAACGACCGAGACCTGGTTAGCGACATGGCTCGGTGCCGAGGTGTTACCAATCGAGGTCGGGAATGGATTCCATCCTAGTTGATGCCCCGGAAGCAGTGCTGAGGTGCGCTCTGACCCGGGTTGTGGCCAGATTTGCTAGCTCGGTCTATCAAAAACAACTGTGATCTTGGTATCTTAGGAAACACCCCACACAAACCTTATAATTCAATTCTTCAGTGATGATAGATACTTGGGTTCTATGTCCAAAACATGAGTTCAATACCTTGGATGAAAGATACTTTCTATTGGTTGGTTTAGTTCATGGATGACCATAGTATTTGAGCGATTTGCTAGCATGAGGAATATGCCATGGATTCACCCAAAATAAAAATGAGATCCAAGTGAAAAAGATACCATCAGTGGCAGAGGGAAGTGGGGTTGAGGAAGGACAATTCAACTTCTTTCGATCACTATAATACGTGGGATTGGTTTAAAAAATATGTCAACTTCTTACAAATTTGCCCCTCCTCATTTACTTTTTCTTTTTTATAAAAGGATAGAATTTGAAAAGCCTCCATATTAAATTTGTCTTTTGCTAGCTTCTAAAAGACAAGTAAATCCTTCTGCAAAATTTAAGGAGAGTTTTAAGGATTTAGTTAAAGTAAATCCTTCTTCCCCTTCCCCTTTCTCTCCAAATTAATGTAAATCTTGGAAGAGACATTTATCCTCTTGACTTTTTTAGAAGTCTACAAGTAGTTGGATTTGAGCACCTAGCTATCCATTGGACTCAAATAGGAGTTGGTCCCACTATATTTGAGGAAATTTTTTTTAAATAATGTGTACTAATCTTATGGTGGGACCAACTACTATTGAAGTAAAATTTGAAGAAAATTCACTTAAAAAGAGGTTGTTTATTCTAAGCATCATGGATGTTAACCAATGAATCTTCACTTTTTTATGGCATTAGTTATCAATGGTGTGCTCTCAACCATTCATGCCTCCCAAGGGCACTATGGCCCATCAAACAATCACAAGTAATCAATCAATGAGATTTTTTACCATCCATGTCTACCATATGCGTCAATCAACGAGTTTTTTTTTTTATCATCCATGTCTACCATATGCATCGTGACCCATTAAACGATTCCAAGTAATCAATCAACAGATCTTTATTGATTAATTATGGGTGGATTGATTTACATTCGATCAATTCGATATGGGATCTACTTTGATCAAAGTGAAATACATGTTTCAGTCCTAAAGCAAAGAGTAAATGATTATTCTAAGTGATTTGGATTCATTACAGAGCAATATTATTTTTCTATTTTAATTATCCTCAATTTTGAGAAATTAAGTCTTTAAAACTAGTGAGTTATTTTCAAGTTGAGGGGTTTTTCTCTAAATATTAGTAAGAAACTATGCAAAGAATAAATATATTTATTTTAAAATTATAAGTGAAAAAATCACCAAATATAAAAATTGTTATTGATTCCCTCTAGAAAAAATGCCTTGGCTTTGCCGTTCGTAGTCGACCCTTGCCCCCTTTTGAAGAAAGTTCACCACTAGATGCCATTACTGGAACTGGAAACATGAATCTTTCAAATTGATTGGTCTCCCTTAATTAGAAATGGGCCATATGGCTTTAGATTCTTTATCATATCAAAATCTAACGAACAACCAGTTGAAAACAATAATATTTTTTATTTATTTTTTTGAAAAAGACAATATTGAACTCGATGAAAATGCAATTTTATTCAAAAGTTGTACAACAGTAAGTTAGTTGTTGGCAATGACCCAAGTAAAAAGAACGATACAATAAAAAATCGTTCTATTAAATCCATTAATTCCTATTCCACGACCTCTTCCAACCATCTCTTGAACAAATCTCCATTTGAAACAAGCACCCGTCTCCATCCAAAATCTCCTCTATCAACGTACTCCAAGGCTCATAATCTTTCAGACCTCTATAATTCAAAAACATAAAGAATAAGAGAACATAACTTTATTTTTAATAACATGAGGCCCACATCATAGATTTAAAAATTGAAGTCACTAATAGGCATGTCAATTGAGCCCGTTCAAATGGATATCCGGCCCGGCCCAAGCCCTAAAATATAGGGCTTTAAAAAAAATTGAGCACGGCGGGCTGGGCTTAGACAATCATTTTAAAGCTCGGCCAAAATGGGACTGAAAATGGGCAGAACATGTCCTACCCATCTAGGCCTGGCCTACCCGCAAGCACATTTCACTATTTGAAATGTCTTGATAATCACTCCTTAAAAGAAAGGATCCTTATTTATCTTGAACTTTTAGAATTTTTATTCTCCAAATGAAATAAAAAATACAACATAAAAAACGAGAACGAAGAGTAGTGTCATGGAGGCACTTAAAAATCCAAATGTAAGATGGAATTATCATTTACTTTCAGTTGTAGAATGATACTTCTGAAGGACAATGCTTTGTTCAAGGGATGTCATGGTTCTAGAGGAGATGTATGAAGAAGGAGATAGGAACTCAATTGAACACACCCTAGCAGAAGTAGGCGATGAGAATACAAATGAACTACGTGTTGTTTAATCTTGATGTTGAGAATTACTACTGTGTTCCAACTTAGTGAGCAATGGAGGTGGTGGGATGATATTGAGAAGTGAGGGTGCCACCACTTGGAGCTGCCACAAGGTGGCCTCCGGTGCACCTGGAAGCTTCTGCACCAGGGACAGAAAATCGTGTGGGTTAGCGGCAACGTAAACTGTGGTCATAGATGAAGTAGCAATAGAAGCTGGTTTCTACCGTGGCTTTGATGGTGGTCTCCTTACGCCATGCAGTAGAGAGACTGTTTTTTTTTCTATGTAAGGCTCCGAGAGGAGAGAGTCCATGTCCTCTTTTATGTCTTTACACTTGCTGGTTAAGTCCCGAAAAAAAGGAGGGTTTAAAGTCCGGTCCACACCCCGTGATTTTCACGATCGTGCAAGGCCCTAGCCCAGCCCGGGCCAGTTTGGACAACCCAGGGACGGGATTTGACGTAAGCTTATTCAATTTAGGGCGGCGATGGGACAACCCACGACAGGCCCGCCCAATATTTGGGACAGGATTGGACAACTCAAGCCCCGGCCCGGCCCGGCCCGGCCCATTAACAAACCTAAGTCACTAAACCCAAAAACCCCCAATTCCAAATCCATCATCATAAAACCCTAAAAACCACCAATTTGAAAGCCATAATCCTAAAACTCAGAACAATCTCTGAAATCTCAGAAAGAATAAATTAGAAGCACAAAAATAAGTTTTACATCTCTCCACTACAAACGCTCAAATCCAACAAAACCCAAACCGTGCACGGAGAATAAAATTAAAAAAAAAAACAAATAACATGGCATTGAACATCACGTGTGGGAACAAAAAAAAAATAGCAAAAGTAGAGAGGGAGGGCGAGAGAGGAGGGAGGGAGGGAGAAAGGGCCCACCTATCATGGGTAGTAGAAGGGGCGGACGGAGTGTGGTCGGGACTTTGGCAGGCGGACGGAGTGCAGTCTAGAGAGAGAGGGAGATGGAATGCGGTCAGGTCGCTGGCAGGCAGACGGAGTGCAGTCGGGAGAGAGAGAGGAAGGGAGTGAGACGGAGCGGTGTCGGGAGGAGGGAGGGAGGGAAGAATTGTGGTTTGGGCAAGAAATTGTTTCTAAGAAAAAGAATCACCTGGAGATGGGGCACGTGTTGGGCGAGACTTTTTTTTTAAGAATCACGTGGAGATTAGGCACATGTTATATATATATATATATATCGGCTTGTGCAATTTAAGGGGTCGTGTGTTTGGTCCATTTGGATGGATCAAGGATGGGCCCCAAAAGCGTTAGCTTACGGAATCATATCATAAGCTTAAGCTTAGGAGAGCCTTGCTATATATATATATATAGAGATGCTCCCATAAGAGATATCTCTTACCTTACATGTGAGATAGGGTGGGGCCCTCACATCCATATCCAATGCCAACAAGTTAAATGTGAGAGGCCCCACCTATATCTCTCATATAAAGTGACAGATATTTCTCGTAGGAGTATCTCCCATATGGAAAATATTCATGTGCATCCATCCCTCACCATGTTATGGTGAGGGACAACATAGTAGGGTTGACTTGATAACACATCCGAACCATCCACACACATGGAACCCCCTTAAGTACACTGGACTCATTGAATTTTTACCTATCCAAATGGATTGGACCGTTGGATCGAATGTCAATTTTTTTCCTTTAATATAAAGTCATTAAATTTGTGGGCCACTGATGAAGGGGTTAGAGGAATGGGATTGACCTCAAATTTGATATATGGTCTCATCCAAGGTGTCTCTTCTAATCTCCCACAAGTCCCATGATCAGTGGATCCTTAGGTGGGAAGGATGCGACACTTTGGATGAGACCATATATCAAATTTAAGGTCAATCCCATGCCTCTAACCCCTTCATCCGTGGCCCACAAATTTAATGGCTTTATATTAAAGGAAAAAATTTGACCTTCGATCCTACGGTCCAATCCATTTGGATATGTGAAAATCCATAACATGGTGAGGGATGGATGTACATAAATATTTTCCTATATATATGGACATTCATGTGCGTCCTTCCCTCACCATATGGTGAGAGATAAACTTAATAGGGCCCACCTATGGCCTCACTGATCATGGGACTTGGGGGGATGGGAAGAGACATCTTAGATAGGCCCAAATGTCAAGTTTGGGGTCAATCCCATGCCCCTAACCCCTTCATCCATTGCCCACAAATTTAACAATTTTGTATTAAAGAAAGAAATTTGACCATCGATCCAACAATTCAATCCATTTGGACATGTGAAAACTTAATGGATCTACTGTACTTAAGGAGGTCCCATGTGTACAGAAGGTTCGGATGTATCATAAAGTCGGCCCCACTATGTTGTCCCTCACCATTATATGGTGAGGGATGGATGCGCATGAGTATTTCTCATATATATATTGATAATTTGCTCAATTTTGTACTGATTTTGATTGTATTTATAGTTGGCTCATTTCTTATATGAAAGATTTCGGTCTTGCTAATGTTCTATTAGGGATGCAAATCCTGTAATATGAGAATACATATACCCTTACTCATCTAATTATATTGAGAAAAAGATGTATATGTTCAATAAATTTGCCGACTTGCCTCTATATATATTCATATGGTCTAAATGTGAAATTGTTCTAACATGAGGAAAGATTGTGTCACAAGAGCAATATGCAAAATAATGATAGCTTAATGCATGACATGCTTGTACTTAATTTGATACTAACACAATAACCCGTGCTCAGAGTACTCTTGGTGGACTTGGGCTCTGAGTTTTAAATCAGAATAAGGATGCCTTTGTTTTTTTTGCTACTTGTTGGGCCTAAATCGAAATGACTAAGAAGGTAGTTATAGTTGTTTTAACTACCATAGGTAGTTTTGTCCTAATGTCCCTTGTCCTAATAGGCATACTCTATTGTAAACCAACACTTTTAATAGTTTCCAAAATCATTTCCAAATCTCCAACGGCTCTCTCCAAATACCATTTTAATTTAATAGATGCACCCCCTCCAAACCATCAAAGTGACCTAGAGAAATAACCTAGATGATCATCTTTATGTTAGTCTCATCACTCATGCATTATGTAGATCTTTTGAAAATCATCATCATGCATACTGCCGGTCATATGGTTCTGCTACTGGATTCATAAAGGAAAATGAGTTAACAGTGGATCTTCCAGCCAGCAAACACAGATCAACATCATGATCTTTAGATGGGCTTCATTGTAACTTGGAGGCAGCCCGCTTGTTAACCTATTGTTGACTTGGTTCCCACAAAGGGGTGGCGGAAAGCGTCTTAAGGAAAATGATTACACACATTGGAGCATTCATTTCCTCTCTTTTCACAGATCAGTTCCACCAACACCAACACATTCTAGTTACAGGGGAAAGGGAGCCTTTGTCAATGAAAAGTATTGTCTTTTCTTTCAGCCCATATGTTCCAATGGAGGTTGCAAAAATTTTAGTGACCTTGAGGGCCTCAAGTCTAATTCTTTAACCTAAAGGGCTATAGTAACTCCAAAAATGCTATGGGGTGTTTTATAAATTCAACACCTTCCATATTTTTATCATGTTATGGGGTGGTTAATGCCTTCCATTTTTTATTCGGTAAACACCCACATATACTACTCACGTCCCTCACCAATGACACTCGATAGAGATGCAAACGGATATATTCTAGGCCGGAACTATAGTGGACCCAGAACCAAAATCGTTTTCCAAATGACAGTTTCGATTTTAGATCTAGTTCTGACTCAGAACCTATTTGTTGGTTCAAGACCAATTTCCAATAAGAGGATCCAAATGGTTCAAGTTCTAGTTCCAAAATTGGTTAGAGTTTTTTATATTTTATTTTTTTGCTTAAAATAGAAATATCATTCAACCTATAATAGTGCACCTAAATTGTCTTCCTTGCCTGCTAGGACTAAACATTAAAAATGTCTAACTAAGGTTGATCTTGAGCTACAGTTTGTAATATTAAACTCATATCTAACCAGCGATTAATCGCTCAGGTGCCTTAGACATGCAACACAATCTCCCTAGCCAATGGAGCAGCAGTCGGGGCAATCAATATTCAGCCTTTGCATAATAGGTACCGATGCCAATTCATGCCGGTTATATGCACTAACTGGCACCAATATCAATATAAAATCCTCAATTATACAATCCCCAATGAGCAATCCTCAAATATGCTATAATGAGGAATCCTCAAATACTGTAGATTTCTCTAGGATTCCTCACCAATTATCAAATGTGCCCTAAGGAACAATGGGATACATATAATTTTTATATTATGATTAATAGAACCAATTAACAAAGCATCAGAGATATAAGAAAGCTATGGCTTAACAGACCAAATGGACTGGGTACTAGGTCCATAGGTTGGAACTTGTATGGATTCGGAACCGGACTCGCTTATCAATTAGATGGGTTCAAGCATCCCTTGCAATCAAGGATCTTCGTTGGTTGTCTGTAGAGAGGATGCCTAACCACTGATATATCAGTTTACAATTCATGTCCATGATTGAATGGTAATATTTTATTTGTAATTCATGCTCTCTTCCCGACAACCCCACACCCAACTTAAAAACAAACAAAAAATGATTTCTAGATACCAAAACATTAGTTGATCATTGTAGTAGTAGGCAGAGCTATTCCTCAAGGCATTCATTAGCACAACTAGCGGAAGAGGATCCATATGATAATCAATCGAGTGGGCCATGAAACAAGAATCCCCCTAATAGTCACCGGTCTTGAGGTTTGACACTCATCCGAATGGACTGGACCGTTGGATTGTGCACTGATTTTGGATGGTGAAAACTTATCGGCCATTAACCAAGTCTTATGATGATCATCCAAGCCTCCGTCACTATATAGGGGTGTTCATGGATCAGGGCGGCCAGAGCCCGAGCTTGGTCCAGCCTGGTTTGACACAGGCTTGGGCCTTAAGTTTTAGTGGTCGATCCGGGCTTGGATTCAGTGGCAGAGAGAGTCCAAGCCCAGCCTGACTGAAAAAAATTATATAATGAAAATTAAGACACAGGTTTCGAAGCCTTAAAATATCACAGCCGCAACTAAACCAATTGAACTAAAGGTAAGAACACTAAAAGAAGAACCTTTTTTCTTTTTTCTTATAATAATGCAAACACTAGGTAGGTTTGGGGGAGGTCTCATCCCCAGATGGGCCCATATGTAAACACTTGCATTTTTGCATGTGAACAGAGGAGAAAGAGAAGAGGGCCAATAATAATAATACTTAAGGGTGTTTGGCAAAGCCACATGTGATAGGAAAATAATTCACAGCCGCAAATGATGCATATGTGATTCATTTTCATATGGAATTGTGTCCAG
>CM022944.1:57390527-57671921 GCA_012931725.1 Litsea cubeba
TGAACATATGGCCGATCTATATCATTTAAAGAGTATTGACAGTTTAGATCTTCATTTTCGAACCCACGCGAGTCAAAAAGGTCAAAAAGGGAAAAGAAAAAAAAAGAGAGACTTGGCCGTAGTTGATAGTGAGTCACCATAACGTCTTTTTGCTGGCCATTTCACCTCTCGCGCTGTTCTCTCACCTATATCCAAGTGTGAAAATTTGGGGTTCAAAACCACATCATTTTCACAGCAGATTACACTGATGCATAAATGAATGCAACCAAACATGATCAATGTGTAAGCATTACATACCATTTTCACACCAAACAAACAACTCCTAAAACTGACACGCAAAGAAGAAGACAGAAAGGTCAAACTTTCCCGCGGGTAATCAACCCATATTATTGCCCTAATACATAACAAGTACAAGCAATTGTCTACCAATTGTCTACTAGTTCAATTAGCTTATAAATTTGTATTGAAAGATTCTCGAGTTCGGTGGACCACCGCAAGTTTAGCGATCATTCAATGCAATAAGTTGCTCCACGACTCCTGGATCAGCAAGTGTACTGGTGTCACCAAGTTCATCTAACTGCCTCGAAGCAATCTTTCTCAGTATTCTTCTCATGATCTTCCCACTTCTTGTTTTTGGGAGGCCTGGTGCCCAGTGTATTTTGTCTGGAGCTGCAAATGCTCCAATCTGAAATCAACCACTTCATGGTCAAACATGCGCAATAATGCAGCATTGGTAAATTCATGGATTCATCTCTCCACGCACACCTCAAATGAGGGATATGCAAAATGCTGGGCTGAAGGTGCTAAACCAGATATGTAAAATTCCTATGCAAATTGCAATAGTTATGACAAAATATATTTGCACATGAATTTCATTGAGCGCGCACAGAAATATAGACAGCCAATAGAGGCAATAAAATTATATCAAGACAGCTACAGCTCAATCTTATTGTTGATATGTCATATGTTTTGAGAAACTTAAAACCATATATGAGTACATAGATTATGGAGGCATATGCACCCTTATCTCAACAGTATGCATCACATGGATGCATGGTGATCACTCCCAATTTACGCAATTCAAGCAAACCAAGGAATGAATAGGAGCCAATAGTGACCACAAAATGAAGAAGATGGTTAGTATAAACCATCCATGGCAGGGCCCACCAATGAACGTTTCAAAGATTACATCATTGTTGCAATGTAAAAAGGAAGAAAGAAGGTTCATTTAGTTAGCCCCAACATATGCAAGTGCTCAAGATCATGATGATGCTAATAGGCAATTGAACAGACTGTTTTATCTGCTTGCATATCACACAATTCCAAACAATTCATTCATGAAAGCAAATGCTCAGGATAGGGATAAACCATTTTCAGTCTAGTGCAAAAAATGATCTATGAACAGATGCACAAGCAGAGGGAACAAACACATTATTACACTTTGTCAGAATCCATGGAATGTAGGTTAAAGATTTAAAGAGGCGACTGAAGTATTGCCAGACCTGATTTCTAACAGCTAATATAAGGCTCTTTCGGAGTTCTTCACTGTAAGAAACTCCTTCCACCAGAGTAACAAATGCATAAATACCTTGTCCTTTGACCTGGGAGCAGATAATAACGTTGGTTAAGCAAAACCAATGATGAACCATAGTACACAGCACATGCACAGAGAGAGAGAGAGAGAGAGAGAGAGAGAGACTTCATGCTCAACGCCAACAACGGCAGCTTCTGCACATTGGGGGTGTGACACTAGAGCAGATTCCACTTCTGCGGTCCCAATACGATGACCACTGCAAAATATAATCACATACAGAAGTACGTAAAAGCAGTTTAACATAAAATTGTAGAAGATAACAGGCCTTTTTAAAATAGGCCTTTAAAAAGGCCTGTTATCTTCTACAAAAATATGATTCTAAACTGTCAGATCAAACATTCCCAGTCTATCCCAGTGATAATCAAACAACTAGAAAGAGAACTCAGGTAACTGTCAATCAACGCCAGGTACCTGACATTGATAACATCATCAACTCTTCCAGTAAGCCAATGATAGCCATCTTTGTCCCTAAAATATCACATAATTGAAAGTGTAAGATGTGGCCATGAGGAGAGAGAGAGAGAGAGAGAGAGAGAGAGAGAGAGAGAGCAAAATAACAAAACAAGACAAAAATGGAATTTTATTTTATTTTATTTTTTATGACATGGGTATCCCCGAGGTATTTTTACCAAACGGGACTATTCCCCCGGGTCGCGCAACATGTGCACCAGGTAAGTTGGGGGTGGGAACACAAAGTCAGAATGTTTACCTGCTGCATCCATCACCACTGAAATAATAACCTGGGAAGGGCTTAAAATATGTAGTTTCATATCTTTCGTGATCACCATAAAGAGTTCGGAATGCCCCAGGCCATGAATTTTTCACACAAAGATATCCACTGCATTCACCTTCAATCTCATTTCCTTTCTCATCAACTATGATTGGCTGCCATATTATCCAATACCAAATGAGTTAGCTTATATTAAGGGAACCCTTAACCAATGTTTCAGCTGCATGCATACCTGTACACCAAAAAAGGGTAAAGTCGCAGAACCAGGCTTCTGTGGCCAGGCACCCGGTAAAGGAGTGATCTACAAGATAACGAGAGAAATGAGAATGACACAATTATAAGTTCTTAGAATTTGATTGGAACTTTCCTATGAAAGTGGTATCAAACCACATTGAGACTGACAGAAATGTACCATAAAGCCTCCTGTCTCTGTTTGCCACCAGGTGTCAGATATAGGGCATCGTGAATCTCCAACAACATTGAAAAACCACCTATAAAGAGAGAGAATGTAAATATCTTTACGGATACAATGATTCAAGCAAATAGTTGTCATTCCAGTAAAGAAAGATATCAACCTCCAGGCACTTGGATTAATGGGCTCCCCTACACTTCCCAGAACTCGTAATGATTTGCGAGAGTAGCGAGTGACATACTGCACAGGCAAATCCGCAGAATGCTTTAAAAAGTCTATACTCTCAAATTTAGATAAACTATGGACAAGTAAAAACACACCCACCTGAGATACATGTGTGTGTGTGTAGGGAAATGTTCCTACAAGGCACTTACCCCCCCCCCCCCCCCTCAAATTTAGATAAACTATGGACAAGTAAAAAGAAACCCACCTGAGATACATGTGTGTGTAGGGAAATGTTCCTACGAGGCGCTTACCCCAACCCACCCACCCCACCCCCCCCCCCCCCCCCCCCCCCCCGCCAAAAAAAAAAAAAAAAAACTCTCACAGTAGTGTGAGAGTTACTCTCATACAGTGGCGGATCCAAGATTTTCATTTGGGTGGGGCTAAACTATTGCTCACCCAATCTCACTAAATCAAGCAACCCTAGATCTCACACATAACACATACAAAGAAAACGAGAATTCCATATGCTTACGACATTTTAATAATCCACAAATCACTCTAATCTCTCCTTTTCCAATCCCCCAATACCCATCTCTTTCTATATTATTCATTCTCTTTATAAAATAACCTCTTTTCTTCCAGCACCCAATTCCCATTTCATCTCTTTCTATATATTTGTTTTCCAACTTCTCCAAGAAAACAAAGGCCAGCCCAGACGACACTTTCTATCTATACATAACTCCACAATTCAAAACATTTAACACATCTGAGAACACCTTGAAATAGTGAATTGAAAACAAGACACTACTTTCATGAGGTCGGGCCAGCGAAGCACTAGGGTATCATCCATTAAGAGATTTTCATAAGTGAGAGTTCTTCCTTTCAAAACATAGAACACCAAAAGAACAAAATAACGATAAAGGATCTCAGTCCAAGTCTCACATATCGAAATAAGTATAAAAAAAGGCGAATAACCAGGTTACAAAATTGCAATTTTACCAATGCTTACAGATATTACATCAACTAAACAAACATAGAAAAATCCTAGTCAAACCTCAAATTGCACATGAAACTGCAAATAACATAGATAAAATCAAAGAATCACAAAAGATTCAACAACAACAATAATAAAATCATTAATTGACAAATCTCAACCGTTAATCGATCAAACAAAAACACAAGAACCACAAAACCCAAAATCAAGTAATGTAACAAAGAAACATAAATAAAAAGGCCCTAAAGCAATGAAACCCTAACCCTAACCAACGGACAGAAATCAAACGAACCAGAACCAAAAATCCACTGCAAGTGTCCAAAAGAAAGAACAGAATTGTAAAGATAGATGAGAGGGAGAGGAGGCCACAGCCGACAGGCGACAGAGAATTAGAGAAACACTGAAAAGGAGAGATAGGGATAGAGACTTACGTGACAGTCTCGTCTCAACGAGAAGTAACTCGATGATCGGTGTTTTTTCAAAGAGCTAGAAGGAAGGACGGGTTTTCATTTTTCGAAAGCACGAAGGAAGATTAGGGAAAAAGCTTTTGTTTTGAAATAATGTTTTGGGGTGGGGCGGCCTTTTTATACATGTGGGGCATGGGCCAGGAGTCCATACCAGAGTTTCAAGACTTCTTGAAACGATCTGGGGCATTGCCCCATATGATCTACACTTGGGTCCGCCCCTACTCTCATAGGAGCATTTCTCATATATATATATATATATATATGGGGCCAACTCTCCTAAGCTCAAGCTTAGGATAAGGTAAGCTCAAGTGTGTGGTGGGGCCCACCTGGAGACCCACATGAGGATGGGGATGGGGGGATTTCAAGGACCCCCTGGGATCCTCCTCTCTGCAAAAAATCAGCACAAACCGTGATTTCTATCATCTCCATATGGGCCTAAAATCTTAATGGTCAACAGTCCATTCGGATCGATACATAGTTGATCCAATAGTCCAGTAAATTCGGATTTGACCGAAAGTTGGTGGACATGTGCAATTTAGGGGGTTCATGTGTTTGGTCCATTTGGATGGACCAAAGGTGGGGCCCACAAGCATGAGCTTACAAATTTTATCATAAGCTCGAGCTAAGGAGAGCCTCGCTCTCTCTCTCTCTCTCTCTCTCTCTCTCTCTCTCTATATATATATATATATATATATGTGGGAAATGCTCCTACAAGAGTAACTCTCACGGTACTATGAGAGTAATAGTGGGTGGATGTGAGGACCCCCACCCTTATTCTCATAGTAACGTGACAATTGCTCTCATAGGAGCATCTCCCATATAGATATATATATAATCTCATGCCTCTAACCCTTTCATCCGTAGCCCACAAATTTAACTACTTTATATTAAAGAAAAAAATTTGATCCTCGATCCAACGGTACAATCCATTCGGATAGGTGAAAACTCTATGGATCCAATGTTATTCGGCGGTCCTTATGTGTGTACATGGTTCGGATGTATCATAAAGTCGCAAATCTAATGGTAGCTCATACATGGGCTGACCCAGAACATGGGTCGAGCTGACCCATTAGGTCGGTTTGACCTGTTGACTTATTTCTTTACAGCCCCCACTATGTTGTCCCTCCCCATAATATGGCGAGGGATGGATGTGCATGAATATTTCCTTGTATATATATCATCATCATCATCATCATCATCATCATCATTATCAAAGCCTTGTCCCAAGTCCCAACTATGTTGGGGTCGGCTACACGAAATTTGTTTCTCCTATTCCGATCTATCTTGAGTCAAATCCTCAGATAAGTAACACTTCTTCATATCTATCTTTACTACCTCCATCCATGTCATATTTAGCTTACCCCTTCCCCTTAGTCCATCAACCTTCATGGTCAAATTTTTCCTTACCGGCGCCGTTATCGGCCTACGTTGGACATGCCCAAACCATCTCAAACAAGTTTCTCTAATTTTATCCCCCGTTGTTGCTACCCCTAAATGCTCTCGAAAGTGCTCATTTCTAATTCTATCCTTCCTAGTTTTACCACACATCCACCTCAGCATTCTCATCTCTACTACATCCATTTTGTACATATGTTGCTTCTTGATTGACTACCACTCTGCTCCATAAGTTATAGCTAGGCTAATCGTTGTCATGTAAAACTTCTCTTTCAATCTTATTGGCATTCGTCGGAATGAAGCAAGTCTCCACTTCAACCATCCCGTTTTAATCATGAGTTTGACATCTCCATCAATCTCCTCATCCTTACTAATTATAGAGCCAAGGTAGCGAAAAGAATCACTTTGTGGAATCTCATAGTCTTCAATTCTCACAGTAGTTTTAGCCCTTCCTGTATGCCTACTAAAGTTACAAAGCATATATTCCGTCTTTGTACGACTTATTTTAAAGCGTATGGATTCTAAAGCCTCCCGCCACCTCTCGAGTTTTGCATTCACACCATCTCTTTATTCAGTCTACCATGCAAATAACATACACCAAGGTATCTCTTCTTGAACATGAGCAGTTACCTCATCGATAATTAGTACAAAAAGATAAGAGCTTAGGGCTGACCCCTGATGCAAACCTATGGTTACTGAGAACTCTCGTCTCTCCATAGCTCTCACACTCAGTTACTACTCCTTCATACATATCTTTAATAATTTCAATATAGCTCTGCCAATCTTTTACTACTGGTCCCAAGCCTGACTAAAGGAGGGTTGCGTTAGGTAGGTTCACAGCCAGAGTAAAATTTTGTCACAACCAAACAAGAATTATGAGATAACAACATTCCGTAATCATGCTAAGGTATTCCCCTGCTTTAAGCGACACATTGCAGCGCTACCCGGTTGCAGTGGAAAGTGGGTAAGGCTACTGCACCATTCTGGACGCAATACAGTTAAAGAAGTTAGTCAAGCAGCAGAAGAAGAGGAAGATTCGACTTGCTACCTGAAATATATATATAGGGCAAGGATCTCCTAAGCTAAAGCTTAGGATAAAATTCCGGAAGCTCACGCTTGTGGGGCCCACCCTTGGTCCATCCAAATGGACCTAAACACACGACCACCTAAATTGCACATGTCCTCCAACTTTTGGTCAAATCCAAATTTACTGGACCATGGATCGATTATGTACCGATCCGAATGGACTGTTGACTATTAAACTTTTGGGACCCAGATGGAGATGATAGAAACCACGGTTGGGGCTATTTTTTTTTTTTTTTTTTGCAAAGAGGAGGGTCCCAGGGAGTCCTTGAAATCCCCCCACCCTCACCCCCACCCCCATGTGGGTCCCCTCACACTTGAGTTATCCTAAGCTGTAGCTTAGGAGAGCTGCCCCATATATATATATATATATATATATGTGGGAAATGCTCACGGTACTATGAGAGAAAGGGTGGGCGCCCTCACATTTAGGCTGTTAGCATTTGATATGTATATGAGAACCACCACCCTTACTCCCATAGTACCGTGAGAGTTACTCTCATAGGAGCATCTCTCATATATATATATATATATATATAAGGGGGACATTCATGTGCATCCATCCCTCACCATATGGTGAGAGACAAACTTGATAGGGCCCACCTAGAGCCCCACGGATCATGGTACCTAGGGCGGGTGGAAAGAGACATCTTGGATGGGCCCATATATCAAGTTTGGGGTCAATCCCATGCCTCTAACCCCTTCATCCATGGTCAACTAAATTTAACGACTTTATATTAAAGAAAAAATTTGACCCTTGATCCAACGGTTCAATCCATTCGAACCAGTGAAAACTCAATGGATCTAGTGTAATTGAGGAGGTCCCCTATATGTGAATGGTTCAGATGGATGATAAAGTTAGCCCCACTATGTTGTCCCTCACCAAAATATATGGTGAGGGATAGATGCGCATGAATATTTCCCATGTGTGTGTATAAAATGGAGAAAGACAGAGGAACAATTCAATCCAACATAGGCTCTATGAAGACATAAATACACCAACTACAAAATAGACCTTGGTAAGAATAAATAGATTCATTTAGTGGTGAGCGTGAAAACATGCGATCCTAGTTGATAGAGTGGAGTTTTAAGTAGAAAAATCAATTTGACTTCAACCACGCAAATTTTTGTAAATATATTAAAATATTGAAACAGGCATGTCAGAGTATCAGACTCTTGAAGTTGCCAAAGACAACTAGAAACCCTTGCACTTCATTTGATACCAAACCCGTATCTGTGTCCAAGTTATAAATTAGAAACAAATCAATTTTAGTGTATCCAAGAGTAGGGAAAACGAGTTACAATTATAATTGCTAGAGGCAATCAAAGAACGGAAACAGAGGATTTGAGCTCCAAAATGCAAATGGGATCGATAAGATGGGCAAAGTGGAGAAATATTAGTGCGGTGTTCTGTGATTGTCAAGTTTTAATTCAATTAAAGGAATATTTCTGTAAGACACAAGTTAGGCAGCTTATAACAAAATGTAGGCAACCAAAAGAACAAAAAAAAGTAAAGAAAAGCTAAAAGCTAAAGTATGTGTGCCTGAGATTTAGGCGCTAAGATGGATATGTTAAGCTACAAAAAAGGATAGAATTGGAACATGGAGAAAATCTACAAGGTAGTCCCAATAGATGAGAAAAGCAAGGAATATTACAGATGTTATAAGGGCAAACTTGAAGTCTGAAGATAAGGAACAAACAGCCCATGTATGATGTTAACTAAAGGGTTGCAAATTCAAGGAACTAGGAGACTGGAGATGAATAAAGAACATGATCGAAGTTGTAAGGAAAGACAATACATTATGGAGTTACAAAGAGCAAGGCTTTAAATATGGTTGAGTGGAAAACTAGAACTCACAAGGTGACTACAATTGAGTAGTTGTTTGTGCAGTTTTCTATCACTAATTGGTTTTGGGATTACTAGCTAGCAACTATGTCATGGTATCAAAGCCAGAGGTCTCGAGTTCGAAACCACGTAGGGCAAAATATGCCCCATGCCGCGTTGTGTGTTTGTGCGGGCGCATCGGATCTGGCAGTGTCCCGCCTAACGGGGGGTGTTAAGTAGTTGTTTGTGTAGTTTCCTATCACCAATTGGTTTTGGAATTTCTGGCTAGCAACTTTGTCAACTACAAATAGATGGAATAAGGGTTTGATGACACTGACAATGATGATGACGACAATGACAAATACGTATGTAACAAACTTAGGATGTAGGTATTTGACAGACATACCTCATTACCATCCCGCATAAGGGAGCGCACCAATGTTGGGGCCGTGTAGAATATTGTTACTTTGTACTTGTCAACAATGTCCCAAGAGCGTCCAGAATCTGGATAGTTTGGAGGCTGTAGAAACATACATCACATACAAAGTCAAAGAAAGATTTCCAAGAATTGTTATTTAGAAAAGAAAAAACATAAAAGATAGGATTATGGTACAGATACCATGGTTCACAATGACTGACAAACTATGTATTGGTCACTATGCACTTGGTATCAGTTGATTCTCAAATGAAATTTTGCATCTGTGCGTATCAGACCATAACATGACTACACCAATTTGGTGGTCATATTGGCCAAACATTTTGAATACTTTGGCAATATCGGCCGCAAATTTAAAATTCTTGGCTGATGAGTAAGCCTATAAAACCATAATGATGCAGCAACACCAATATTTTGTAGGGGACAGATTCGTGGGCCACATGTGGGACCCAAGGGGGTCTAGAGATTTTCTTATTTTTAATTGTGTTTAGTTTATAATTTTAGTTGAAGAATTGTAATTAGGAATAGCTTTCTAATTTCTTTAGTTTCCTAGTTTAATTAGGTTTTCCTCAGCCCCTAAGTTTTATTATTATTTATATGGTATTGTGGAGATCAATAATCCCAGAGTTTGAGTTGAATATAATTTTCCTCTTTGGGATTTATCGTTGAAGTGGTCTTCACCATGTGATTGTTTATGTGGAAACCCATCATTGTGCTGTGGCACCTACGATCCAAATCCTAACCCTAGGATTTGTATCACGTGTTTCCTCCCTTCTTGGCACATTGAGAGTGCTTGTTTTTATTATATAAAAAAAATCAGTGATGTTTCAACAAGATCAAGCATGATACATGAACTCCTGCTTGAGTGGCATTATAAAGGTATTGAGCAGTCACATTTTTTAGATTTTCTTCTAGAAATTAGTCACAATGGGTCAGTATAGTGTTTCATAAATACATGAAAGTTTCAGTAATTTGAAACCAAATCTAGGGAGATTCAGTAATTGTTTCAATTTTTTTATTTTTATGTATTTAATCCAAATTTATGAAACTTCTATTTATATGACTATTAGATTTGGCTTTAGGGTATTAGTTTGCCTTTAGCGATTCTCAGCCAAAACTTGCTAAATTTTGCATTTTTACAAGGATATGCTAGTGTAACCGCTTCTATGCAGAAATGGAAAGGAAAGCAGAACGTTTTCCACCAGAAAATCTTTTCCATTGGATAGTGCAAATGCTTTTTCACGAGGAAAAGCATCGAAAACAATGTAGTTTTCAGTGGAAAACGTTTTTCTAGCCAAGGTGAGGTGAATAGGGAAAAAGATTCCTCAGAAAAGCGAATGTCTACAGAAGCTACACAAACTTTCCCTAAAACAAATTTGTACTAGGGGTGCACATGGGCGGTTCGGATCGGTTTAGAGGGTAAACCTTCAACCAAACCGAACCCATCGGTTTTCTATTTTCCTAAACCGAACCGAACCACCCATGTGCTTGAAACGAATCGAACCAGTTTTTTTGTTTTTTTATTTTATTTTTCACAAAAAAATTGAATTTCAAGCTTGGTCCATCAAATAGCATGAGGGAAAGCTGTAATGAACACTAAAATATATTTCATAATTTGTTTCAACCAAAGAAGCATACATCAAACGATGGATGAACTATTTTCATTCATCATCTGGTCGCGTGATTGAATGGACCATGGCCAGGTTCGGCCAACTTTTCAGGCCAATGAGCTGAAACAGTTCAAATCTTTTGGTAAAATACACCAACAAAATGGTCAGGCACGTACCTATTTCTATGCATAAAACCTGGACTAGACTACATTGCTTGATCCAGAACAATGAATTCAACACAAAAGGAACTTTTTTTTTTTCTTGTTGGGTTCGAGTGGAATGTAGCCCCAATTTTGAACTAATTTAGATGGGCCTCTTCATAGCTCACTTTCTCTTATAGGTCAGACCAAACCCCTGAGCAGCACTACTAAAAACCCAATAATGCACACTTTTTGTAGAACTTTCATCAAACATGTAACATGCAACTAGAACATACAAGCGCTTCCTCTAAGGCTAAAATAGTCAAAACTCAATACTCAAGTTAATACATATGGTCCGTTCGGTTTAGGCAGTTAACCGTGGGTTCAAACTGATAACCGACATATGTAAGGCGGTTTCTATGATTTTCAAACTGTTGACCGAACCGATCTACATAAAACCGATCCGAACCGCCTGATTCGGTCGGTTCGGATCGGTTTTGCAGTGATACTGGATTTTTTGTGCAGCCCTAATTTGTACTTTCTTTTCCTACTTCAATTTTTCCTAAATTAAAAAAAAAAAAAGTGACGACTAGAGGGGCCTCTCCTCCCCAAGCTGAAAGTTTAGAGTACAGGACCTCGGACCTGCTGCTTAGGATACAAAGGAAGCTGTAGTTTCAAAACCCTCCTTTTCAGAGGAGAAGAGAGGAAGAGGGAAGTATTATGGTTTTCGAAAGGCGTCATTTTAAGAAAGGCCCCTTCGCCAACAGCTAGGATCTGCGAAGCTTCCCACCATTCTAATCACATGGATCTTAAGGAGGAGTCAAATGACACTTTTGTTGTAAAGGGGGCCTCCTGACAGGTGGCTTGAGGAGCTCAAGACAAGGGAAAGAGGTGCCTGGTTTGGGTTTGGACCCTTGTAGGCCCAACCAAGTGGTTTTCAAATCCTCGAGCCTAGAGCAGTCTTAAGGGATCAAATATTGCTGAGCTTAAAAGCGGCTTGGGCGATCATTCTTTCAGCCCAGGTGAAGGCAGGGTCAGTACATCAATGTGTCGAGTGGGGCCCGTGTCTTGATTTCTGATCATTCAAAAGGTGGCCCCTATTCTTCCCATGTATTAAAAGGCGTCTTCCTCCTATTGCTTGGATAGAAGGCAAGAAGTGATATTTGGTAGCACTTTCCAAAAAGGAGGGTTAGCAAATGCGTGGCTGGTAAGACAGTGGAGTTATCCTTTGATGGCTATCAAGTGGGGCAGACTATAGCAAAATCAGAAAATGTCGCTTCCAAGGAGGAAAAAGGAACAAATGGAGAGGTTGTCCTTTGTGTCCCATGTGCAGGCCAGCAAATCAGACATATGTAGACACTAGGTAGAGGACATGTTTCTTCTGATAGTCTGGGAATTGGTAGCAGCAAGGATGGTCGTGGTGAGTTGTGCCATTCCAAGCAGGTCCAGGGCCTCTCCAATGTAGAGCATGCGAAGTTTAAGCAAGATTCAGAAGGTGGTCATAGTTTGTTGGATGAGGCAAGAGAAGCTCACCTCATTATGGAAGTAGTAGAAGTCTGGGTATCTATTTTGGTCTGAATGAAGTAGAGATCAGGCTGAAGTAGTAGAAGTCTGGGTATCACTTTTGGTCTGAATGAAGAGGAGATCAGGCTGAAAATATTAAAAATGGAAGCAACAGAGGGGAGGCATCACTCCTGAGTAGATTAAGCAGGGATGTAAGCAAGTCCCTTCTTGATTCCAAGATTTTAGGAATTGTGCAATATTTTGTCATGATACTTTAAGCTGGAATGTGAGAAGGCTAGGTAGGCCCAAGAAAAGGCTGGCAATGAGAAAGATTGTTAGAAAGCAAAAGGAGGACTTATTGATTTTGCAGGAAACTAAGTGGCTAGAGCTATCAAGCATATTATTCGTGAGATTTGGGGCAATAGTAGATTGGGGTGGGACAGGGTTTTGTCAAAAGGGATGTCAGGTGGGCAGATTTCAATTTGGAACCTGTTTATAGGAGAGGAGGCCCTTCGGGAGCAAAGGACGCTGGCCATTATACTGGACAGGAATAGTAGTGATTCTGTTTGGGCTTCAGCCAATGTTTACAGGCCAAATGCAGATGAGAATGGAGCCACTTTTTGGGATCCCATGACTAACTTAAATGTCAATGGCTCATACCTTGGGTGTTTGGTGGAGATTTTAATATGGTTAAGTATACATATAGAAAAAGGGGGAAGGTCCACTACAGCAGCATGGAAAGATTTTCAGATTTCATCAACAAGATTGAATCGATGGATTTGCTCCTTAATGGGAGGAGATTTAAGTGGACCAATAATCAGGAGAGAGAAGCTTTTGCTGTCTAAACAGTGGGATAATCATTTGGGAGGAGTTATTCAGTCAAATCCTCCATGGTTGGTCTCCAAGCATTGTCCAATAACAATTAAAGCTTGTGTTCTAACTATGTTAATCGGGGCCACAACTGTTCTGCTTGAGAACCAAGGCACAGAGATTTTATTAGCATGGCTTATTCTTGGTGGACTAAATTGGATGTGCGAGGCTTCGTAGGCTTCAGGTTATGCAAAAAGCTTTGTGCTCTAAAAGGCAACATTACAGGTGGAATAGATAACTGTTTGACAGAATTGATTCATCCACCAGTGCTTTGTCAAAGGCAGTGGAGTAGTTTGATTGGGAGGGGCAGAGTAGAGAGTTGAGGCCAAAGGAGGTCACTGCAAGACAGGAGACTATTATAATGATGCAGGCCAGACTACTGGGCCCCGATTGAAAGTATATTCCAGAAGGCCCAAAGCCCACAAGGTTTTCTAGATGATTTCTATACATTTAGCAAATTTCTTTAATTGCTTTGGTTAGGTAGTTTCTAATTTCCAAGATTCTTAGAATTGAAAGTTTCTTAGTATTAGAGATTGATTACTAAAATTATGTTGAGACTCTATTATATATAGGATGTAATCCCTTCCATTGGGATATACAGAAATTAATGAAAATTTGAGTCCTCTCTCACGCGTGTTTCTCTCTTGTCTGTGGTGTGAGACCAAGACATCATACCCTAAGCCGTTTGGCTTGGAGAATAGCCCGTTGGCTATCCTCCTACTCCCCTGCGCTGCTTCAATTGGTATCAGAGCAGAGATCTTTCTCCGATCGCCGAGTCAATCGCCGACCCGAGGTAATTTGCTCACTTCTCAATCCCTTACCACCTTCACCGTCCAATTTCATCATCATCCCCACCACCCATCTTCACAGAGCCATACCCTCCATTCCCAGATCCACCGTCACCGTCGCTGACTCATTACCTCCATTAACATCCCTCTCCCAGAAACCCTACCTACCTCAACACCCCACGACAGCCACTCCCGAATCCATCCCAGCCCTAAATCAAGTTTTCCCAAAATCCTAAAAGCCCAAAATCATCTCCACACAGACCCATCCCTAATCCACTCTCAAAACCCTAAAAGCCCCTTTAAACCCATCCATCCAAAATCCCTAATCGAAGCTGTCAATCCCAAACCCTAAAGCCCCAAAATCCCCAATCCACAAATCCATAGACCCCAGCCAGCCACAAACCCCAGATCACACGAGACCCAAGCCGACCCAGCCAGCCAGCATCACCGAAACCCACATCCCTTTCCCTGCCTTAACCGACCTCACCGGAACAACATCCACCCCATTCGAACCCAGGCGCCCATCCATCTGCTCACTGCCTCGCCTACCCTAAGCCACGCAGCTCAGATACGCCTCTCTCCTCCATTACCAACCCAAAAAAAAAAAAAAAGCAAACAGAGAGAGGGAGGAGGAAAAAAAAAGAAAGTTACATACCTGTGCCGTCGCCGATCCTCATCGCCGTCGACAGCGCCGCCGCCCTCCACCTGCAGCGCCCCACCAGCCGATCCAGCCAGCCTCTCCTCTTCCTCCTCTTCCCTTACAGTCGCCTGCGGCCTTCCCCTTTTTCCTTTCCTCTTCAAACAGAAACGAATAGGGTTTGTAAAACCCTTTTTCTCCAATCGCTGGTATCGAGACACTACACGCAGCAGGTCACGTGGACCTTAGTTCAGGTCCATCTTATGGGCCTTAGTTCAGGTCGAGCCCGGCCTACTACCAAGTAGATAAAAAAAAAAAAAAAAAGGTCAGCATGTCTACCCCGATTCCGACTACCCGCACCGGAGCCACATTCAGAGGTAAATTCACAGACCGCCAGCTGTGATAGCTACATCATGGAATTAATGGACAGAATGGATAGGGTTGAAGAACATCTTCGAAGCACTCATCCTCCTGGCAACCAAAACAATGACAGCCCTGGACCTTCCACCAACAAAGACGGCAATAAAACACAAAGGGGAAACAACCGTCCGCCAGAAGTGGAAAATTCTGTCAATGGTGAACCGCAGGAAACTTGTCGGCAATTTATGGAGCGCATTATGGATGAAACTGCTTATGATGACCATCATGGCCGACGAGATGACATCACCAAGAAGGTACGTGTTGATGTTCCTGATTTCTTTGGACGCATGGATGTGAAAGTCTTCACAGACTGGATTACAGCCCTTGAAGATTATTTTGAATGGTACAATATGGATGAAGACAAACGCGTTTCCTTTGTCAAGATGAAGATGAAGGGTGCAGCGCGTGTTTGGTGGCGGAGTATTGATGACAGGAATATAAATTATGGGCGACGTCCTATCAACACATGGGAGGAGATGAAACAGAAACTTGAGGATAAATATCTACCGGTTGACTATATTGATTCCCTCTATGATCAATTAGTTGACTGTAGACAAGGGACCTCTACTGTAGATGATTTTATAGAAAAGTTTCATCATCTCATGGTGCGATGCAAAGTGTCTGAAACAGATCGACAGGCTATCACACGGTACAAGAAAGGACTGCGTCAAAAGATCCAAAGGGAGTTGACTACTCACACCTTTTACAGCATTGAAGAAGTTCATCGCCTCGCACTCTGCGTCGAAAATCAGTTGCGATATCCATATTCAAGGCGTTTTGGTGAACCTCTCCAAAGGAGGTCCTTCGATACGAATTATCAGCGGGTTGCTTCTACACAAAACTCAGCCCGACAGCCTCCTCCACAAAATTCTAGCAGGCCAGCACCTCATCAGAATCAAGTAAGACCTGCCAATTTTGCAAACAAAGGGAAGAATGTTGTAAATTCCTCACGACCGAAGCATGACATCAAGTGTTTTCGATGCAAAGGCAAAGGACACTATGCTTCTGAATGCCCAGTAGTCTGGCCTGCATCATATAAGGATAATGGAATCTTAATCGGATGGATGAGATCTTTTGGAGACAAAAGTCCAGAGCGACATGGCTGAAGGAAGGTGACCAAACTACTAAATTCTTTCATTGGATGGCTTTTGTGAGTAGAATTAATTGTGGGGAAAATTAGGAGAGGTGGGAGAGTTTTTTAAAATCCCCAAGAGGTTAAAGAGAAGAGGTGGCTTAGTTTTCTAAAGATTTGTATGAGGGTGATAATTTTATTAGACCTAACCTTGAGGCCATCAATTTTCCATCGATCTCTCCAAAAATCCAGAGTTAGATGGAAAAGGAGTTTGAGGAGGTGGCTAGAGCATTGGCAGAATATGGTGATGACTGGTGATAAAGCCCCTGGCCCTAACGGTTTTAACTTCATTAGAGCAGGTTGGGCAGAAGATTTTTGCAGTATCCTTCTGAATTTCATTTAAGGAGCAAAATTTATAGAGAAATGAATGCTACTTTTCTAACTCTTATTCCTAAAATGCCTGATCCAATGGAGTTACAGGATTATACACCCATTAGCATAGTGGATGTGCTTACAAGTTGCCAGCAAAGGTGTTCACCAATCACTTAAAGCAAACTCTTCCTCTTATTATTAGTCCATATCAGGGGGCTTTGTTGGTAATAGGCAGATTTTGGAAGGGGTATTGATTGCAAATGAGCTGAATGATGCCATGAGATGGTCACGTGAAGAAGGCATTATTTTTAAAATACATTTAGAAAGGGATATGATCATGTGAAGTGGGAATTTGTTGACTAGATGCTGCTGATTTGGCTTTGTGGAAAAGTGGCACAAATGGATTCAGGAATATTACATCCTTCTCTATTCTGGTAAATGGCTCCCTTTCTAGATTGTAGCGTCCAGAGGTATTCGGCAACAGGACCACAGGACTCCCACCCCCCCTTTCAACAGGACTCCCTCTCCCTTGTTATTTTTATGAAGGTGGTGGAGGTTTGGGGTTGCTTTTGGTGAAGACTAGAGAGCATGTTATGATAGTGGCTTTGAAGTTGGCATCAGCAGAGGCAGTGACTCATTTACAGGATACAGATGACACCATTCAGTTCAGCTAGGAGAAAAGAGATCTTGTCTTTGAAGAGGATTTTGAGATGTTTCCAGCTGGTTTTGGGTTTTAAGGTTAACGTGTCCAAGAGTGTATTCGTGGGACTGGGTGCTCAGATGAGGCTACTCAAGCCTTGGTAGGCAATATTTATTACAAATGAAGCCAGCTCCCTATTATGATCTTGGGCTTCCTATTGGAGACAAGCCAAGATCGAAGTCTTTGTGGGGTCCAGTTGTTGCTAATTTTGACTGGAAGAGACAGCATTTTTCTTTAGATGGGAGGAGCACCTTGATCAAAGTTTGTTATGTTTCTCTACCAAGGCCAAAGAATGTCTACAAAAGTAAAACAAGTTTCAGATGAAAAGAAGATTCTCGTCTTCCCCAGATTTATTTTCTATCAAGAAATCATATGTTTATGTCGCATTAATTGAATGTGTTAATGTCTTATTATTTCAATTATTTTCACACCCCAAATCAGACTTCTTAATAAACCACAAAAAATTTGAATTGGTTACCCCTTCATAAACAATAACAGTTGCTCCATTTAGCAGAGGACCATATGTAACATAGCTATGTCCAGTGATCCAACCACAATCAGCAGTACACCTGAAAGCAGAACGACCAAACTAGGCTCTTACAAAAGTGGACATAATTCTTCTCTCAGAAAAGGTGACATAATTCTTCTAGCTCATCTGTTGAAACAAATTCAATAGAAAATTAACATCAATCAGCAAGGCAGCATACCAGTATATATCTGATGGCTTGTAGTCAAATGCATACTTAAATGTTGTTGAAGTATATATCATATATCCTCCTGTTGTATGTAAAACACCCTGCATATAAACAATTATGCATGAAGCCAAATGCATATTAGCATAAGAAAGTAATCAACTATCAAGAATTTTGAGACCTCCTAGGATATCACCTTCGGTTTTCCAGTGCTCCCACTAGTATACAAGAGAAAAAGTGGATCCTCTGCGTCCACCCACTCCACCGTACATGTTTTCGGGTATTTTGGAACAGTATCCTGGAAGACAATCATTTAGAGTGAAAAAAACCTGACATTTTTAAACAAAAAAAAACTGCAACATGATTATGCTATAGTGCAAACAAGGCATTTTTCTTTTACCAAAAAGAAAAAAAAAAGGCTCCTCTTTATTATTATTTTTTTCAAAGGATCTAACAAACTTTTTCATCAACTCATTTAAAGTTTCACAGGTTTCAACTTGCACTGAATATTAGTTGGAAACACTTTATGCCTTGTAAAATGGCAGGAAACATCAGCACGAATGGCATTTATTTTACACTGTCAAACTAACTCTTTCCAGTTTCTATTATAGAGGCTTGATGTAGCATGAGCTGTACACATTATTACAAGTGGTCCTCTTTGTGGGGCTCACCAGAGACCACCAACCACTACCGATCAGTGCGGGATGGAAAGGGCTCATCGCATCATGGATGAGATTTGACTGAAAAATCATCTTTGTTGGATGATGATGACCAAAGGGACCCAAAGCGTAAATAGGGTAAACTTAGAATTATTTAACACAACATTGAATATTATCTCCCAACTATAATCGAATTTGGGCCAGTGCCAATGCACGAGGTGTATGTTGGTGAGTTGGACGGAAAACAGCCAGGCCCCACAAAAAGATCACAAATGCAGTTGGCTCATGCTGTATCATTTTCCACATTACATATAGAGAAAGTATACTACAAGCTATATGTAAGTGTCAGACACAATTTTAACTTGATCTATCTAAGAAAATATATTTCTGTAGTTATGGCCAGGGACTGACCAAGGAAATTCAACTTGGTGTGTGTGGGTGGGTGGGGGTGGGGTGGGGGGGGGGGGGGGGGGGGGGGGGGGGGGGGGGGGGGGGGGGGGGGGTGGGGGGGGGGGGGGTGGTTCGTCTCTATGTGAAAAAAAAAGGGGGGAAGGGGCAAATGTAAAAAAAAAAACATATTAATTTTCAAATTTTGCAGGGGGTTCTTAAGAATTTTGAACTTTTTTCAAATATGGGTGGGCGCTTCAAGCACCAGACCCGGTCCGCCTCTGGTTACGGCGCATATGTACAGGGATCCAGACTGCCATCGTTGTTATTGTATGGCCTTACAATGGATGGACCACAGTCAAAAACTCACCATCATGGTTTTAAAAACAGCTGTGTCTGAGTCAACAAAGACTCCACAAACTTATGAGTAGATTAACCCCTCAGAGTCCCTTTTGTTGAGTCATGCAGGAAAACGTTAAAATATTATTTTTGTTTAGTTTTCATGTTGTGAGAAAATGTTGGAGGGCTTTTGGGGTCCATTGCAGTGATTTAGAAGATTAAAGAAATTAAAAAATTAACAACAGATTTTGTTGAATCACAAAGCATTCAAACTTCAAAGATGAAAGGTAACATTCATCCACTGAATGCAAAGAAATTTGATCACCCGTTATCACTTAAGTTCACTATAAGTAATTAAAACAGATGCTGCTTAATTTTATAGAACATCATTATGTATATAAGTTGCCTGCGGCTCAAACATATCTGACTCAGTATGTATGAATTGGCAAAGCAAATCAGTTGAGACAGCAGGAGCTTTTGGTGACTGAGTTTTCCTTTGAATCTGAGTTTTAAAACCTTGACTTTCATTGAACAATTAACCCTTCTTCTAAATGATCTTTTTCAGGAGAGAGATAGGCGTGAAGTAAACAATCAACAGAATTTTGGTTGATTTCCCCCCATTAATCATCTTCCGTCCCTCCCTCGCTCCCTCTCAGGAATACACACAAACCGCATGAGAAGAGAAACTCAGAAAGTTAACTTCCAGTTTTAGGAGAATTCACGGAACTTAAAAGGAAATCTAGTCAATAACCTGCCACCAGATGTCTCTTCCATCCTGCCATTTTGTTGCTTCTCTCTTCATTGCAGACTGGTTTTCAAAGGTCAGACATACACCTGCTCAAGGAAAGTTAATGGTAAGTACTGAATACTATCTCCCCACTGGGACCTGCTCCTGTCATTGTTAAGTTTAATGATGCTCATATTTTCATGTATCATGAAATTTGCTGTAGTATAGAGGTATCTCACTAAGTGTAGCAGTATCTTGTCCATGGTAAGTATATCGAACATAAGCAGCCACGACAAAACATGATATGCTTGTAAACAAAACATGATATGCTTGTACCTTGAAACTTGAAAGCTACAAAAACAATCATGTATGCTAGCCAAAATGCCTACCATTACATGATTCATATGACACATAATCTGTCACAACAATTATTTAGATAGACTACCAACAGCCCCATGGAAACCAAAAATAGCTACTCCAAGAAACTACAGTAAGTCAAACATATAAATGGGATCAGTATAAGCCATAAATTGTGTGAAGCAATTTTCACCTATGGGAGTCCCACGCAAGGGTGGTGCGGGATTTTCAATCTCCACCATCTACCAAAGCGGAACCCCATGAAGTACAGGTGGAGACCAAAATCCCGCATGGCAACCATGCAGGACTCCTGTTGGAGAAAATTTCCTACATCGTGTAGAAAGAAAATGTACAATGAAGAATTAATAAACACAATTTGAAAGAAAAGGGACTCGATGCTTGCACATAACAATAATTACATAAAAACAATGTGATAAAATTATAGAACGGAATAACGTTGGGGTGGCAGCCACATGCATGATCCAACAAAATGGAGTCATGGCTTTAGGTAGCATACCCACAGTGACTCCACTTTTCTCTGATTCGATCAAAGCAGCATCAACAATTTCTTTGAGATAAATGACTTTAGGACCTCGTCGGACAGCATTACAGGTTATTACTGCTTTGGGTTTGCAATCCACGATTCTTTGAGCAACAGATTCTGCTGAGAATCCAGCAAATACAACCTTAAAAAGAAAACGGCAGTGCAACCTCTCATGAGTTTTCGTAAAGTCTCAAATCAAACTCGTTTAAGAAGAGTAAGGGAAGAGAGAACCAACAATCTGTATTACCGAGTGAACAGCACCAATTCGAGCACATGCCAGCATTGCAATAGGCAATTCCATCAGCATAGGTAAATAAATTACAACTGCATCTCCTTTTCCAACACCAATATCTTTCAAATAATTGGAAAGCTGTGTACAGGATATGTTCATACACATATAAGCACAAAAGTTCAAGGACACAGTCATTTCGATCAATTCAGGCTAGAAAGAAAATAAAAAAGACAATATTATGTACTTCATACCTGGCAAACCTTCTCCAACAGCTCATTGTACGTCAAGTACCCATCATGACCTGGTTCATTTCCTTCCCAATAAATAGCAATTTTCTCACCATTTCCAGCTTCGATATTTCTATCCAATGCATTGTAGCATATGTTTGTGCGGCCGCCTTTGAACCACTGCTTGATAATATCCAAGCAAACAGAATTTCTTCAAAAACCACTTCAAAAAAGACTAAACCTGCATACACAAAACTAGTGAAGAAAGATCCTACCTCAATATGTATGCTGCCCTTCCTCACATCAAAATTCTCCGAACAAGCCTTCTCTCCCCACTTCTTTTTCCAGTAAAATTCTGAAGCAATCTCTGACCAGAAGCCAGAAGGGTCCTCGATTGACCTTTGATACATCTCCAGATACTGAGGAAAAAATCATTATGCATAATAAGTATTGTGTAAACAACAAACAATATGTTAAACTTCTAGTAAAATCTCAAAATAAGATCATCTATTGGGGAATGAAATTCAAGATTTGTAAATAACATTGCAACCTTCCTGAATATTATGTCATAACACCACCTCATCCCGGAATGAAACTAAACAACGAAAATGACAAAGATTATAGAAAAAAATATCGAACATGAACTACTTAACCATTTACAATTAAGTGAATAAGCACATGCATACACGCACAGTGTATGTAGCAATAGTTTTGCAAAAACCAATTAAAATTTTCAAAAGATTATGTATCAAGGAAAAATATTAGAAAGATGAAAGCATTTTTCATACTCAAGATAGAGCGTAAGACCCAATTATTTAATTGTTTTTATTAGTTAAATAATATCAATTAGTAGTTAATTAATTAGTTTTGTGTGTTAGATTAGTAATTGGATAGTTTTGGAGGGTTTTGGGACTAGTTAGAGACCTAGAGGGACCTATTCGCAATTTTGGGAGAGTATTAGGGTGCTATTTGTAAATATTAGAATTTAGAAGCTTTGGGCTCGTTCGATAGAAGATGTCGTTCTAAGCAGCTTTCATTATTTGAGTTTGTCGTTTCAGTGACTTATTTGCCCAAAATTCCACATTTTCTAATGCAAAGGACTATTTTGTAAATTCCAAAAATCCACTCTACAATTATAAGTTCCAGGTTTTTCTCCTTTCTTCTTCATTTCTCTCCTTCTCTCCCAACATTTCTCAGATGCTCCTCTTTCTAGATCTCTTCCTCCTCTCTTGTTCTCTCTCAATCAGCCAAGAATCTTCATCAAGCTTTTACCATCTTCATTATCTTCTTCATCCTCTTCCTTAGGAGCTCTTGGAGTTATGAGATTTTGTTAAGAGTTATGAGAGAGAGACTAGCTAGAATCCAACCAAAGGGAAGTAAACAAGTGTATTTACATGACATGTATGATTTAATTCATTGACTTCATGATAATCCATGTTAGTTAACCAAATTCAAGCTCTTTTGGTACTTTTGATGAATTTTAATATCATGGAATAGATTGATTTTAAGGAGTTGATAATTGTTGGAAATCTGGAATAAAGCCTATAATGATCATAGTGTGAGCTTTAAAACTCAGTTGAGAAATGAGAAAGGAAAGCCCTGAAACAGATTCGAATCACCTGCAACTTCTGAATTTTTTATAGTTACGGCTAGCTATAAGTCACCTACACTGTAAACCTTCAGAAAGTCAACCGTAAATACACAACGGGTGCTAAAAACTATTCCATGGAGCGATACAGCTGACAGTAGGTCAACATACAGCTAACTGTAGGCTAACCGTGAGCCAACCGTAGAACAAATTCAGCTCACCGTGAGCACACAATTGTTACAGTTTCAAAGAATGATTTATTTGTGATTTTGAACTACGGCTAACCAACCGTAGATGAACACTCGACTAACCATGAACACCCGGATTTTTTATAAAGGACTGTTAACTTAGATTTTTTGCTATAGTTTGGAAACCCATGATACATGCTTAACCCCAATTACTTGTGAGACCTAGTAAGTGAGTTTTGAGCTGACATCAACCTATAGATTGCTCTAATCTATACCAAGGACAATGCTAATCCAAATGTGTTGAATTAAAACCTTTGATGTCAACTAAATTTAGTAATGCCAAAGGATATAATATACAGACATCAGAGATTCTAAGACTGCACAAGATTGAATAGTGTTGCCTTTAGGCAATCCAAACCTTAGGTTGGTTTGTAAATATTCCTTGACCTGTTATTGATTATATGTTGGAGTATACCATTCTTATAATCTGCAAGCCTTGTATATGCCTATCCGATACCTGTCTATTTATTATATGTATCACGCTAGTTATTTGGTCTATTAATTTGGTTAAGAGTTTAAAAGGTTACTTATTATGTTATGTAATCTGTTAAGTTATTTGGAGTAATCTTCTTTCAGTTACAATTTCCAAGGTAGGGTTATGTTTGATTCCGGAGTCAGCACCACTAAGCTCCGATCCTATGTCAGTCGGACCCGGCTACGTGTGAATTGTACCTATTGTGCTAGTTGCAGCCTAATCCCTAGCTAGGAGTGACTATGTCCTCCAGTACCACCCTATTATATGTATAATGGTCATGTCATGATTAAATTCCCTTATGGAATCTTGGGTACTAGTGATCTATTATATTGAGTCAGCTCTCTCCATGGTCACGCTGCTTACAACCATGCAATTGGGAGAATATAGCACATGTGGATTGCCATTTTGCTAGGATTCTACTATTAGACATGTTATATCTGATTCTATCATCTATTACATTTATTCCTGCATATTTATGCCTAGTTGTAGACTTTATTTCCATCTATGATCACCTGTCTTTATTCATTATTGATGCATCATGTTTATGTTTATTATACTTGATTACTTGCTTAGTTATCTGATGATGCTATATATGGCGTTATAGATAACAGTACCCCTACTCTTACCCAAGAGACTGAGGCATTTGAGGAGACTCCTCAGGGGTTCAGTGAGTGAACTCTTGACGATGTCGTTTAGATTATCTGGCTATGCGAGCATCGTCATGCTGTGGGGAATGGTTTTATTGTATGAGTTGGTGTATCAGTTTGTTGGTTTTGGGATTGTAATAAAAATACTTTTCATGTTGTAAACCTTAATGGTTCGGCATTGTACATATTATGGGGCTGTATATGATTTCTTTGCTTGATTAGATGATGATCATAGTTATATGTGGATTTTATTGCTTACACAAGCTTCCACAGGAAAAATTTTAAACGTGATAGAAAATGCATGTATCCTCACATGTGAAATCCTTTGGGAAAACTATAGTGAGAGGAAATACATTATTGAAGTCAGGCTGACGCAAATCCCCACGTTAGTTGTGTCTCAGAATTCGGTACCATTAAGGTAATCCAAGTCGGGGACATGGGACTCGGAGAGAGAGAGTACGTGGAACTTTCATTATAGATCAAGATCTAATACAGTGTGGGCCCTTAAATTAAGTCACCTAGTTTCCAGATGATTCTGAATGTATTATTGTAAAATTAGTTAAGTTCGAGGCATATAACAAAGATGCAGGGATGTCACAATGATCACAAATAGTTAAAAAAAAAAACGGTGTCCATGTCCATAGCATTTTATTATTTTTTTCCTGAATGATCAAATCAAGGATCATGTGTCAAATTTAGAAAAGGGAAGATTGGAACTGCTTTCTAGATCAAAATATTTTGGGCCTCTTCACTTTTATGTCAAAACTAGAAACATGACAGAAATGGGGGAGACCAGGATCATGGGATATGTTTTTCAGCCAAAAACATAATGATCAGAAAAAAAATTTGACAATTTCATAAGAAAAATATAGTGATGCAAGCCAAAGTGGGCCCAAAATTCATGGGCCAAGCCCAGATCTAATGGAGCCATGCCCAAACGACATGGCTGGCCCATGGGTCCAACCATGTACGGATGCAGGCACAAAGCCTCCAGCCATGTACCAAAAGTTGTAAGGCCACTAAGGGGGCACCAATAATCTCATTTACTTTTTTTAAGTTAATTTCTATTAGTAATCTTCCTTTTTTTTCACTTAGGATCCTAGTTATTTTAATTTTCTTCAGAAACCAAATGCTTGCAAATTAGGAGAGTGATTAGTCATCAAAGATGGAATTGGCAAGCATTTAATTCATGAGACACACCACAACCTTGAGTAATTCTCTAAAAAACAACTTGTGCATTAGATTATCATCGTCAAAGAAGCTGAAATGTACATTATGTAGACCTATGGCATACCACTACTTGAACGAAGATATAGGCTTGCAAAGTGCCATATACTAAAATTTATCCCTAGATTTATCCCTAGCAATCTTATCGTTATCCTAGAAGATTAGTTTGATTTCTTGATCAGATGGATTGGTTATTAAAGTTTCCACCCCTAACAAATCAGTTCTCTCATATCGCGCCATATAGAAAGAACAAAGGAAAAAATTTTCCACTTCTCCACAAGCATTGTCATCTTTTTGGGTAAAGACGCATCTACTTATTGCCAAAATTACATGTGATAATGTTTAGAGTATAGTACTACAAAAGAAGCTTTCTTTGAGAGAATAAGAGAATGCGAAGAGAAATATTAAATTCACAGACTCTGCATTTCAGGCTAAAGCTGATTTCTTCAAGCCCAGGTTATGGCGTATAGTTTTCGCAACACTATTGGCTTCATTTTTCTAAAGAAGGTCTCTGCTTCTAAATTGTAATACACTAACAGTTATTAACAGTAGAAGCATTAGGATTCATTGACATGCATCTGTTCTTGATGAGTTAGAATGAAACCTTTTTTTTCGGGAATGTTGTTACCAATAAGAATATTAGAAGTATAATCCAACGAAAAAAAGGGGTGGAACAATCAAATGTACCTTACTCATTTTAATCCGACAGCCCCAAATATCCTAACTCTAAAATTAGAGAATAGGAAAGGAGCCAACATTTAAAACCACACATACACACACACAAAAAAAAAGGAAGAAAGAAAGAGAGAAAGAAAAAGAAAATCAAGTCAAAACAAGAAAGGCTTAATGCAAATAAATACTGAGTTTCAAATCAGCTCTAAAGCATGAGTGACTATCTCCAATCTAACCCTTGCATTTGCAGACAAAGAAGTATTTGAGATCTAAAATGGTGGTTCCCTTAAACAAGTCACAAGTCCTGTAGAACAGAGAAAACTAGATGAAACACTTTAGTCACAGAGAAGGAGAAGTAAATCAGGAGTGTGTCCAAGAAGGCCTGACATACAAAGGAGAAGTATCACCTAAAGGACTCGAGTCTTGTATGGTTCCACAATCAAAAATCAAGAAAATGGCCAGAACATAAGAAAGAGTAAGGTACAATAGGAAAGACAGGATATGGGAGTTGTTACCAGTAGAAGAATGGGCGCTGTAAGTGCCTAAAAATTACGGGCTTGGAATCAGGGATTAGGACCCCCGTTTTATGTAGTCTGGACGAAGATTATCATGGCTCCGGCTGGACCTGAAAAAGGAAGAGAGGAAGCAAGTCAGAGGACCCTCGCTGTGGGCAGCACAAGGCTCTCCGATGCTTAAGTCAGTTCAGGGACTGAGTAAGGGAGATGGAGAGAATTTGGCAGAGTTAGAGTATGTGTTTTAGGTTGCATACCTTAGAATGGAGTTGGAGCCTTTATTTATAGGAGAGGGAGTTGACTTGCATGGGCGAGCTCCATGATGGGTTTTGCCACTCGAGTGGCCTTGTCCACTCAGCCCACACTTTATTAAATGCTAATCTCACCTGCCCATTCCTCATTAAATGCCAGTCTTATCGGGCCATGCTGTGGCCGACTTTCGGGCCTAGTCCCATCGGGCCTAACCTGGAGCCATGCTTGGGTGCGCACGCGGCCCGCCTAACGCCGTTTTGTCAGGAATGATGGGCCGCAGGGCACGCCTTAGCGCGTGCCTTAGTCCTGTCAACGGTCCATCAGTATCTGTCTCATCCGCCGTGCCAAGGTCGATTTATAGGGACCAGTGCCATCTGACATCGGGGCTCTCACCTCGGCAGGCGCCGTAACCCATCAGTCGGGGTCCGTCCTGGCCGAGCGGAGGCATGATTAGCTGGATTTAATCCAAGGCTAGTCCTGATCTCGGCTTAGTGGAAACATCCCCACACAATTGCCCCCCAGCTTTTGAGCTCTTAGAGTATCCCAACTCTTTGAGGTCGGAAGCTAAGAAGGACTCCTAGAAGGATTGCCGAGATGTGGTGTGCCGCAATGCCGCGCTGCCTTGTATCCGGGTCCAGAAGAAGCCCAAAAGGCACATGATTTTGTAATCTCATCACGCCTTTGGTCGCGGGTGCCCGATCTTATCCGTTGTCGCCTCGATGCCCGAGGCATTAATTGGCGCACGGAAATTAGGCTGGCGATTCCACGTGTCATCCTTGGCTTGGTTGGCCCGTCTTTTCATAGCGGCGCACGCAGTGAAAAGACGCGGCCTTTTCGAAATTCGAAAAGGCGCCATCATTGGGCGCTCTGTTTTTTGCTATAAGTAGGGGGAGATGCCCCTTACCCTTCTTCTTCTCTCTTTATCCTTGCCTTCCAAAACAAAGAGAGAGTCCTGCAGAGATTTCCCGGAGGAGAGCGTTCGCCGGAGAAAGGTGCTGTCAGAATCTTGCTTCCGCAGGCTCGAACTCCACCCGGCCCTTAGCTCTCGTAAGTCCTCTTTCTTCTGCTTCATTTCTTCCTGCGCTTAGGGCTCTGTCTAGGGTTTCTCTGTCCTTCCAGCACTGTCTTTCCTTCTTCTGGTTTTTTCCTTCGAGAGATGGGCATATAGTCACTGGATAGGGTCCGAGAGGGGGTTAGCCAACCTTAGGGCCAAGTACAGGATACCGGACGGAGTCCAAGTTAAGGCAGCCCCTCCCTTCGCCTATGCCGATGGTGGATTCTATGACGGTTGGATGCCGTTCCCCTTAGTGGCCGTCATCGAGGGCGGGGTTAGGTTTCCCCTTCGCCCTCTACTTAGGGATTGCCTCAGGGCATGGAACCTCCGCCCCTGTCAGCTGATGCCCAACAGTTTCAAGATCGTAATGGGCACGGACGTGCTCAATACGGTCCGGGGGCATTGGTCTCAGCGCCCACGATATTGAGGACGCCTATGACCTATGCAAGTCCGAGAGTGACATGTACTACCTCCGTATCAAGCCGGGTCGGAGGCCGTTCGTCCAAGCCTTGGAGGATTCCAATAAGTATGTCGGGGACGACCGTCTGGTGGTTTCGGACAACTGGGAATTTGGTGATGACGAGCCCATTGCACAAAGATTGTTCAAGATTCCTCGTCATCGCGGCACTCCTCCAAGTAATCACAGTCTTAGCATGCTTTTTTATATCTCTTGCTTCTTTGTACTATCAGGCTTATGTTATTTGTTCACTCTGTAGGTGCTCGTCAGAGGAAGGCGGCAGCTAGCCGAGACGGTTGGAGGAGGAACAAGTCTTGGATCCAGTCCTTGGAGAGCTATCACGGCCACGAGGACAGGTCGGCGTGGAAGCTTCTGGGGTACCAGCCGAGATATCGCGGCTACAAGAAATACGCCGCTCATCATTCGGAGGCCGCGGCAGAGGTAGAAGAGCAGAGTGGAGAGGAGGACGAGCAAGCCGCGGCTGACGCTGAGGACCACGCCGCATCCGATACTGAGGCATCCACCTCAGGAGCCGACGCGGAGAACGCCGAGACGATCGGGAGGATCGTTCTAACGTCAGAGAGCGACTCCGAAGAAGCGATGGATAAGACCCGCCCTAAGCCAGTGTTCAAGAACCTCAAGGCCCTGCTCGCAGGAGGCAAAGGTCGAGGCACCGCGCCTTCTTCGCGTGCACCTCCCTCGTCCGGCGCGCCCTCTTCTTCTACCGTACCTCCTGCTCCGACTTCTCCACCCCCTGCTGCGACTGAGACCGGAACTCCCGTGGTCACCTCTCCCCAGGCCACGCGGACGGACGATCAGGCCAGGAAAAGGGTCAGGGTCGAAGGCTCGACCGGGGAAAGTTCGGCTGCCGGCACGGCAGTGCGGCCTTCTCCTACACCCTGGAGGCCGAACTTTATGCTTCAGCCTGGGAGGCCGATGACGGTGGAGGATCGTCTCTCCGTGGGCCCGCTGGTGATCGCTTGCCTGGGGAGTGCCTGCGCTCTACTGCGCGACATGGAGAAACACGATGAGATGGATGACATCTCCCTCCTAGCGTCGCAGATGAAGGCAGGCTTGAGCGTAAGCATCACTTTCTCTGACCATTTTCCTTTCGACTCTAACTATCACTCACTGGTGGTTTGCTTTTCTTGCAGATTGTGCAGATGGCCCAGGCCTCGGTTCAGCGAGTCCAGAAGTGTCATGCCGAGCTCAAAAGGGTCAAAGCAAACTGTAAGCAGCACAGGAAAGCCCTGGAGGAGAGTAGAGCGAGGGTGAGGGAGTATGAGGAGACGAATCGCTCCCTCTTTGCCGAGCTTGACAATGCAAAGTCTGCCTTCGAGACGGCCAAGAGGAGAGAGGCCGAGATGGAGAAGAGGATCGCCGACCTTGAGAGGCAGACATCCGAGCTCGAGTCCAAAAACTGAGCCGATGCTGATGCTGCTTATCAGGAAGGGATCGACGTGGCGGGGGAGGAATACTCGGCGCAGGTCGACGACATAAGGGTCTCGACTTGGGAGATGGGATGGAAAGCCGCCCTGGAGAAGGCGGGAGTCCCTACCGACCACCCGGCATATGTGAGCCCGGATGAATATCCGCGCTCGGATACTGATCCAGTCCCCGCGGCGGAGTCCGAGAGGGATCCCGCGACCGAGCCGGAGCCGGAGCTCCCCTCATCTTCATCCGAAGTGCCTGCTACCGTCACGACCCAGGTTGCAAATGACGTCGCCCCTGCTGTGTGAAGCCCCTTTTCCATTGTATTCCTCTTTTTTCTTTTGATATAGTTCCTGCTTAGGCGCATCGCACCCTTCTGTAAAGAATTTTATCAGCTTCAATGAAAATTTCTTCCCTTTTGCCTATTCTGCATTCTTCTTTCTTACGTTTTTGTCTCTAAACCCTTTCCTTGATTCTGAATGCGCCAAGTGTCTCGCCTCGGCTTTATGGACGAGCTCCCCGCACCTCAGTGGCGTAGTCAATCTTACTAGCTTCCAAAATATGGGCAAGCAGGGCGCTTTTCGGCTGCGCAGCTGACCCAGGGCCATTCTTGTTGAAAACCCGTGATCAATCAGCCGTGCTCAGCGGCTGTAGCTCTTAGAGTGCGGCATGGGGCCCCCATTCTGCTGTAGGGGTAATCCAAGGTATTGAGTAATGTAATGGAGAATGTATGATATTACCTTATAATAAAAAGTAATCTTCTTTTGCATTTTTGGGATATTCTCCCTTTCTGCGTGCGCTCTTGCTTTCAATATTTTGCACAAGTATATGAGCTCGGTAAAGGTAGGTGCCGAGCTGCCCCCAGACTAGCCCGGGATCATATCGTTAGGATTGCTGCCCACCGATTAGATGTGCAAGTAGCGCGCCAGCAATCTAGTGTGAGAGTGTCGAGATGCGCTTATCGCACGAAATAGGGCAATCCCTCTGGCTCTTCACCAGGGGCCGTGCTGGCTATCTGGCACGAGGACCGAGATGCGCTTATCGCACGAAATGGAGGTCCCTCTGGCTATTCACCAGGGGCCGTGCTGGCTATCTGGCACGAGGGCCGAGATGTGCTTATCGCACGAAATGGAGATCCCTCTGGCTCTTCACCAGGGCTCGTGCTGGCTATCTGGCACGAGGGCCGAGATGCGCTTATCGCACGAAATGGAGATCCCTCTGGCTCTTCACCAAGGGCCACGCTGGCTATCTGGCACGAGGGCTGAGATGCGCTTATCGCACGAAATGGAGATCCCTCTGGCTCTTCACCAGGGGCCGAGCTGGCTATCTGGCACGAGGGCCGAGATGCGCTTATCGCACGAAATGGAGTTATTTCTGCCGAGCTGGAGAGGGCGAAGTCATTCCTTTGCCGATTTTATTTCCGAAGCTAGGATGACCCTGCGCACTGCTGCCGAGCTGGAGAACGGTGTTATTGCTGAGGTCTTTGACTTAGAAAAGGAAACGAAATCTCTGAGAAGAAATCGTCTTCATTGATTTGCATAATCTGAGTACATTTCAAAAGTAAAACTTTTTGAGGTGCGAGGCGTTCCACGGTCGCGGCAATCGCTTTCCATCCATATCCTCGAGTTTGTATGCGGACCGACCAGCAGTCGAGACTACTTTGAATGGGCCGCGCCAGTTCGGCGCCAGCTTGCCTTGGTTCGGATCCTTGTCCGCTGGTAGTGCCTTCTTCAGGACCAGTTCGCCAATAGAGAATTTCCTTTCCCGGACTCTCTGGTTGTAAGCTTTCGCCAGCCGTTGCTGATAGGCAGTTAAGCGGATGGCCGCTACTTCTCTGCGCTCTTCGGCCAGGTCCAACTCCAGGGTCAGGTTCTTCTCGTTCCGGCCTTGGTCAAAAAGTTCAGATCTCAAGGTTGGAAGGCCGATCTCGAGCGGGATCACGGCTTCCATCCCATACGCCAAGGAGAACGGTGTTTCCGAAGTGGAGCGCCTCGGGGTAGTCCTGTACGCCCATAGGACACTAGGAAGTTCTTCCACCCACCTCCATTGGCTCCGTCAAGTCTCTTTTTGAGTCCGTCGAGGACCACTTTGTTGGAGATCTCAGCTTGGCCGTTGCTCTGGGGATAGGCTGGAGTCGAATAATGATTCCTAATACCAAGCTCCTGGCAGAAGTTTTTGAAGAGGCTAGAGTCGAATTGGGTCCCGTTGTCCGAGACCAAAATTCGAGGGATGCCGAACCTCGTGACGATGTTCTTCCATACAAAGTTTTTGGAGTCTCGCTTGGTGATGGAAGACAATGCTTCTGCCTCTATCCACTTGGTGAAGTAATCAGTGGCCACTATCAGCCACCTCTTATTCCCCGGAGCTCGGTGGAGAGGTCCCACTATGTCCAGCCCCCATTGGGCAAAGGGCCATGGGCTGGACAGCGGGCTTAAATCCTGCGCAGGTTGATGGAGATTGTGTGAGAACTTCTGGCATTTTTCACACTTCATGGCGTACATCTGTGCATCCTTCTGCATGTACGGCCACCAGTATCCTTGGCTGATAGCCCGGTATGCCAGTGACCGTCCTCCGATGTGACTCCCGCAGATGCCTTCGTATATTTCGAAAAGGAAATCTTCAACTCGGCTTGGGTGGACGCACTGGAGATAAGGGCCTGTGAACGACTTCCTGTACAGCTTTCCTTCTGGAGAGAGCCAAAACCAGGCCGCTCTTAGCCTGATCTTGTGAGCTTGAGCTTTGTCTTCAAGGAGTTGGTCGTCCTTGAGGTATAAGATGATAGGGTCCATCCAACTTGAGCCGAGATCAATGTTCATAACTTGCCGAGGTGGGCGAAGCTCTATGCTTGGTGATGCCAATGATCCTACTTCCACAGTCCTTTTTCTTCCAGCTTCGACGGCGGAAGCTAGATTGGCGAGCGCGTCAGCGTGTGAGTTGGAATCCCTGCCAATCTGCTTGACTTCTGCTTCCGGGAATTGAGAGAGGAGCTTCTTGGCGAGGGTCAAGTAGGCCGCCTTTTTTATCGTCGCGAGCCTGGTAATCTCCGGTGAGCTGGCTTGTCACCAACTGCGAGTCACTGAAGACCACCAGCTGTTGAGCGCCGAGGATCTTGGCGCTGTTCAGCCCTGCTATCAACGCCTCGTACTCCGCCTCATTGTTTGATGCTTTGAAGTCAAGCGTCAGGGCCTGCTCAATGACTAGTCCTTCTGGAGACTGGAGAACTATGCCGACGCCGGCCCTCCTGGAGGTAGAGGATCCGTCAACGAAGACCTTCCAAGCCGAATCACGGAACGTATTCCGAGATTGCTCGTAATCAGTCCCCGAGACTCCGTCCTCATGCCCTTTGCCCCGTAGTTCGGCGTCGAGTGGGCTCGGCGCCGAATTCGGGGAAGCGAACTCCACGATAAAGTCGGCCAAAATTTGCGCTTTGATCGCCGTCCTCGGTTGGTACTGGATGTCGTACTGTCCCAACTCCACTGCCCATCTAGAGACTCGTCCGGAGAAATCTGCTTTCCGGAAGACAGACTTGAGCTGGTGCTCTGTGACCACCACTATCGTGTGGGTCTGGAAGTAGTGCGAGAGTTTACGAGAGGCACTGACAAGGGCCAGTGCGAGCTTTTCCATCTGCAGGTATCTGGTCTCGGCGTCGAGGAGGATCTTGTTCATGTAGTAAATGGGCTTCTGTTGCCCGTCTTCCTCTCTGACTAGGACCGAGCTCACAGCATGATCCGAGACCGCCAAGTACAAGTACAGTGCTTCTCCTTTCTTCGGAGTAGATAGCAGCGGGGGTGAGGCAAGGTAAGCTTTGAGTTCTTGGAGAGCCGAGTCGCACTCCGGGGTCCATTCGAACTTCAAGTTCTTCTTCAATAGCTGAAAGAAAGGACGGCATTTGTCGGAGGACCTGCTGATGAAGCGGTTGAGCGCGGCAGCCATGCCAGTGAGCCTCTGGACCTGCTTCGTTGTCGACGGGCTTTGGATGCCCAGGATTGCCGAAATCTGATCTGGGTTTGCCTCGATGCCCCGTCTCGTGACGAGGCTTCCTAAGAACTTGCCGGAGCCGACTCCGAAGGCGCACTTGGAGGCGTTCAGCTTCAATCTGAACTTCCGGAGAACGTCGAACACCTGGCCGAGGTCCGTCAGGTGGTCTTGGGACTGTCTGGACTTGACGACCATGTCGCCGATGTAGGCTTCCACCGTTTTGCCGAGCTAGTCTCGGAACATCTTGGTGACCAACCTCTGGTAGGTCGCTCCTGCATTCTTCAATCCGAAAGGCATCACCTTATAGCAGTAGGTCCCCCTGGGAGTGATAAACGATGTTTTCTCCTCGTCCGACCCATACATTGGTATCTGGTGGTAGCCGCGGTAGGCGTCAAGGAAGCTCATCCGGTCGTAGCCGGCGGTGGCATCGATCATCTGGTCGATCTTTAGGAGTGGAAAGCAGTCTTTGGGGCATGCCTTGTTAAGGTCAATGAAGTCCACGCAGACTCTCCACTTCCCAGTCTTCTTCACCACAACGGTGTTCGCCAACCATGTCGGGTACTGGACCTCCCTGATGGCGCCTGCTTCCAGCAATTTCCCCATTTCTTCGACCACGGCCGCCGACTGCTCTATTCCCGACCTGCGCGCCTTCTGCACCACAGGCTTGAATTGGGGGTCCACATTCAACTTGTGGCTCATGATCTCGGGGTCTATGCCAGGCATCTCTTGCGGGGTCCAAGCAAAGACCTCTCTGTTTTGTAACAGGAAGCTAAGCAGTTCGGACCTCTCAAGCTCGGTGAGTTGACTCCCAAGCAGGAGGTACCTCTCGGGGTCATTGGGGTCGACCTTGACTTCAGTAAGATCTTCAATGCTCTTCTCCTCTGGGTCGCGGCCAACTTTATCCAGTTCGGCCATGTGCACTCGCTTCGGCTCCTCCTCTCCGGGCACGACGGCCATCATGCACCGTCTGGCCATCTGCTGGTCGCCCTTGACCGTGACCACCTCGATCCTGTCGTCCCTTTCCAAAGGGAGCTTGAGCTTCTGATGGTAGGAGGAGGGAACAGCTTCTATCTGATGCAACCAAGTCCTCCCCACTATAGCATTGTAGGGGGACGGCGCATCCACGACGAGGAAGTCAGCCACTACTGAGGCGCCTTCAACTTGGACTCTAAGGGAGACTCTTCCCTTTGGATATACGGGCTTTACGCTGAATCCTATCAGGGGAGTGCGCGCCTCTTGTAGGTCTTCCTCGGTGAGCCCCATCTTTGTAAAGCAGTTAAAGTAAAGGATCTCGGATGAACTGCCGGGGTCGACGAGAATCCTCTGCACCTTGCAGCTTTTTAGCTTCAGGGTCACAATCAGCGGGTCATTATGGGGGAGCTAGACTCCCACAAGGTCCTCGTCTGAGAACCAGATCTTCGGCATTTCCTTCCGTGCCTTCTTGGAGGCGGGCTCGAGTTCGGCCGTCATCACCTGTTTACCGTGGAAGGCCCTCCTGGCCTCGGCACGGGCCTGGTTGCCCCCCGTCTTAGCGGGGGCCAGGTGAATGACATTTATGATCCTCTCCGACTCCTCGCTGTCCGGATACTCCTCCGCTCGGCGCCGAGGTTATTCGTTGCCTCTGCTGTCAGCTTCCTTGATGTACTCCTTTAGGTGCCCGTCCTTGACGAGCCTCTCAAGATGGGATTTGAGGGTGAAGCAGTCCTCAGTCTGATGCCCGTTCTGCTTGTGGTAAGCGCAGAACTTATCTTGGTCTCTCCTGGAGGGGTTGCCCTGCATGGGTTGTGGCCACCTAAAGTATGGCTTCCCCTGGACCTTGTCCAGTATCTTGTGGATCGGCTCTCTGAAGACCGTATAGACTGTCTCTCGCGAGGTGTAGGATGGTTTGAATCTCTTGCCTCCTCCTGAGGCGTGGGTCTGGGCCGATGCTGGGCCACCCGAATGATGGTCTCGGCTCGACTCTTCTCTGCGGGATGCCTTCTTGTCCCTGCTAGAGGGCTGATCCTCTTGCCGAGACCAGTCCCGCCGCCACTGACTGTCTTCCTGTCGCGGCCGCTCCTCCTGCCGCGATCGACTCTCCTGTCGAGATCGGTTCTTTGTGACGCCAAAACTCTCATTGGCCCGCACTTCGTCTTCTTCTTGCTCAATATACTTGTTCACCCTGGCCATCAGGGCTGTCACGGAGGGCACAGGGTTTCGAACGAGCTTTTTCCGACGCTCACACCTGGTAGGAGAGCGTGCTGGAAGGATCTGATCGCCACATCTTCGGAAGAGTGGTCGACTTGGCTGTACACCGTCCAAAACCTCTTTGCGAATTGAGTGACGCTCTCATTCCACCTCATTCTGAGGGCCATGATGTCGCTGTCAGTCTTCGGGATGACTCTGTTGTTAGTTTTATGGTCTCAATACCAGCATATGATGTAATAAATTGATTCATTTCTTTATTAATCAATATATTCATGCTTTCCATTTCATGAGATGAATGGTGTTTAATTATATACTTGCACATAACCAATACGAATGACATAATGGTTCATGAGATGAACCGGAGTCCATAAGTATACTAGATATAATACATGTGTATGGATGAGATCCACATACGGGAGACATGTATAATAAATCTTATACTTAAATATCTTTACAACCAGTGATGAGACTGGACATCTCATACTGACAAGGTTGCAGCATTTTGATCACTATGAGATAGTGTGATTTGTCTCGATCATCAGAATGAAAGATTCTAGATCATAATGCTGGTACATTGGATGTATTGAAGGACCATGAGAAGCACCTTATAAACACTGTCTTTATATTAAGGTCTGCTCTCATAATTCCCTAGCAGTAAGCTCTAAATCCTGAGACATTAATGAACTCAAGTTTCTATCTATTCATTTGCTTTGAGTCACCAATGAGTGAGGCCAACTATAGGTCAACACTTCGGTGATTTGGGTATATGGTAGTAGATCTGTGGGAACATTTAATGGTCAAGATGGAATCTATCTCTAATATCCCCTTGTGCCAATTAATGGATTTAATCATTGGTAAGTGTACACCCATTCCGATTAAGAGTTAATTGGAAAGGTACCTTTGATCATTATAATTAATTGGGGCTCAAGGATAATAAGATATGGATCTAGTTTGGAAGACAGGTCCAATTGATCCATGGATATTGATGGAGGGGCCTACCTGTGGTAATAGGGAAGTTTAGGGTCTTCTATATAATTTCCTAAGACTGGAGTTCAATTGCAATTATATAGTGGAGTTATTTGCAATTAACTGTGGGCCCGGATTGCACATGAGATGTGGAGTCGCGTGTCCCAGTTGGAGCCAGCTTTCTAAGGAATCCCTAGTGGTCACCACGCTAGCCCAATCATTAAACGGATACTAATTCTAGTTGAACTCTAAAAGGAAAGTTACTATTTCTATTTGAAGTGAGACTTCTAATAGTGGTAATAGTATGTTTCTAATTATTAATAGAAGTGAGACTTCTAATTGTAATTAAGAAAGAGAAGAAGGTTACTAATTAATTTGGAAGTGAGAATTCTAATTAAATTAGTAAAGAGTAGTTTGCAAAAGCTATAAATAGGGAACCAAAGGAGGCTTGGACGTCCACCTTGGAATTCACGCCCAGCCCCTTTGTGCAAGAGTTGCACATCTCTTCTCTCCCTCTTCTAGTTCCTTTAAGTTCCTAGTTGTCTTCTCTTGAAGATCCCACCCATCTTCTTGAGAAAGAGATTCTGATTCGGGTAATAGCGTGGAAGGCCATTGGGTTTTGGAGAAACCTATTTGATTCGCGAAAGAGTTCGTCATCAAAGAAAGTAGCAAATTCTCCATTAGAGCACAACCGAGCTCCAAAGGTATAATCTATTTCCTTGTATGATATAGATCTTTGTTGCATGTTTGTTACTGATTTTCTATCTCCTAGATATATTGTATTACTGATCTTGACAGATGAGATTGAGGGTTTGCATCTTTGACAGATTGGTAGCCTTCTGGATAGTTGACCCCTGCATCAAGTGGGTCAAAAGTTTTTGAAACCTATCCTAGAGGCCCACCTAATTTCCAAAATCTGTGCGCCTGGAACTTTCCCAGAAAGGAGTCCCGCAACTGGGGCCAGCTCGTGATTGATCCCTCCGGGAGTGCACAGAACCACTTGAGGGGGAGATCTCCCAGGCTGGAAGAAAAGACCCTGCAGTTGAGGTGTCCGACGTCCCCCCAAACGGATAGCTTTTGGGTGAAGTGCCGGAGATGTGCTGCCGGGTCCGAGGTACCGTCATAGAGGACGAACCTCGGAACGCTGAACTTCTTTGGGAGGGGATACTCGTTTATTTCTCTGGAGAAGGGGGACGAGTCGAGGCCGGCAAAGTCAGGGACGTCCGGCTGGTTCCGAGCGACCCGGCCTCCTTCATATTGCTCTGGATTGCCTGTTTGACCAGCTGGTCAATCAGCGCCTTCTGGTCACCCACTTCTGATCTCGGCATTGACCTCCTGTCAATATGGTTATTGCAAGAGCTCTCAGCGCGACTCCGCTCACGGCTTTTCTCGTTCAGGTGATCTCTCAAGTCTCTGCCGGTAACGGGATCTTTTCTGCCTTTGAGGTCACCGCCCACGGGGGCTGTCACCTTCTCTTGGAGCTGCTGTCTGAGCTGGCGGATCAGGTCGTCCTTCTCCTGGAGGGCAAGGTTCTGGGCCCTGATTGCCGCCTGAGCGAGGTTGCCTCTGTCGTCTTCGTAGTTCGTCCGGTGGTCGGACCAGCGTGACCCCTCCGCCGCTGGGCCTTTGCCCTTTGAAAGACGCTCCTGCATGGGAGCATTTCGCCGCGGTGGGCTCGCCATCTCTAATGGGGACGACGCAGACTCGGTGTGGTAACTTTCCACTTCTGCGGCCTCCCCTCTCGCGTTGGGTCCTTCAGGATGGGATACATACGGCAATGGTCCAGGGAGAACCAGTGGCCCTGGAGGAATGGACTTCGGATGTTCTCCACCTCTCTTGTTTCTCGGAGCTATGGCGACTGGAAAGATTTTGGGTTTGGGTTATTACTTTCCCACAGACGGCGCCAATTGTAAGTGCCTAAAAATTACGGGCTTGGAATCAGGGATTAGGACCCCTGTTTTATGTAGTCTGGACGAAGATTATCGTGGCTCCGGCTAGACCTGAAAAATAAATAGAGGAAGCAAGTCAGAGGACCCTCGCTGTGGGCAGCACAAGGCTCTCCGATGCTTAAGTCAGTTCAGGGACTGAGTAAGGGAGATGGAGAGAATTTGGCAGAGTTAGAGTATGTGTTTTAGGTTGCATACCTTAGAATGGAGTTGGAGCCTTTATTTATAGGAGAGGGAGTTGACTTGCATGGGCGAGCTCCATGATGGGTTTTGCCACTCGAGTGGCCTTGTCCACTCAGCCCACACTTTATTAAATGCTAATCTCACCTGCCCATTCCTCATTAAATGCCAGTCTTATCGGGCCATGCTGTGGCCGACTTTCGGGCCCAGTCCCATCGGGCCTAACCTGGAGCCATGCTTGGGTGCGCACGCGGCCCGCCTAACGCCGTTTTGTCAGGAATGATGGGCCGCAGGGCACGCCTTAGCGCGTGCCTTAGTCCTGTCAACGGTCCCATCAGTATCTGTCTCATCCGCCGTGCCAAGGTCGATTTATAGGGACCAGTGCCATCTGACATCGGGGCTCTCACCTCGGCAGGCGCCGTAACCCATCAGTCGGGGTCCGTCCTGGCCAAGCGGAGGCATGATTAGCTGGATTTAATCGAAGGCTAGTCCTGATCTCGGCTTAGTGGAAACATCCCCACACAATTGCCCCGCCGGTGCTCAAGTGGTACCAGGGTTGCTTCCCAAGACTATAAAAGATTGAAAAGTCACGGGTTTGACTCCTGGGGAGGCTCCCCACAGGGGACAAATAAACAAAATGGCAAATATGCGGGGCGGGGCTATAAGAGATTGAGAAGTTCCCCCTACAGGCGCGCATCCAGAAAATTACAGAGAGAGTGATAAAAATGGTCAAATGGGTTGGAGAAAGATCTATTCTTTTCTTGGTGAGACTTGAACGCAGTCAAGTATCTAAATTTTATGTGATCAGAGAACCACTTTCTTCAACAGAATGATGGTCATCCTAAACGAACCACCAGTCCCCATGAATACTTGAGTTTGTGCTTTGGTAATTACATTGCGCTCCTCTCCCACAATTTTTTCCGTAAGCTTTACAATCAATACCTTTTTCTGACAAAAAAAATCAGGATCTGCCAGAATTTCTCTTAATATATTTAAACATACTGATTAGAGATCTCGGGAGGAATATCATTACTACAAATTGGAATCAACTGGTTCATGAAACAACCCCTACAAGAATTTGGTTGGTCCCCACTCTGCGTTTTCGATCTAGGATCCCCACTTTTCCATGAATTCCAATCAATGTCCCATACCAAGTCCCATACCAATAAATACAAAGATACTCAAACTGCTATTGTCCAGATGCACCCATGCCCCTCGAAAGATATAATCACTACATTCCACTACATTCCACTTTAAGAAGGAGGATGATTCAATTCAATAAACCTCATAAATAAAAATAAGATCTTTTCTAATCAAACATAAGCTTATAAGCTTACAAACAGGAATCACGAATTCTCAAACCAATGAAGAGAAAAAAAAAAAAAAAAACACAACTCAGAAATGCATGCCTTTCACAAATTTCCACATACAAAATAACCCCAATCAACATTAACAATGAAAATCAAAACAGAAGCCTAAGAAGAAAAGAAGAGTGTGATCAGAAAAAGGCGAAGAAGAAGAAGAAGAGGAGGACTTACCTGTTCCGGCGACGAAACGAGGGCCTGTTTGGTGAACTCCTCGCTCGGGACGATGAGATCGTTCTCCTCCGACACAAGAGAGTCTCCAAGGATCACTGCATTAAGGTGCGCAATCCTCCCTGCGCCGGACGGGAATTTCTTCATAGATTCCACATGCCGAAGGTAGTTGGTGGTCACCAGCCGCCGCGGAGACGACGAGGAGGACGCCGCCATCAATCCTAGCTTCCTGATCAGAGCTGAAGAAGATCGAACAGAGAGAGAAGTAGAAGGAGAAGACCAATGAGAATTCAAACTCAGACAACAAGAAGAAGAACAAGAACAAGAAGAGACTTTAAAATAAGGGTTTGGAGAGAGAAATGAAGATTCGAAGACGGACGCTTGAGATGTTTGGTAAAAGGCCATGTATCTGTATTATTACTGTTTAAAGGGGGGAGAGAGAAGGTCCAGTGGAGGTGTGATGATATCGCTTGGTCAACACATAAATAGTAATTTTTTTAATTTTATCTTATCACCTTGGCTTCAGCACGAAGCAGACAGCCAACGCAGATTTTTCTAATAAAAAATAAGATTCCTATTTGAGAGAGAGGGAGAGAGAATTTGGACGGAAGGAAGACCAAGTGTGAAGGAAAAAGAGTACAAATAAGAAGAGAGAGAGGAAGGAAGGATATGAAAAGTAGCAAGGAGAAGAGAATTTAGGGCTCTTCAGCTTCTTCTGCTTCTTATTTTCTGTTGAAGTTTTTAGTGTCCGATGTTTTCTAAAGACGCAGCCGAATGCGTTGCACTTTGGAACTTTGAAAATGGAAAGATTCTTGATAGATAGAGATTTTAACCTATCTACAATTTAACCAACTTAGACTATGACAGCTGGAACGGCTTGTCGAGGGGCTTGGGGCCACAGCCATAATAGGATTGGAGGGATTAAAAAAGATCTTATAATTTTGTGATTTGGAAAAATATTATATATATATATATAAATGAGGAATGTTAATATACGTTCATCCCTCATCATGAAGAGAGACACTTAATCGAAAATAATCATGTATAGAAAAGGAAAACCACCTATAGTAGGCTCTCTTAAACTGAAGCTTATCTTATCCTAAGCTAGAATAGTACTGGTCCCACAAATCAAAGTCGATTACATCTGTTTTTTTATTTTTTTAGTTTAGCACCTTGGCTTCAGCACGAAGCAGTCCTAAACGAGGATTTTTCTAATAAAATAAGATTCCTATATGAGAGGGAGGGAGAATTTGGACGGAAGGAAGACAAAGTGTGAAGGAAAAAAAGTAGAAATAAGAAGAGAGAGGAAGGGATGAAGGGAGGAAGGATATGAAAAGTAGCAGGGAGAAGAGAATTTTTAAGGATCTTCAGCTTCGTCTGCTTCTTATTTTCTGTTGAAGATTTTAGTGTCCGATGTTTTCTAAAGGCGCAACCGAATGCGTTGCACTTGGGAACTTTGAAAATGGAAAGATTCTTAATAGATAGAGATTTTAACCTATCTACAATTTAACCAACGTAGACTATGACAGCTGGAACGGCTTGTCGAGGGGCTTGGGGCCACAGCCACAAATGGATTAAAGGGATTAAAAAAGGTCTTATAATTTTGTGATTTGGAAAAATTATATATATATAAAGGGAGATGCTCCTATGAGAGATGCTCTCACCTTAGTATGAGAGATAAGGTGGGAGCCTTCATATTCATATCAATGCCAACAACTTAAATGTGAGGGTCCCCACCTTATCTCTCATAGTAAGGAGAGAGATTCTCTCACGGTCACAAGAGCACCTCCCATATATAAAAATGAGGAATATTAATATGCATCCATCCCTCACCATGAGGAGAGACACTTACTTAATCGAAAATATTAGTGTGTAGAAAAAGAAAACCACCTGAGTGTCCCTCACTATATGGTAGGTTCTCCTAAACTGAAGCTTATCTTATCCTAAGCTGGAATAGTCCTGGTCTCACAAATCCAAGTCGATTATATCTTCTTCTTTTTTTCATGATGGAACTAAAAAATTCGGTTCTGATTGGATTTTGGATACGATCATCGTGCGAAAAACAACGATATATATATAGGGGCCAGCTCTTCTAAGCTCAAGCTTAGGATAAGATAAGCTCAAGTGTGTGGTGGGACCCACATGGGAATGGGGGGATTTCAAGGACTCCCTATGATCCTCCTCTATCCAAAAAATCAGCACCAACCATGATTTTTATCATCTCCACATGGGCCTAAAAGTTTAATGGTCAACAGTTCATTCGGATCGATACATAATCAATCTAACGGTCCAGTAAATTCGGATCAGACCGAAAGTTGGTGGACATGTGCAATCTAGGAGTCACGTGTTTGGTCCATTTGGATAAACCAAAGGTGGGCCCCACAAGTATGAGCTTACTAAATTTTATCATAAGCTTGAGCTTAAGAGAGCCTTGCGCATATATATATATAGGGAGATGCTCCTATGAGAGGTATCTCTCACCTTATATGAGAGATTGGGTGAGGGCCCTCACATCTATATCCAATGCCAACAACTTAAATGTGAGGGCCCCCACCCTTATCTCTCATATAAGGTGAGAGATATCTCTCATATGAGCATCTCCTATATATATATATGAGCAAGGCTCTCCTAAGCTCAAGCTATGACAAGGTAAGCTCAAGTGTGTGGTGGGGCCCACTTGGGGACCCGCATGGGGATGGGGATGGGGATGGGGGGGATTTCAAGGACTTCCTGGGATCTTCCTCTCTACAAAAATCAACTCTAACCTTAATTTCTATCATCTCCATATGGGCCCAAAAGTTTAATGGTCAACAGTCAATTTGGATCGATGCACAGTCGATCTAACTATTCAGTAAATTCGGATCTGACCGAAAGTTGGTAGACATGTGCAATTTAGGAGGGTCATGTGTGTCGGATATGAGTTTTGATCCCCCCGCCCGCGGGAGAGGGAAATCGCCATTCAACTATATGAGATATCAAAAAGTTTACATCGAAAATGAGGATTCCGACTACCCTCAAAATCGACGGATCACGATCGCCAGATACGGATACAGCCATAACACCGTCTTTCGGTGAAAGCCAAAAGAAAGCGGGAGAAAATGGGATGGGTTCTTCCTCTCGTCTAATGTGCTGCCGGCAACACACGACGGTTATCCTGTCACTTAATTTGGGTCTTTCAATTTGGGTCAAATTTAGGTCGAATAATAGGGTCATGTGAGCTACGCAAGGGAAATCAACATTTATGGGCATATGTGTGAGACCCCACCCCTGGTGGGCCCTCATTGTGAATTTGAATACTATATATTAGCCTAAGTATTTTAATTATATTAATTATAGGGCTTAGTGAGGGTAGTTATGTATTTTCCTAGGGTTAGTCTAGTGGTGTAATTAGTAGAGTCAATAGGGTGTCTTTTGTTATTTCTTAGAGTTGGTTAGTTTGTTAGAGGCCCTAGCTAGAGTTTTGTTTTTACCATAGGGGGTTTGCACCAAGGAATCTTCTAGAAGGTCACCTAAAGACCCAGATACCCTTTACCCTAACCCTAATCCTATTTTAACCCTAAGGGCAATTTTGTCCCTAACCCAAAAAAAAAAAAAACCCAACCTATATAAACAAAACCCTCCCCCTGCCCTAACAACTACTGTTCATCTCCTTTTTCCTTTTTCTCAAGTTTCAATCTCTTCTCTCTTCTTCTTCTTCTTCTTCTTCCCCAATTCCCTCCAACGAACCCTCGTTTCTCCTCCAATCTCTCTTCTCTCTCTCCCTCGCCCCAGAAATCCTCGACAGAAGGCCTGCCGAGACCCTGCCTTTTTGGTTTCCCTGTGGTTTTCTTTCTTTTCCTTCTACCTTCAATCGATCAAGGCAAGTGCACTGTGCTGGTAGTTTAGATTGCATGTTTCCTTCCTTTGATTGGCAGTAGAATTTCAATTTGTAATATATATGTTTAGATCGATCCTTGAGCATGTTTGTTTGGTTCCTTTGGCCATTGATGGATGGGATTACCTCATTTGGATGATCAATGGCCGGTTGATGATGGGTGGATGATGTAGGAAGGATTTATTTTGCTTCTGTAATGGTCTATGGAGAAACCCAGGAGAATTGGGTTGCAGTGATGGGTTTTCCGGAGATGGAATGACGAGAACCCACCTCGTTGTGTTGTGATCGGAATCGAAGTAGGACCTCCCTTGGTGGATCAGGACCCTACGTTTATGTGAGGGGGCTTGTGCGACCATGGGTGGCTACTTGATCTGGATTCTGATCAGAGGTGGACCACCATTCCTGTGCTTTAATGAAGAGAAGTTGTGTCCTGTCGCAGAACTGAGTTCTGTAACAGAACACAACACTGATAGGAGAGATGGACAGAGTCCAGCGATGGCCGAGCCCCGAACCTGCAGAGCCCAGCGGTTGCCGAGCTCGGCATTAGTGCAGCTCAGCAACTGCCGAACTCAGCACTTGCAGAGCCCAGCGGTTGCCGAGCTCAGCGTTAGCGCAGCTCAGCAACTGCCGAACTCAGCACTTGCAGAGCCCAGCGGTTGCCGAGCTCAGCGTTTAGCGCAGCTCAGCAACTGCCGAGCTCAGTACTGACCGGACTCAGCGCTGGATTCAACACTAGACGAACTCAGAGTTCTGCCGAGCATGATGATTAGGATGAGATTTGCGTTTAGCCGAGCTAAGTGTATAGGCCGAGCTCAGTGCCCAAAGCCGAGTTCAGTGTTACGGCCGAACTCAGTGTTATGGCCGAACTCAGTGTTACTGAGCTCAGCGCCAGACCGGGTTCCGTGCCAGACCGGACTGCGAGCTTAGCCGAACTCAGTGCTTACCGAGCTGAGAGCTAAACCAACCTCTGTCCTGACAAGCCCAATGCATTTCCCCGAACTCAGCTGGGTGATCCAACTGAGCTAGGCCCTTTGCCGAGCTGAGCTGGGTGGCCGAACTGAGTATCAATTGAGCTCCATTGCTTAGCCGAACTCCGGGATGGATTTCCAAAAAGGCGGGATTTCAACAAAGGAGACTAGAACCTGGGACATTCCCTTGAGCCAGGATTCTTAGTGTGCACGGCCAACTACCCAGGCCAGGGAGTTAGCCGAACTCACAGGAAGTCCTGGACAAGCAGGCTTTGCCTGTAGGGTGTTTTTCCTTCTCTGGTCCCAGTGTGCCGAGCTGACCGCCCAGGCCAGGAGGTCGGTTGAGCACACTGTGTACAGTGACGATCCCCAGATTCTAATTTCTGTTGTTGCAATCATATGTAGGGCCCATTGACCATTCAAATAGACTTCCATCACTGTGCCAGCCACGAGTCAATGGTACGGCTCAACCTTGACTCGTGGGGTCCACTAATTAAAGTCCTGGTTACGTAATCTTAGATGATTCGACCTTTATACGTTACCAAATGATGCACATAACTTCTAAGCACCAAACACAATATTCCTTAGCATCTGTGGTTTCACTTAAAGATCGAATTACCTGAGATGGACCTGTATCCGAAAGTGGACCATTTACCTAGGTTGGACTGTTGCTATCTCCCTATGATTCGTGTACTTGGAGATTCATCTCCCTCATACTACGATTATCACTCTATTGCCCTTATTATTGCTCATATCTGTTAATTAAATGGAAAATGGAGGACCCAAACCTAGGAATACGTAGAGGTGACCCGGTAATCTGATTTGGTGGATCATTGACCCGTGTCTGTGGCTAGGCGGGCCCTTTCTATGGCCTAAGTTGGATGTGAATTACCCTAGAATGGAGAGGTTAGATTGTATGGGCTTGTGACCCATTAAGGTTGTAAATGGATCATATGTCATTGAACATGGACTTATATATCATATGGACTGTTATAGATCCGGCCATGTATTTGGTGGGCCTTGGTATGGATCCAATGATGGGATTGGACTTGGACTATGATCCACAGTTTATATTGAGTACTTGGACCTCTTAGGGACTTTTGTTAGGACCTTGTTCACGCAAGGTAAAGCCTAGACAGACACAGACCTTTATTGTTTCCGAGTCGGCATAGACATTCACTGAGTTGATTTAAGCTCAGCCAGTTAGACTGATCATCACTGGTAGGAGCTATTGAGATTTGTGTGTGGCTATCATGATGAGCACTGTTGGGACGGACGGTGTGATGCCGGTTCCGGTCGTTGTGGATGATGTTGATGATATTTTGCAGGGTTAGTAATCCCTAGCATTAGCTTAGGATCCCTACCGCGACTGTTTTCAGTATGGGAGGGCCGCGGCATAATATCCCGCGGTGACCAGCTTATGTGGATGTGCCATATTGTGTAGGTTTATTACTGTTATGTTTATTATGATTCTACATGGTTATCTTGCACGACTGCATAGCATATGTACCTTTGTTACTCTCTTAACCTTATACATGTCTCTACTCATTTGATGCATACATTCTATATTATCTGCATATTGTGACTTGCCAGATCTTTAGATCTGACCCACTCTTGGTGCTTAGGTCTTGACCCCGAGTTCGAGGGCGATGCGTTCGCACTCGTTGAGGTGCCCGTAGTAGGCGACTACGGATGGGGACCGGCAGACCATGAGGTCGAGCCGGAAGGTGGAGAGCCGACACTAGCTGCAGGGGTCTGAGTGTTCTTTTGTTTGGGTCTTGAGAGATTTTTGTTGTGAGACGGGTAGTGATAAAAATATGTAATTAAACTTGATTTGTTACCACCATACATTTAGGCTGGACTTCAGCCCTTTTACATTTGACATATATACGATGATACCTTATGCTTCCGCTATACTATCATGCTTCCGCAATTAACCATTGTTATTATGTTGATGAAAAAGTTTTAAATTGGACCTCACTGCGGACCTACGATCTTGGAAGTTCTCGGATTTTCCGGAAAGTAGCGCGCCAATTTCGGTACTTTGACGATCTTTTCGGTATCCGGAATTGGGGCGTTACATTTTATGGTATCAGAGCCGGCAAGTCTCTAGGAAATAAAATACACTAGAAACTTTAGGACGTAGTGAGGATCTCAGTGTGGGGGTACGTGTAGAGTCGATGGATCGGGTAGAATCGGTGTAGTCCTAAGTGTTGGACTTAAACTAACCTCATTTCTTTCTCTTGACAGATGTCTAGGGAGGGTTCTCCATCACATATGATACCAGCAGTCGGCAGTTCGCCAGACTTCGAGCAGCGTTTCCAGAGGTTCTTACAGGCCTTCCTCGTTTCCCAAGAGGCCCAGGCTTCGGCGCAGCAGCAGCAGGCCGAGGATTTTGCCCAATTCCAGACGCAAGTTTTGGACATCATGGACAGAGTGGCTCAGCCAGGCCCAGCAGCGGCATCCGTTCGGGAGGTAGACCCGAACGTCATATTTGAGAGGTTCCTCAAAAGGGGACCGCCTGAGTTCACTGGCGCCGATGACCCTCTGGTGGCCGACGAGTGGATTGTGCGGATGGAGAAGATCTTCAAGGTCTTCGAGTGCACCGGTCAGCAGAGAGTGCAGTTAGCCGCTTATATGTTTCGGGGAGTCGCGGAGGACTGGTGGAGGACGATTCAGCGTCATTTCGAGGCGATAGGAGACGAGATCGCTTGGACTGCATTCAGGGCGGACTTCCTTCGGAAGTTCATACCATCTCACGTCAGAGACCGCAAGCTGCGGGAATTTCAGGCGCTGGTGCAAGGCAGCATGACTGTCTACCAGTATGAGGTTCGCTTCACCCAGCTTTCTCGTTTTGCAGAGGCTCTGATCACACCTGAGTCCGAGAGGATCCGTCGGTTCGTCGATGGGCTGAGAGACGACATTCAGCTTAACATGTCTTGCATTGAGATTCACACTTATGAGGAGGCTTTGAGGAGAGCTTACTGGGCAGAGGAGCGTCTGCAGCGGATAGAGGCCAGTCAGCAGCAGAGGCGAGTTAGAGCCGCCTTGGTCAGACCGCAGCCCTTGCCCATACAGCAGCAGCCATTCCAGAGACAGAGGCCAGCAGGCCAGGCCAGGCAGCATCAGTATCAGCGGCAGCCTCATCAGCAGCAGCAGCGTGGGCCCAGAGTATGCTATGACTGTGGGGAGACAGGACACATCTCCAGATTTTGCCCATTCAGAGGGGGACAGCCTCAGGCCCCGATGCTTCAGCTTCCAGCACCACCGAGAGCACCAGCTCCAGCTCCACCCGTTCAGCAGATTGCACCAGCACCCCAGCCACCTCAGCAGCAGTACCGTGCCCCGCAGCAGGCACGTGGACCCCAGCAGCCCAGGGGACAGCACTACCAGAGGGGACGATACTAGAGGCCCCATGGACAGCAGCGACAGCAGCAGAGACCTCAGGCTGTAGGTCAGGCATTTGCACTCACACATGAGGAGGCCGAAGCTGCAGGGAACGTCGTCGAAGGTACTCTTTCTATTTGTGATCAGATTGCTAGAGTATTGTTTGACCCTGGTGCTACACATTCCTATGTGTCTTCTGCTTTTTCATTAGTTCTTGGTGGGGTAGGAGAGGAGTTACCATACACGCTAGTTGTGTCTACGCCCGTGGGCAAGAGGGTAGTGTGTCAAACTTACCACCCCAGATGCCGAGTGCAGATCGGGGAGTACATTATGTTTGCAGATTTGATCGTGTTACCCATGCATGACTTCGACGTTATCTTGGGGATGGATTGGTTGGCCAGATATCGAGCGGTGATGGACTGCTTCGAGAAGATAGTCAGACTCACTATCGACGGTTCAGATGCCACGATCGAGTTTGTGGGTGAGAGGAGACCACCCAGCACTAGTTTGATTTCGGCACTGAAGGCAGAGAGGCTAGTGAGATCAGGTTGCGAGGGCTACATCGCATTCATCTCAGAGGACAAGAAGTCCAAGGGAGTCGAGGAGATACCAGTTGTCTGTGAGTTCCCAGATGTATTTCCCGACGAGATCCCGGGATTGCCTCCAGTCAGAGAGATCGACTTCACCATCGAGCTTGTGCCAGGCACCGCACCGATTTCCAGAGCTCCTTATCGCATGGCTCCAGCAGAGCTGCGAGAGTTGAAGACCCAGTTGCAAGAGTTGATAGAGAAGGGCTTCATCAGACCGAGCATGTCACCTTGGGGAGCACCTGTGCTCTTCGTGAAGAAGAAGGATGGATCGATGAGGATGTGCATCGACTACAGGCAGCTGAACCAGGCAACAGTGAAGAACAAGTATCCTCTTCCCCGGATCGACGAGCTCTTCGACCAGCTTCAGGGAGCACAGTACTTTTCGAAGGTGGACCTGAGATCGGGATATCATCAGCTGCGAGTCAGAGAGCAGGATGTACAGAAGACAGCATTTCGTACTCGTTACGGGCACTATGAGTTCCTTGTAATGCCGTTCGGGTTGACGAATGCGCCGGCAGTGTTCATGGCCCTGATGAACAAGATCTTCGCCCCGTACCTCGACAGCTTTACGGTGGTGTTCATCGACGATGTGTTGGTCTACTCCAAGTCCAGAGAGGAGCACGAGCAGCATTTGAGGACGTCTCTACAGTTGCTACGCGACAACCAGCTGTACGCAAAGCTCAGCAAGTGCGAGTTCTGGTTAGAGCAAGTAGTCTTCCTCGGACATATCATCTCCAGAGACGGCCTAGCAGTGGATCCAGCAAAGATCGAGGCAGTAGTGAACTGGGAGAGACCAAAGAATGTTACAGAAGTTCGGAGTTTCCTTGGCTTAGCAGGCTACTACCGCAGATTTGTCAAGAGTTTCTCTTCGATTTCAGCCCCTTTGACCAAGCTGACAAGGAAGGACGTACCGTTCGTTTGGACCGATGCATGCGAGGACAGCTTTCAAGAGCTGAAGGAGAGACTGACGTCAGCACCGATCTTATCTTTACCTTCTGGTACAGGCGGTTTCGTTGTCTTCACCGACGCTTCAGGGACCGGTCTTGGTTGTGTTTTGATGCAGGAGGGCAAAGTCATTGCTTATGGATCTCGCCAGCTGAAGGAGCACGAGAAGAAGTATGCTACTCACGACCTGGAGCTTGCAGCAGTCGTGTTCGCACTGAAAATGTGGCGACACTACCTCTACGGAGAGAAGTTTGAGGTCCATTCAGATCATCGCAGCTTGCAGTATTTGTTCACTCAGAGTGATCTCAACAACCGTCAGAGGCGCTGGATGGAGTACATCAAGGACTACGACTTCCCTATCAAATACCATCCGGGTAAGGCGAATGTCGTGGCAGACGCTTTGAGCAGGAAGACCGCCCTAGTCAGTTTCCTAGCAGCAGAGGGCGTGTGGACCGATGTCTTCAGTGACTTGGATGTCCAGTTTCAGCCGCTCAGCGACAGAGTTATGCTTGCCACCATGTCCGCATGGGAACCGGAGTTGCTTGGAGAGGTCAAGGACAGTCAACGCAGCGATCCTAAGCTTGTCAGAGTGATCGAGCAGATTGACCAGAGGCCAGAGTTCAGACTGATTGGTGGAGTACTCTACTACCAGGACAGGCTGTGTGTACCAGATATCCAGGAGCTGAAGGACCAGATCTTAGCAGATGCACACCACAGCAGATATTCGATTCACCCGGGCAGCACCAAGATGTACAGAAACCTGAGGAGCTACTACTGGTGGAACAACATGAAGAAGGAGATTGCAGGCTATGTGGCCAGATGTCTGACGTGTCAACAAATCAAAGCCGAGCATCAGAAGCCACCAGGGCTACTTCATCAGCTCGAGATACCTCAGTGGAAGTGGGAACACATTACCATGGATTTTATTGCAGGACTTCCAGCTACCAGGAGACGCAGTGATGGCATTTGGGTGATCGTGGATAGACTGACTAAGTCAGCTCACTTCTTGCCAGTGTCGATGAGAGCAGGACTCGACGTCCTTGCTAAGCTGTACGTGGACAAGATCGTCTCTTTGCACGGAGTTCCAGCTTCGATTGTTTCAGACAGAGATCCACGCTTCACTTCTCACTTCTGGGATAGTCTTCAGCGAGCTTTGGGTACCAAGTTGAGCTTCAGCACAGCCTATCATCCTCAGACAGACGGACAGACAGAGCGCACCAACCAGACCTTGGAGGATATGTTGCGGGCTTGTGTCCTGGATTACAAGGAGAACTGGGAGGATTCCTTGCCACTCTGCGAGTTTGCCTACAACAACAGCTACCACTCGAGCATCAAGATGGCACCATTTGAGGCGTTGTACGGCAGGAAGTGCAAGACCCCAGTATGTTGGGAGGAAGTTGGCGTCAGGAGCTTCCACGGACCGTCTATTGTCGGTGATACCAGTGAGAAGATCCGCCAGATAGTAGAGAACCTGAAGGTCAGCCGCAGCCGGCAGAAGAGCTACGCAGACAATCGGCGCAGGCCACTCGAATTCCAGAAGGGAGACCGTGTCTTCCTGAAGGTTTCCCCAGCTCGAGGCACCCTCAGATTCGGCGAGAAGGGCAAGTTAGCACGGAGATACGTCGGACCCTTTGAGATCAAGGCCAGGATCGGAGATGTCGCCTACAGACTTCAGCTGCCAGCAGAGCTATCAGGTGTGCACGACGTCTTCCATGTCTCGATGTTGAGGAAGTATGTGGAGGATCCTACCCACATTCTGCATCACCAGCCGCTCGACATCCAGCCCGACGCGTCCTACATCGCCAAGCCAGTCGCCGTCATCGACACCAAGGAGAAAGTGCTTCGGGACCGAACCATCCAGTTCGTGAAGGTTCAGTGGGAGCATCACACTCCAGAGGAGGCTACTTGGGAGCTACGAGACCAGGTGGCAAGAGATTATCCACATCTTCTACCGCAGGTTTGTCCCTACTTTGTTTTTTTTACATTTGGGGACCAAATGTTTTAAAGGAGGGAGGAATGTGAGACCCCACCCCTGGTGGGCCCTCATTGTGAATTTGAATACTATATATTAGCCTAAGTATTTTAATTATATTAATTATAGGGCTTAGTGAGGGTAGTTATGTATTTTCCTAGGGTTAGTCTAGTGGTGTAATTAGTAGAGTCAATAGGGTGTCTTTTGTTATTTCTTAGAGTTGGTTAGTTTGTTAGAGGCCCTAGCTAGAGTTTTGTTTTTACCATAGGGGGTTTGCACCAAGGAATCTTCTAGAAGGTCACCTAAAGACCCAGATACCCTTTACCCTAACCCTAATCCTATTTTAACCCTAAGGGCAATTTTGTCCCTAACCCAAAAAAAAAAAAAAACCCAACCTATATAAACAAAACCCTCCCCCTGCCCTAACAACTACTGTTCATCTCCTTTTTCCTTTTTCTCAAGTTTCAATCTCTTCTCTCTTCTTCTTCTTCTTCTTCTTCCCCAATTCCCTCCAACGAACCCTCGTTTCTCCTCCAATCTCTCTTCTCTCTCTCCCTCGCCCCAGAAATCCTCGACAGAAGGCCTGCCGAGACCCTGCCTTTTTGGTTTCCCTGTGGTTTTCTTTCTTTTCCTTCTACCTTCAATCGATCAAGGCAAGTGCACTGTGCTGGTAGTTTAGATTGCATGTTTCCTTCCTTTGATTGGCAGTAGAATTTCAATTTGTAATATATATGTTTAGATCGATCCTTGAGCATGTTTGTTTGGTTCCTTTGGCCATTGATGGATGGGATTACCTCATTTGGATGATCAATGGCCGGTTGATGATGGGTGGATGATGTAGGAAGGATTTATTTTGCTTCTGTAATGGTCTATGGAGAAACCCAGGAGAATTGGGTTGCAGTGATGGGTTTTCCGGAGATGGAATGACGAGAACCCACCTCGTTGTGTTGTGATCGGAATCGAAGTAGGACCTCCCTTGGTGGATCAGGACCCTACGTTTATGTGAGGGGGCTTGTGCGACCATGGGTGGCTACTTGATCTGGATTCTGATCAGAGGTGGACCACCATTCCTGTGCTTTAATGAAGAGAAGTTGTGTCCTGTCGCAGAACTGAGTTCTGTAACAGAACACAACACTGATAGGAGAGATGGACAGAGTCCAGCGATGGCCGAGCCCCGAACCTGCAGAGCCCAGCGGTTGCCGAGCTCGGCATTAGTGCAGCTCAGCAACTGCCGAACTCAGCACTTGCAGAGCCCAGCGGTTGCCGAGCTCAGCGTTAGCGCAGCTCAGCAACTGCCGAACTCAGCACTTGCAGAGCCCAGCGGTTGCCGAGCTCAGCGTTAGCGCAGCTCAGCAACTGCCGAGCTCAGTACTGACCGGACTCAGCGCTGGATTCAACACTAGACGAACTCAGAGTTCTGCCGAGCATGATGATTAGGATGAGATTTGCGTTTAGCCGAGCTAAGTGTATAGGCCGAGCTCAGTGCCCAAAGCCGAGTTCAGTGTTACGGCCGAACTCAGTGTTATGGCCGAACTCAGTGTTACTGAGCTCAGCGCCAGACCGGGTTCCGTGCCAGACCGGACTGCGAGCTTAGCCGAACTCAGTGCTTAACCGAGCTGAGAGCTAAACCAACCTCTGTCCTGACAAGCCCAATGCATTTCCCCGAACTCAGCTGGGTGATCCAACTGAGCTAGGCCCTTTGCCGAGCTGAGCTGGGTGGCCGAACTGAGTATCAATTGAGCTCCATTGCTTAGCCGAACTCCGGGATGGATTTCCAAAAAGGCGGGATTTCAACAAAGGAGACTAGAACCTGGGACATTCCCTTGAGCCAGGATTCTTAGTGTGCACGGCCAACTACCCAGGCCAGGGAGTTAGCCGAACTCACAGGAAGTCCTGGACAAGCAGGCTTTGCCTGTAGGGTGTTTTTCCTTCTCTGGTCCCAGTGTGCCGAGCTGACCGCCCAGGCCAGGAGGTCGGTTGAGCACACTGTGTACAGTGACGATCCCCAGATTCTAATTTCTGTTGTTGCAATCATATGTAGGGCCCATTGACCATTCAAATAGACTTCCATCACTGTGCCAGCCACGAGTCAATGGTACGGCTCAACCTTGACTCGTGGGGTCCACTAATTAAAGTCCTGGTTACGTAATCTTAGATGATTCGACCTTTATACGTTACCAAATGATGCACATAACTTCTAAGCACCAAACACAATATTCCTTAGCATCTGTGGTTTCACTTAAAGATCGAATTACCTGAGATGGACCTGTATCCGAAAGTGGACCATTTACCTAGGTTGGACTGTTGCTATCTCCCTATGATTCGTGTACTTGGAGATTCATCTCCCTCATACTACGATTATCACTCTATTGCCCTTATTATTGCTCATATCTGTTAATTAAATGGAAAATGGAGGACCCAAACCTAGGAATACGTAGAGGTGACCCGGTAATCTGATTTGGTGGATCATTGACCCGTGTCTGTGGCTAGGCGGGCCCTTTCTATGGCCTAAGTTGGATGTGAATTACCCTAGAATGGAGAGGTTAGATTGTATGGGCTTGTGACCCATTAAGGTTGTAAATGGATCATATGTCATTGAACATGGACTTATATATCATATGGACTGTTATAGATCCGGCCATGTATTTGGTGGGCCTTGGTATGGATCCAATGATGGGATTGGACTTGGACTATGATCCACAGTTTATATTGAGTACTTGGACCTCTTAGGGACTTTTGTTAGGACCTTGTTCACGCAAGGTAAAGCCTAGACAGACACAGACCTTTATTGTTTTCGAGTCGGCATAGACATTCACTGAGTTGATTTAAGCTCAGCCAGTTGGACTGATCATCACTGGTAGGAGCTATTGAGATTTGTTGTGTGGCTATCATGATGAGCACTGTTGGGATGGACGGTGTGATGCCGGTTCCGGTCGTTGTGGATGATGTTGATGATATTTTGCAGGGTTAGTAATCCCTAGCATTAGCTTAGGATCCCTACCGCGACTGTTTTCAGTATGGGAGGGCCGCGGCATAATATCCCGCGGTGACCAGCTTATGTGGATGTGCCATATTGTGTAGGTTTATTACTGTTATGTTTATTATGATTCTACATGGTTATCTTGCACGACTGCATAGCATATGTACCTTTGTTACTCTCTTAACCTTATACATGTCTCTACTCATTTGATGCATACATTCTATATTATCTGCATATTGTGACTTGCCAGATCTTTAGATCTGACCCACTCTTGGTGCTTAGGTCTTGACCCCGAGTTCGAGGGCGATGCGTTCGCACTCGTTGAGGTGCCCGTAGTAGGCGACTACGGATGGGGACCGGCAGACCATGAGGTCGAGCCGGAAGGTGGAGAGCCGACACTAGCTGCAGGGGTCTGAGTGTTCTTTTGTTTGGGTCTTGAGAGATTTTTGTTGTGAGACGGGTAGTGATAAAAATATGTAATTAAACTTGATTTGTTACCACCATACATTTAGGCTGGACTTCAGCCCTTTTACATTTGACATATATACGATGATACCTTATGCTTCCGCTATACTATCATGCTTCCGCAATTAACCATTGTTATTATGTTGATAAAAAAGTTTTAAATTGGACCTCACTGCGGACCTACGATCTTGGAAGTTCTCGGATTTTCCGGAAAGTAGCGCGCCAATTTCGGTACTTTGACGATCTTTTCGGTATCCGGAATTGGGGCGTTACAATATGGGCTAATTGAAATTAAATCCAAGTATTCTAAAAAATAAATGAAATAAAATAGAAATAAATTAGGAAAATAAGGGGGGAAGGTGCCAAATATTTAGAAGGGGATCAGTCCCATTCCCGGGTACCCCCCTCGATGTCCTTTGACAACCTAGGGTTTGAAAGGCTGATTCTTCAAATCGAAAGAACGATGCAAACGAGACTTCGAGTTGTGATTTATGTGGGTTTGTGTGCGATACACAAGTGATAAAGGTGAGCAGGCAACAATGGGCCGAGATAAACTAAAAATGGCCGATGATGGGCCGAGACTGATTAAAAGAGGCCAATGATGGGCCAAAAGCAAATAAACTGATACTGGGGGTGTGCGAAATCACTCGTCTCATCTCGTTATTCTCATTAATTTGGATCTTCGGAATCAGCCTTCATTCCCTTTAATATTTGAATTCAAATAAATATTTGGCACCGGAGGTGGAGGAAAAGAGGAGAAAATATTTTTGGGTTTAATTTGTTGGTTTTATGGTTTTTTGGGATTTTAATAATTGGGGCTAGAATGGCCTAACTAGGGGATTTCTACTTGGATTTAACTTAACTAGTCCATTTCCCTATGAGCCTGTTTGGATAGGCAAAAAATAGAGTAGAGTGAAGTTAAATGGGCGCTAACTGTCTAAAATTTCAACTCTACCCCGTTTGGATGAGTCTGGCCTAATAAATGAAGTAATATTGTGAGGCATATGTACTCCATTTCACTTCAACTCTAACTACTTCCATTTCCTTGAGTAAAAATAGATTCTACTTCAAACCTTAACTTCAAAATAAGCATCCAAATGGAGTGAAATGAAGTATTATATTTTAACTCCAACTCACTTCTCTTCACTCCACTCCACATGTAAAATCCACTTCATTTCATTCCACTCCTTATTTATCCAAACATGCCCTAATGGATCTCTACCCTATCCTAGGGTCCTAACGACCCTCATCCGCTCTCCCGATCCCTTGGCGGGGCCCGGAGAGAGAGTGGGGCCTAACTTATTAAAATAAGAGAAACTAAAGGTAGTCTAACCTGGCTAGAGGGAGACCTAGATCTGGGTCTGGGGTCTGACCTGGTCAACCTAAATCACTATTTAATTTCTAACTTCAATTTATTAATATTTTTGGGTTTTTAATATCTTTTACTTTGTTTTTGGTATTTTAGGTTTTTAATATCTTTTACTTTGTTTTTGGTATTTTGGGTTTTTATTATTTTTATTTTATTTTTTGGTTTCATTTATAAAGCCTAAAATCTCCTAAACTAATTTTTCTAATTCTAATGAAAGGGGAGAAGGAGAAGGAATTAATTACTAATTTTTTATTTATTAATTGACTTAACTGATTTAAAGATTCTCCTAAATAAAATTCCCTAATCCTAATGAAAAGGGAGGAGGAAAAGGAACTTAGTTATCAATCCTAACCTAATTGTTCTAATTAATCTAATTAAATTCTAGGATCCTTTTTTTTTTGTTCTTTTCTGTTTTTGTTCTTTTTGGTTTTTTATAAACTATGCAATTCTAATTTTTATAAAGAAAACAAAATGAACAAATAAGTGAAGTGCGGTCCTAATTTTTATAAAGAGAACAAAAATAAAGAAATGAGATGGAACATGATTACAATGCATGGGCAGGTTGAATGCATGGACAGGTTTGAACAAGCTAAGAATAACTTGAGGTGAACAATGAAATGGAAAACTTACGTAGATGCTTGGCCTGCTTAAATAAGGTAGAAACAAATTGAAATAAACATATAAAATAAAAATTTATCTAAATGCATAGCATGTTAGGTGCATGGGCAAATATAAGGAAATAAACTTGTGTGGGGAGATTCCCAGAACTCCAGGATTACGCTAATCACAGCCATCAGATGAGACTAAGCATTCTCACGTGCCATCCGCGTGCCGCCCACGTGGCACCAGATTCACCCCGGCTACCAGGACAGGGGCTCCGGCCGAAGTCAAGCAGGCCCGGACCGCTAGCGCCGAGCTCGGCTACCCCATGTGCCCACCTCGGCAGAAAGCTCCACCTCGACCGAAGGAGCCGGGACGAAAGCCGAAGTAGGAAAGAGCCTCCACTAGCGCCCCTCATCCCCCACGTCATCAGGCACGTAGGGGAACAGGGGCGCGAGCTAGTGAGACAGATGCGACATCCAGCCGTTCACAATCTTCGCCAGATCATTGACAGGGCGGCATCCAGCGGCTGAAGCCACATCAGGGCGAGGCCCGAGGGCGGATCCGATGGTACCCCCACCGTCAAAGGCGTCCAACACAATCTGGCCCAACAAGACGCGCATTTAATGCGATGTGGGCTGATCCGACTGGCATTAAATGCAGAGTGGGCTGGATTTGACCGCATTAATTACTTTGTGGGCTGATCATGACTTCCAGTCGAGTCATGGGACCCACGCCAGGATATCATCCGAAGATACGACCCAAGCCTCTATAAATAGAGCCTCATACCACCAGCAAGGTACGCTTACTCTGCCTCTCTTCTTCCTCTCCTTCCATTGTTCCAGTTCACTCACTGACTTTGGCATCGGAGAGCCTTGCGCCGCCCAGGCCAGGGTCCTCTGACCGTTTGCTCTTCTCTTTCAGGCTTTCGGACGGTACCTAATCATCATCACCTCGGATAAGTCCTCTAAGGCACCCCAGTTATTGTGGGTCATTATTTTCTGCACCTACAATTGGCGCCGTCTGTGGGAAAGTAATATCCCAACCTTCCCAACCTCTTCAATCTCCCAGAAATCATGCCTCCGAAAGCTAGGAAGGGCGGAGAATCTTCGAGAGCAGCGCTCGAGTAGCCAGCACCGCCGACGGACGTCCCTCCTCAGGGGCGGTCCCGAACGGTGCATGGCACATTTGTAGGCGAGGGCCGCTTAGACTCGCAGCTCTACGTCGAGGTCCCCCTCCAAGAGGGACTCGAGGCCTCGTTCTCGGCAGACGAAGTCACGCCACCCCGACGCGACGAGCGTCGGCATGAGCGTCCTCGCAAAGATAAAGCGTTGCGTGGAAGAGACGCGTCGCGTTCAACCTCCTGCCGCTGGAGGAGATGTCGCAGCTCAGAATGCTCTCCTCCAGAAGCAGGAGCGGTTAATCCGCGAGCTCCAGCAGCAGCTGAGGGCAGCGCAAACTGCCTCGTTGAGGCAGGTCTCTGATCCTCAGGGAAAGAAGAGGGACGCCCCGAGCAGGGCAGCCCAGCCTCCTCGTGAGGATCTGAGAGACCATCTGGACCACAAGCGAAGCCAGATCCATGATGAAGGCTCAAGCAACAGCCGAAGTCAACATAGCCGCGATGGCCGAACCCATAGCCATCGCAGCTCGAACCACTCCAAGCGAAAGCCAAGAGCGCAGACTCCAGAAAAGGACGACGAGCAGGAGCGATTTGACAAACGCGTCAGGTTGGCTCTTCAACACAACCTGGACGTGCGGGACCATAAACAGATCTGTGGCCACACCGATCTGGGGGCCTCACCCTTCACGAGGGACATCGAGCGCACCCCCTTACCCAAAAGGTTCTCTGTCCCGTGGTTCGTCCCCTACGACGGACTGTCCGATCCATCCGCTCACCTCCGTCACTTCTCCCAGAAGATGTCCATCTGGGGAAACGAGGGCCACCTCAACTGCAAGATCTTCTCCTCCAGTTTGGATGACCTCCCTCTGAAGTGGTGCTGCGCCCTCCCAGAGAAGTCGATTTCAAGTTGGAAGGAGCTCCAGCTCTCCTTCCTAAAGAAGTTCCAAGCTTACAGCGCCGTCCCCAAGACAGAGGGGGACCTTCTCGCCCTGAGAATGAAGTAGGGTGAGAGCCTCGCCAAGTTCGCCCGACGATTCTGGGCGGTTTACAGCCAGATCGAGGGCACTAGGGAGGAAATAGCAATCTTCGCCTTCCAACGTGCCCTGATCCCTGGCCACGACCTCCGGAAGGACTTGGTCGGAGACCCCCCAGAATCCATGCCAGCGCTGATGTCCCGGATAAAGCGCTTTGTCGCCCTGGAGTAAGATGAAATCCAGGCCCGGGAAGAGGACGAAAGACCGGAGCCCGAGCTGAAGAGCTGCCAGCCTCGGCAGAGAGGCGGGAGGCCTTTTCAGAAGCAGGAGCCCAAGCAGGCCTGGCCCGCTAGTTCGGCGAAGCCTACGTCGTCCCGATTTGGGGGCACCTGGAGGCCCAGACCTCCCACCAACGCCGGTCAGAGCGTCAACGTCGTCTTCAAGGAGCCGATATACCATATCTTGAACAAGATAAAGACCAAGCCGTCTTCAAGTGGCCTCCGCCCTTGAGGAATGAGCCCACCTCCGGCAGCCGAAGCAAGCTCTACTGCTCCTACCACAAAGGTAACGGGCACAAGACCGAGAACTGCAAGTCTCTGAGGTGGTACCTGGAGAAGCTAGCCAGCGAAGGCCACATTCCAGAGTTCATCAAGGCAGAAGATGCTGGCGGCAGCGAGGGCCGAGTTCACCAGAGCGCGGCTCGGGACCCGGACAGCAAGGATTCTGAAAAGATCATTAACGTGATCCATCTGGCGTCCTCAGTTCCCTCTCTCTCGTCTCGTGGAAGCTCGCAGGCCCGCGCCGAGGCCAGGCGAGCGTCGCATGGGAAGGAGGTGATGAAAGCCGAGCTCGCACCGGCATCTAAGAGAGCTCGCCGCGACCGACCCGCGATCTCGTTCTCAGATAAAGATCTAGAGGAATCCAGCTTCCCCACAACGACCCCCTGCTCCTCACAATGAAGCTAAGAGACTTCACCGTGAAGAGGATTCTCGTCGACTCCGGCAGCTCTTCCGAGGTCCTCTACTACAAGTGCTTCAAGAAAATGAACCTCACGGAAGCAGACCTCACGGAGGTCCGTGCACCCTTGCTAGGGTTGTCCGCCACGCCAGTCTATCCCAAGGGCAGGATCACCCTGGAAACCCGAGTCGGCGGAGCTTCCGTGTTGGCCGACTTCCTGGTCGTGGACGCCCCTTCTCCCTACAACGTCATTTTGGGCAGAACATGGCTCCACAAATTGGAAGCAGTCCCTTCTTCCCTCCACCAGAAGCTGAAGTTCGTATTCGAGAGCAAGGAGGGCAAAATGGAAGTGGTCACGGTGGAGGGAGATCAGCAGCAAGCGAGGCAGTGCATGCTGGCCGCGGTCCCAGCAGTGAAAGAGCCGGAGCGCGTCAACCTCGCCGAATTCGAGAAAGGCCTAGATGAAATCGGCCGAGATCCCGAGAAGAAAAGCATCGAGGACCTGGCCAAGGTCAGGCTAGACTCGGCAGACCCAGATAGGTTCTTCCTGATCGGCACCCAGCTGCCAGACGAGGAGAGAGCCGAGCTCTCAAGGTTCCTGATGCAGAACGTCGACGTCTTTGCTTGGAGCCCAAGCGAAATGCCTGGGGTCGACCCCGAGGTCATGTGCCACAAGTTAAATGTGGACCCCAGCCACAAACCAGTAGTGCAGAGGGCCCGAAGGACAGGGCTGCAGCAGACAGACACGGTCGTCGAAGAGGTCGACAAACTGCTGAAGGCAGGGGCCATCTGGGAAGTCCAATACCCGGTCTGGCTGGCTAATACGGTGGTGGTCAAAAAGAAAACTGGTAAATGGAGGGTGTGCGTGGACTTCACAGACTTGAACAGGGCCTGCCCTAAAGACAGTCTCCCCCTTCCAAAGATTGACCAACTGATCGACGCCACCGCTGGCCACGACTGAATGAGCTTCCTCGACGCCTACAGAGGCTACCACCAGATTCCACTACACGAGCCTGACGAGGAGAAAACGTCATTCATAACCCCCCGCGGCACTTACTGCTACAAGGTGATGCCCTTCAGGCTAAAGAACGCGGGGGCCACGTATCAGCGCCTCGTGACAAAGATGTTCTAGGCTCAGCTCGGCCGAACGGTAGAGGTGTACATTGACGACATGGTCGTCAAATCAGTGCACTCCAGCGACCACCTGACGGATCTTGGCCAAGTCTTCGACATCCTTCGCGCGTACAAGCTCAAGCTAAATGCTTCCAAGTGCGCCTTCGGCGTAGCCTCTGGAAAGTTCCTCGGCAGCTTGGTAACGCGGAGGGGGATAGAGGCCAATCCAGACCAGATCACCGCGATCCAGGGCATTCTGAGCCCCTCTACCACGAAAGAAGTCCAGAAGCTCACGGGAATGGTTGCAGCGCTCAATCGCTTCATTAGCCGGTCATCAGATAAGTGCAGGCCTTTCTTTCAGCTTCTAAAGAAAATTTTAAAATTCCAGTGGACTCCTGAGTGCGACCAGGCATTGGCCGCGCTCAAAACCTATTGATGTCACCACCCTTACTCTCCACCCCAACTCCGGGGGAGGTTTTGTATTTATATCTTGCGGTCTCGGATCACGCAGTGAGCTCCGTCCTCATCAGGGAGGACGAGGGAATTCAAAAACCGATTTATTATACGAGCAAGACCCTGCTCGATGCTGAGACCAGGTACCTTCTATTGGAGAAGCTTGCATTGGCTCTCGTCAGTGCCTCCCGCAAGCTCTCCCATTATTTCCAATCCCACACCATTGTGGTGATCACGGAGCATCCACTCCGTTCAATATTCTAGAAGGCCGACTTTTCAGGGAGAATATCAAAGTGGGCAATTGAGCTGGGGCAGTATGATATACAGTACCGTCCCCGAACTGCGATCAAAGCCCAAATCCTGGCAGACTTCATCGTTGAGTTCGTCTCGCCCAACCCGGCTCCGACCCAGCTCGGCACGGCACTGGGGGGCACAGGGCACGAGCCAGAAGTGACCGAGGTCGAACAGTCTCCCGCCTCGGCATGGAAGATCTTTGTCGACGGATCGTCCACCTCCAAGAGAGCTGGCGCCGGCGTAGTCCTCCAATCGCCAGAGGGTCTGGTCATAGAGCAGGCTTTAACCTTGGACTTCAAAGCAACAAACAATGAGGCAGAGTATGAAGCACTAATAGCAGGGCTGAATAGCGCCCAGATCCTCGGAGCCCAGCACCTGGTGATCTTCAGCGATTCTCAACTGGTAACTAGCCAGCTCGCTGGAGACTGCCAGGCTAGGGATGACAGGATGGCGGCCTACTTAGCCCTTGCGAAAAAACTGCTGTCTCATTTCCAGAAAGCCGAGATCAGGCAAATATCCCGAGATACCAACACGCACGCAGATGCGCTTGCAAACCTGGCCTCCGCCGTCGAAGCAGGGAAGAAAAGGACTGTCGAGGTCGGGTCGATATCAAGATCAAGCCTAGAGCTCCACTCACCTCGGCTAGTTCTCTGTGCTGATCTCGGCCCGAGCTGGATGGATCCAATCGTCGCCTACTTGAAGGACGACCAGCTCCTTGAGGACAAGACTGAAGCCCACCGGATCAGACTCAAGGCAGCTCGATTCTGGCTCTCTCCCGAAGGCAAACTCTACAGGAAATCCTTCACAGGTCCATACCTCCAATGCGTCCACCCGAGCAAGGTGGACGACTTCCTGTATGAGATCCACAAAGGAATCTGCGGCAGTCACATAGGAGGTCGATCACTGGCCTACAGAGCAATAAGCCAGGGTTACTGGTGGCCCTACATGCAGAAGGACGCGCAGGTGTACACCAGGAAATGCAAGAAGTGCCAGAAGTTCTCCTACTCTCTCCATCAGCCAGCGCAAGATCTGAGTCCCCTCTCTAGTCCATGGCCTTTCGCTCAATGGGGCCTGGACATTGTGGGGCCTCTCCACCGAGCTCCAGGGAACAAGAGATGGCTGATAGTCGCTACAGACTACTTCACAAAATGGATAGAAGCTGAACCGTTGTCCTCCATCACGGACAGGGACTCCAGGAACTTCGTTTGGAAAAATATCCTAACGAGGTTCGGCATCCCCAGGACCCTGATTTCGGACAACGGGACCCAGTTCGACTCCAAGTCCTTCAAAGACTTCTGCCAAGAACACGGTATCAGAAACCATTACTCCACTCCGGCATATCCGCAGAGCAATGGCCAGGCCGAAATCTCTAACAAAGTGATCCTGGACGGCCTGAAGAAGCGACTGGACAAGGCAAAGGGAAGATGGGCAGAAGAGCTTCCGAGCGTGCTGTGGGCATACAGAACAACTCCAAGGAGGTCCACCTCGGCGACACCTTTCTCTCTGGCCTACGGGATGGAGGCGGTCATTCCTTTAGAAATCGGCCTTCCCACCCTGAGGACAGAGCTGGTCGACCAAGGCCGAAATGAGACGAACCTGGCAATGGAGCTGGAGCTGGCAGACGAGCGCCGAGAAGCAGCAGCCCTGTGACTGACCGACTATCAGCAGCGGCTGGCCAGGGCATACAATCAAAATGTCAGAGAAAGAAGATTCTCCGTGGGAGAGCTGGTTCTAAAAAAGACCCTGCCAGCTAACAAAGAGCCAAATGAAGGGAAGCTGGCCCCGAACTGGAATGGCCCGTTCAGGGTAGTCTCACTGGCAGGAAAATCAGCCTACAAGCTCGAAGACTTAGAGGGCAAACCACTGCCGAGACCGTGGAATGCATCCCACCTAAAGAAGTTCTATTTCTAAAGATGTAATGAATCTCAGAATCAATGAAAGCAGCTTTCGCCCTGTCATCAATCTATCATCTCTCTTTGATTGACTCCGGCAGCTCTGGGTCTACCGCCCTGGAAAAGGCTTCGAGTTCCTACACTCAGTCGTTTCCCAAAGCTCCGGGTCTACCGCCCTGGAAAAGGCTTCGAGTTCCTACACTCAGTCGTTTCCTAAAGCTCCGGGTCTACCGCCCTGGAAAAGGCTTTGAGTTCCTACACTCAGTCGTTTCCTAAAGCTCCGGGTCTACCGCCCTGGAAAAGGCTTCGAGTTCATACACTCAGTCATTTCCTAAAGCCCTGGGTCTACCGCCCTGGAAAAGGCTTCGAGTTCGAACACTCAGTCGTTTCCTAAAGTCCGGGTTTATACCCCCCTCAAAGACCGTTGCCGAACTCGTGCTCACACAGCCGAGACCAGCGGGATTCTGGATCCACTTCGGCTCAAGCTCCGGGTTTATACACCCCTCAAAGACCGTTGCCGAACTCATGCTCACACAGCCGAGACCAGCGGGATTCTGGATCCACTTCGGCTCAAGCTCAAGGCAGATCGTCTCGGCCAATGCTAGCCATTTCGGACAAGGTCAGTTTCTAAGAAAGAAAGAGCAGAGCAAGCACTGAAGTGCAAAAAAGCAGCACAGAAATGCAAGTGTTACAAAGCGGTGCGAGGAAAGTAAAAAGAATGCAAAAGCACTGTACACAGTTTGAGTGATCACAAAACTCTTCCTTTTTATTCATTGTAATTGCTTCATTACAAAGGTTACAGAAAAGAAAACAGAGTACAGAAAGGAGGCTCGCAGTCCTCTAAAAACAGAAAATGAAGTAAAAGCTGGGAGACTCTGATCTTCACCGACTCTTCAGGCTGCAGGCTCGAAGACGCCGGTTCGTTGCCTGGAGGTTCTGAGGGATCCTGAATTTCACAAAGCTTTATAATACGCTTTGGTTGGTCAGACTAAAGCATTCAGGAACCCCTCCAGTTCGGAGGCCTTGGACCTCGCTGAGCTCTTCAACACCCTCCGGTCAGTGAGACCAAAATTTGAAGAGCCCCCAGGTCCAGCGGGCCTCAATCCCACCCTTAGCTCGGCGATCCTGATATAGCGCAGGGGGCTCGCAGGGAGCTCGATGCGACACAAGACCCTGCAGGACCACCAGACGCAGAGGGTGCCACCATCCCACAGTTGCTGAAGACTCCCCTGCAACCGGACCAGGGATGGTTGGCCATGGACCCGCGTTCAGAGAGCGCGTGGTCCACGGGGAACGACTTCAGAGAGCGCGCAGACCACGACGGGCTTCCCCCCTTGGAGAAAGCCATCCTCAGGCGCAGGGGTTCCCCCCGGATCAAATGTTTCTAAAGGTCCACTGGACATGGCTCCTACGTCTATGTGAATTAAGCTATCCTAAGTTCTTTTCTTTTCCTCTCCCATGGCGAGCCTACCACCTCTACTTATAGGAAGAAGAAGGGCCCGGTCTCCGAAGGAAGTTATGGGGCGAAGTCTCCCACGCGTTACGCGGGACGCACGTCTTCCTGTTTAATGACCAGCGATCCCTACGGCGCCACGTGGAGACGTTCGCCCGTTTCCCTCATCGGCCCTATCACCATGCTTATTGCTATTTATGGTCTCCAGAATACGGAGAATCGGCACAGACAGCTATGAAGACCGTTCGACTCTCTCTACCTCGAGGGTCACGCGTCACATTAAAGGCATGCAATACCATTCAATATCACATCCAGAAGCGAAAGAGAGAAAAATGCAGAGAAAAATGCACAAGTAAAGAAGCCCGTTTTTCATTAATAGCAAAGAGTATTACAGGCCCGAAAGCTATTTACAAGAGAAGTAAAGAGAAGCAAGACTACTGCGGCTTCGGCGACTCCACCAAGTCGATCACTGTCTCAGCCGGTCCGGCGGTACCAGCCACCCCAGCAGGGGCAGTGACCGATGCCTCGCCAACAGATGGGGCAGGAGAAGTACCCTCCAGGGGCTCGACCGGGGCATCGCTGGCGGGCGCGACAGCAACTGGAGCGGCATCCGGAGCGGGAACGACAGCAGGAGCCTCGACTGGGGCGCTTTCGGCCAAAGGAGTGGGGCTCGGCTCAGGAGCCGGGTCCGAGTACTTCGGCAAGTCCCAATAGACAGGGTGGTCTTCAGGAACCCCCGCACGCCTCAGTGCGGCCAAGCATCCTTCCTCGAACAGAATGGAGGTGATTTCCTCCACCTGCTTCTCATACAGCTCTGTGGCATGGTCCACCCCATTCTGGAAAGCGGATTGGGCCTCGGACAGAAGAGAGGCCTTCTCCTTTTCCAGCTCCGCGTTCGTCGTCTTCAACTTCTCTCTTTCAGCGCGCCCGGCCAGCACTTCCCCGCGCAACCTCATCCCCTCGGCCGCCAATTCAGACCTTGATCTGGCCAGCTCCGACTCCAGTTCGGCGGTCCTCTTGTTCTTCACCCAGACCTCGCCTTTCAGCTGATTAGCCTTCGACGTGAGTTCGGCAACATCAGCCAGAGCCGACGCCAGCCGAGCAGTCTCTTCAGCGCTAGCCTTCTTCAGCCCCTCCATTCCCTTCCTCAGCTCTTCTAGCTCCTTCTTCAGCCTTTCCCTCTCAAACTCCAGCTGAGTGACCCTCGCGGCGTTCCTGTCACTCCTCCCCACCACGGTCAGGAGCCTTTGCACGTTCTGCAAAGGGAAAAAGTGAATCAAATAGGAGCAGTCGAGCTAAACCACTTGAAGAAGAGCGCTGAAAACACTTACCAGAGGTTAGCCTGGATCGCCGAGACCATCAGGCTTTCATTGTCGAACCTCTCGTGCGTCTCCATGTCTCGCGGCAGAGCGCAGACTTTGGCGAGAGCTCCGATGACGTCGGCGTTCCCCATCAACTGGTCCTCGACGTTCAAAGGCTTACCGGGTTGCGTCTCCATCCTCGGTCTCCATGGCGCTGGGGCAGTTCGAGGTCCAGAAGCCGATCCGGACCCTTGCCCTACCGAGATGGTGAGCTCGCGGGCCGCCCCGCCGGTCGACTTGCTGGCCGGCGCATTCTTCTCAGCTGGAGCCTTGACTCCGGGGGCCCGCGCAGGAGTTTTAGCCTTCGGAGGCTGTTCAGCCCCCGAGTCCTTCTCCCCCGCCTTGGACTTCTTCCTGGGCAGGGACCCCTCCCTCGGGCGATCCGGCGAGCGTCGCTGAACTCCCTCGCTCGGAGCAGGGGCAGGAGCAGAAGTGGCGCCAGCACCCCCCGAGCCCGAAGCTGCGCGGGTACTGGCAGATGATGGCGTCGCAGAGGAGAAAGACACCCGCCTGAACTTGGCCGCCAGATCCTTAACAACTGGCGCCCTTGAACTTCCCTCCATACCTTCTTCCCGATCGGACGAATAAGCGTCCACTATCTGCGTCAGGTTCGGTAGCTCCGAACTAGAGGTGGACGCCTCGGCGCCAGACACAGCTCGGCTCGCAGCAGGATCGGTCAAAGGGATCCCGGCAGGCACGACAACGGAGACGGTAGGACGATCGGGATGCGCCTCGTCCTCCTCGGCTACTCTGGTTCTCCTATAGTGGCCACGGTACCTCGGCGTATACCCGAGCAGCTTCCAAGCCGACCTGGTCTCGTGCCCCTCGTATCTTTCTACCTTATTGATGTCGTCGACGTTCCTCCTCCAGCCTTCACTCGCAGCTCGGCGTCGCCTCGCGCCCGCCTCTGTACAACAGACAATAAGAGTGTCAGCTCGGCATCATCGAGATCAAGCAAAGCGAGTAAGAGAAAAGAAGCGGTGTTTACTTGGGACAGTCCCGGGGCGACGAGGGACCATCAGCCTCCTGCTCTCGCCAGCGCCGAACTCCCAGTCCCCCGACACACAGAAGAAAGTTTCCTCGGCATTCTTACTCGAATCCTCCAAGGCCAGGACGAAGCCTCTTCGCTGCGGCTTCACCCGGAGATAGTATTTCCCTTCCCCAGCCTTGCAGATATCGTAGGTATCCTCGATATCATGGACACCCAGGTTGGTCCCAAAATCTCATTCAGCTTCGCCGTGCCCATGATGACCTTATAGCCATTGGGCATCAGCTGGCACGGGGTAATAGACCAGGCACTAAGGCAGGCCCTAAGCAAGGGGTGCAGAGGAAATCTGACCCCGCCCTCGATCACGGAGATCAGAGGGAACGGCCTCCAGCCGCAGGACCAGTGAAGCGCAGCGTAATCGACGGGGTCCGCCGGCTTGAGGAGGACTCCCTCCGGAATGTTGAAAGCGGCCCTAAACCTGGCTATGCCCTCTTCAGTATCTAGTTCAAACCTAGGGGTGCCCATGTCTAAAAAGGGTGACAGCGAAGTTAAACCCTAGAAGTCGCGAAACCCCAAGAAAAACTAGACAGAGGCGCAAAGCAACTTACAGAGACGAAGGGGCGACTCAAGAACAGATCCGGGCACGTCCTACGGTCGTCCTCGCTAGAGAGATCTCGAGCAGCAGAGCAGAAATCAAAGGTGAAGGCAAAGGCAAAAAGAAATCAGAAATAAGAAAGGAAGAAGACGACCCTATTTATGGAAAGGGAACCCTCGATTGAATACCACTTTCGAATTCGAAAAGACGGACTTCGCAGCCCGTGCCCGTCCCATCAATGGGACAATGCAATCAGTGAAGAGGCTACGCGTGTAGCCGTCGACTCGCTTCCTAGGACAGACAGGGCAGAGCATTTATTGCTTCAGAAGAGTTGAAACGACACCAGGCAATGATCGCCGCATCCCCAGACGGATTTTTCTAGCTTTCGACCACTAAAGGCTAGGACACTTAAGAGGTCAAAAGCTAGGGGGCAATTGTGTGGGGAGATTTCCAGAACTCTAGGATTACGCTAATCACAGCCATCAGATGAGACTAAGCATTCTCACGTGCCATCCGCGTGCTGCCCATGTGGCACCAGATTCACCCCGGCTACCAGGATAGGGGCTCCGGCCGAAGTCAAGCAGGCCCGGACCGCTAGCGCCGAGCTCGGCTACCCCATGTGCCCACCTCGGCAGAAAGCTCCACCTCGGCCGAAGGAGCCGGGACGAAAGCCGAAGCAGGAAAGAGCCTCCACTAGCGCCCCTCATCCCCCACGTCATCAGGCACGTGGGGGAATAGGGGCGCGAGCTAGTGAGACAGATGCGACATCCAGCCGTTCACAATCTTCGCCAGATCACCGATAGGGCGGCATCCAGCGGCTGAAGCCACATCAGGGCGAGGCCCGAGGGCGGATCCGATGGTACCCCAACCGTCAAAGGCGTCCAACACAATCTGGCCCAACAAGACGCGCATTTAATGCGATGTGAGCTGATCCGACTGGCATTAAATGCAGAGTGGGCTGGATTGGACCGCATTAATTACTTTGTGGGCTGATCATGACTTCCAGTCGAGTCATGGGACCCACCCCAGGATATCATCCGAAGATACGACCCAAGCCTCTATAAATAGAGCCTCATACCACCAGCAAGGTACGCACAATTCAACCCACAGAACCGTTACTCTGCCTCTCATCTTCCTCTCCTTCCATTGTTCCAGTTCACTCACTGACTTTGGCATCGGAGAGCCTTGCGCCGCCCAGGCCAGGGTCCTCTGACCGTTTGCTCTTCTCTTTCAGGCTTTCGGACGGTACCTAATCATCATCACCTCGGATAAGTCCTCTAAGGCACCCCAGTTATTGTGGGTCATTATTTTCTGCACCTACAAAACTGACACATGTATCTGGGTGCAAAACTAAGATAATGAGCTATTCATGTATAGCAGCATGGGATTTATAATTTTACTATAAACATGAACTAATACATCCCATTGACACATGCATGCCAAGTGTGATTTCAAACCACTAAAAATCAGAAGACCGGACTGAATGGGCCTACTGGCTGGAGTTGTCTCTCTATGTTGATATGCTAGTTTGACAAGAGAGAAGGTCAGGTGAGGGGTAAATGGACAGGACTAAATCGAGTGGGTGGTGGAGTGAAGTGGGGTGCAGTGGTGAGGTGGTGTGGGTGCAGTACAGGAGAGAGATGAAGCACAGCACAGTGGGTGGTTATGAGGGAGAGGAGAAGAAGAAGAATGGATGGCGAGGCGGTGGGTGTGTGCATGTGTGCAGTGAAGAAGAAGAAAGGAGAGAGAGAAGAGAAAGAAAGAGAAAAGAAAGAAGAGACAGGAGGGTGCGTGTGTGCAGAGCGATGAGTGGGGAAAGAGGAGAAGAAATGGAAGAATAGAATAAAGGAAAAAAGAAAGAAGAAGAAAGAGAGCGTGGTCCGAGTGGAGTGCAGTGAAGATGGGAAAGAAAAGAAAGAGAAGAAAGAAAAGGAGAGAAAGAAAAAGAAGAGGTGCAGTGTGTTGTGCAGTGGGAGAGGAAGAGGAAGAGAAGAAAGAAAAAAAGAAAGAAAAGGAAAGAAGAAGAAAGAGGGAGGAAGGAGAGAAAGAAGGGTGCGCAAGGAGATGGAGAGAGATGGGGAGAAGAAGACGAAGCAGAAGAAGAAAGAAAAGGGGAGTGGTGCGGCAGCAAGGAGGGAGATGATGGACGTGTGCAGTGAAGAAGAAGAAAGGAGAGAGAGAAGAGAAAGAAAAAGAAAAGAAAGAGGAGAAGAAAGGAGACGGTAGAGGGGAGAGAGGAGATGGAGGCCCGGTGCTGAGTGCAGGGAGGCAGCAAGGAGTGCTGCGATGCGGAGATGAAGATGGGGTAGTGCGACGGTGCAATGTAAGAAGAAAGGGTGGAGCTCTTACATGATTCCGGAGTCTGACTGAGAGGAAGATGGAGACGGAGGTGCTGCGTGGGCAATGGTGCTGCACGGGGCTGAAGGTGGAGAGATCGCTGGGAGGTGGGATCTGGGCCGCTGGTTGATGATGGAGAGATCGCCGGGGAGAAGAGGAACTCTTACGCAGAGGAGGGGCTGGGAGAGAGGCCAGTTATGATGGTGGCAGCGAGGGTGATGATGGGCAAAACCTTCCAGACAGATGCAATGCCGACTCAACCCAACTATGCAAGAAGTGGTTAGGGCTGAAGTGCTTAAACTTCTCGATGTGGGTATAATCTATCCAATCTCGGATAGTCAATGGGTTAGCCCTACCCAAGTTGTTCCAAAGAAAGCTGGCGTCACTGTTGTCCGAAACTCAAATGATGAACTTGTCCCAACCCGGGTACCCACTGGTTGGCGAGTGTGCATTGACTATAGAAAATTAAATGTGGTCATGCGTAAGGATCATTTTCCCCTACCCTTTCTCGAACAAATCTTAGAAAGGGTAGCAGGCCACCCATACTATTGCTTCTTGGATGGGTATTCCGGTTATAACCAGATTGAGATAGCACCAGAAAACCAAGAGAAAACCACCTTTACATGTCCATTTGGAACCTTTGCTTATCGAAGAATGCCATTTGGACTAGGTAATGCTCCAGCCACTTTTCAACGATGCATGTTGAGCATTTTTAGCGATATGGTGGAGCAGATTCTTGAAGTCTTTATGGATGACTTCTCCGTCTTTGGAGATTCATTTGCAGATTACTTAAGTAACCTTGAGAAAGTCTTATCAGATGTGAAGAAAAGAACCTAGTGCTTAACTGGAAAAAATGTCATTTCATGGTTCGCCAAGGAATAGTCTTAGGTCACATAGTTTCCTCCAAAGGAATGGAGGTCGATAAATCTAAGATAGATTTGATTGCCAATCTGCCCATACCCAAGACTGTAAGGGATGTAAGATCATTCTTAGGACATGCTAGTTTCTATAGAAGGTTCATTAAGGACTTTAGTTCTATATCTAGACCCCTTTGCAACCTTTTGTTAAAAGATGCAGAATTCAAATGGACTGAAGCATGTCAAGAGGCTTTTACTAAGCTGAAAGGCATGCTGGCGACTGCTCCTATTATGCAACCTCAAGATTGGAGCATGCCATTCAAATTAATGTGTGATGCCAGCGCCTATGCAATTGGAGAAGTCCTTGGGCAACGTAAAGATAAAAAGACTTATGTAATATATTATGCGAGCAGAACATTGAATATTGCAAAGATTAATTATTCCACTACTGAAAAAGAATTACTGGCAGTAGTCTTTGTATTGGACAAATTCCGCTCGTATCTAATAGGATCCAAAATCATTATTTTCACTGATCATTCTGCGCTTAAATACATTCTTTCCAAAAAAGATGCTAAGCCCAGATTGATTAGATGGGTCCTACTACTTCAAGAGTTTGATTTAGAAATACGTGACAAAAAGGGAGTAGAAAACGTAGTGGCAGACCATCTATCTAGACTTGTCATCTCTGATTCTTTAGTGCCTACACTAATACGGGACCAATTTCCTGATGAACATTTATTTTCTATTTCCCGATCCCCATGGTATTCAGACATAGCAAACTATCTTGTTACGGGCACGGTTCCACAACATTGGTCACAACAAGATAGAAAGAAATTCTTCACTAAAGTTCGAAAATTTTTCTGGGATGACCCTTATGTCTTTAAGTATTGCCCAGACCAAATTATTAGGAGATGCGTGCCTAACCATGAACAAAACAGTGTTATCTCATTTTGTCACTCACATGCATGTGGAGGTCATTTTTCACATAAAAGTTCTGCTTTTAAAATTTTTCAATGTGGATTCTTCTGGCCGTCACTTTTTAAAGATGTCTTTGAATTTTGCAAAGTGTGTGAGCATTGCCAAAAAATGGGCAGTATCTCAAGAAGAAATATGATGCCATTAAACCCAATTTTGGCAGTGGAATTATTTGATGTTTGGGGGATAGACTTTATGGGACCATTTCCTTTTAGTTTTGGTTTTCTCTATATCCTAGTGGGTGCTGATTATGTCTCTAAATGGATAGAGGACATTCCATGTAGAAAGAATGATGCTAACACGGTAAAAAAGTTTCTAAAGGAAAATATTTTCTCTCGATTTGGAACTCCACGTGCAATAATAAGTGATGGGGGAACTCATTTCTGTAACCGCACAATTGAGGCCTTGTTTCAAAAATATGAAATTAATCATAAAGTGGCCACCCCTTATCACCCAGAGACGAGTGGCCAAGTGGAGGTATCAAATCGGGAAATCAAAAGAATATTGGAGACAACTGTAAATCCAAATCACAAAGATTGGTCTCTTAGACTTACCGATGCGTTATGGGCATATAGGACAACATTTAAAACTCCAATAGAAATGTCTCCTTTCAGACTAGTCTTTGGAAAATCATGCCACCTTCCAGTGGAATTAGAGCATAAATCATATTGGGCAATTAAACAATTTCACTTTGATATGGAGAAAGCTGGGACCGAGTGGAAATTTCAATTAAATGAATTAGAAGAGAATCGTAACGATGCATATGAAAATGCTAAGATTTATAAGGAACGGACAAAATTCTTTCATGATAAACATATCTTAAGGAAAACATTTTATCCATCACAAAAGGTCATTCTTTATAATTCTAGACTTCATCTCTTCCCAGGAAAATTAAGATCAAGATGGAGAGGTCCCTACATTGTGAAACAAGTTTCTCCATATGGGGTAGTAGAGTTGGAAAACCCAAAGAATGGTGAGCTTTTCAAAGCTAATGGACAAAGAGTAAAACCATTCTTGGAGGCCAGTGTGCCTGATGATGAAGTCATAACTCTGGTAAATCCTGTATATCAGGATTGAAGGGCACTGGATCTAACAGTGGCCCACACCTTTGTACCATATGTATATATTTTTTTTGCCTTTTTCTTTTTGTGTATTTTGTCTAACCTTGGACAGGAAGAAGACCAGATCACACTCCCAGGTACCCTCTTCCACTTTACCTCCATTAATATATATTCCTCATGTTACATTTTCATATTTATTACATTTCATGCATAACATCAAGGACGATGTTTATCTTAGGTAGGGGGATGGAGCAAGCACACCCGTCCAATTTTAAATAAATTCTTTTTCATTTTTACGTAGTTTTTAATTTAAAAAAAAGAAGAAATAAACAAAAAAGGGGGTTTTCAAAAGAACTTGACGATTCGAAGATGTCTAGAAATCTGGAGTTTCAGGATTTTTGGAAGGAAGTAAAATGAAGGTTCACTATTTTCTAAAAGATAAAAAGAATACCGAACTTTGTTTTTCACAGTAACATGTGTACATCATTTCAAAAGTCTTGGATAAAAAGATGTAATTGTCATTTTCAGAGTTCTTTCAAGAGCGAAAAAGAGACGACTTTCTGAAATTTGGCCATATGAGTTATCCTAGTTCATTGGTATGGTTAGGCCAACCAAAACCAGTGAATTAATTCAGGCGAATTGAAAAGAGCTGCCTATTGTTGGGGGCCGTTTAAAAAAATAAAAAAATTTGATAAGGGATCACAAATAGGTATAAAAAAGTGTTTATTTATAAGTCTTGAAAATAATAAAAAGTTGTGTGACTAGTTTGGGTTCTTAGCCTTTTTAACCTGAGCCAGTAAGCCTGTAGGGGTATTTATATACCTAGTGCCCTAAAGACATCTGTTTTGGGAGTCATTGGCCTAAAACTCGTTACATGGGTTAATTAGAAAGCTTAAGGGATCTAGGCATTGCATAGTCACATGTGATTGTTAAAAAAAAAAAAGAAGAAAGGTGCATCTCGCGGCTTTTGAAAAAACAATAGTGTGAAAGCCGTCATAGTAGCCTTGAGAGGAGACTTGTATTTACCCCGAATCTAGGAAAGTTGTAAATTCTGAGGGGGAATTCTGTTTTCATGGCATTATCATAGAACATTTAAAATTTCTTGATTTGATGTATACACTGCACAAAGCACCCAAAGTTTTGGTATAATTCTTGAAAAGATTTGAAAACAAAAACGTGAACCAGATTTTGAAACTTCTGAAATCTTGATTATTCGAGGATTCAAGGCATCCGATTTGACTCAACCGTCTTTTGAAAAATCCTCCGTGGACTTTCTTTTATTTTTAGTTAAATGAATTTTATGGGCATATTCGTTACAAACCCTCACGAGGCACAACTCATCCACTAGGGGTAACCTAGAGGTTTAAGGGCTTACTGCATATGCTAAATGCAGTCGAGAGTGCCAGTGAAAGTGGCTTTTGTTTTCATAGGTTAGATTTAGTTAGATCAGTCAACTTCACCTTTCACATCTTTTGCTAGGGACTAGCAAGACGCTGGTTGGGGGGTATGATAAGTCCACAATATCACATATATAATTCGTTATATTACATAAATTGTGGACTTAATTAAAACAAAATGCATTGAGTTCATAGATTTTTACAAAATCATGCAATTAGACACTTTTGGTTGAATTTAAGTAAAAATCACATAAAAATTCATGTCTTGGTGAAATTATAAAATTTTGCATTTTTGGGCCCCATGCATAACATCATTCCTTTTAATAAAAATTATTCTTTCTGAATTAGTTTTAATTATTTTGTAGAAATTTAGAAACCAGGACCCACAAAAAGGAAGAATTAAGAAGAGGTCAAAAATCATAGCAGCGGGTCCCACGCCCGAGGGATGCTCACTTGAAAAATCACCTATAACTTCTGGACCTCTGATTGCCTCGAAAGTCAGCTCATTGTGACCTACGCGCCGAGAGCTTTCCACCGATGTGTAGAACTCCGAAATCCGACGGGCGAATCAAAACCCCATTGCTGCCCACCTTCACCTTTTGGGCCCCAAACCTCTAATCCAAACCCTGACTTTGGCCCAACGAACTCCCAGCCAAGCCCAACCTAAGATAAACCAACCCAGACCCGACCAGGCTTGTTGTGTGGCCCATCACCTTCATGAGAGAGGAAAGTCCACGAGATCTGGACTCTCCCCTCCCCCTGATATCTCTCCCCTCATCTCTATCTTCTCTCTCTCTCTCTCTCTCTCTTTCTTACACACAAAATTGCCTTAAGCCCCTCGTCCCATTTCTATCCAAGGAAGATATGCGTAGAAGAACCCATCTCTCCCTCACGTCATTTATTCTTTCCCTTTTTATCTCTCCCATTCGTTTCCTCTTCATCTCTCTCACGTGTAGTCCCTCTCCCATCTCCACTCTCTCTCACGCATTCTTCTCTCTCCCATTAATCTCTTTCCATTTTCTTTCTCTTTATCTCCTACATCCCTCACTCACCTATCATACGAGGCCAAAGAAAAAAATTGATGTGTGAAGGAAGAAGAAGAATGATGGAGGAGTAGATTTTCTACTTTTAATCTAAGGAGAAAGGGTGTAAGTTGATTTATTTTTATTGATTGATTTTATGGGTGAGCAATTTTAATTCCAAATCTGGTTTTTAATTTATTAATCTATTTTCTTTATTTACGTCTTTTCGATGCCTTATTTTTTAATAATATATTGCATGCTTAAAGGCCGCTAAATACTGAAAATATTTGAAGGATACTAGAGTCTTTCTGAAATTCCTCAAATATTAATAAATTTGATTTTTCAGATTTTGGGTCTTTAATGAAATTGCCCATATTTTCAGTATTTAGAAAACAACTGAACCCTGACCCTTAGATTGCAAGGCTCTCATTCAATCTTGAATTTCAATTTAATTATTTCTGAATTCTTAACATCTCCATTTGGTTTTCTGATTATTTTTATGTTGGATGCAGTTTTTAGTATAGTTTTATTAGACAAGTTTCTAGTTTAGGAATTTTCTTTAAATATGGTTGTAATTAATTTATTCAGATCCGTAATCAATTTTTTTTTTATTAAAGTAGGATTTGTGATTTTTATAGATTTCCAATTAGCTAGCACTAGTTTTCCAATAGGATAGGTACATTGCGATCATTGGCTCCCCTGTGGATCGACCCGGTTTCACCGGTTATTATTACATCGTGACGACCCTACACTTGGGGCACGATCACTATAGTGAGCCATCATTCTGCCATCCGGTTGCATTTGGCTCTGACAGCCTAGCTCCTTTGAGTTTTGGCCTTACAATCTCCCCCTTTTGGCAATTCTTAGACAAAACCCCCTAGAACAATACAAAATGAACTACCCAAAAGAAAAACCCAAAATACATTGAATTTAAAAATAAAAATAAAAATAGCACTGTAGATCTTGCATTGCCTTTGCTTGAAATTTTAGATCTTGAATTGCCTTGGCTTGTATAGCTCCCCTAGCTCCATTCTTCTCCCCCTGCACTTGTCCATAATTGACAAACAAATATCATCATGCGTCTTCAGTCAATCTGGATGTAGTAGCTCCCCCTCAATATTGCCTCCCCCTCAATCTGATCTTCGTATCAATACTGGGGTGGGGGCTTGATCTTGCAGATTAGGGGTGATGAAGCTTAGGCACACACACTTGTGAATTTAAATATTTCAGCAAAGTGTGTACCAATATAGAAGGTGGGTCTTGTTTCTTGACCCAAACATCTTTGGTATTCTTCTTTTTAGCTCAGCCTTCTGCGTTTTCCATTGCTTTTGATTCGGTAAAACTCATAGCTTATTGCAAAAGGGTCGAATGTGTCCTTTAATTCCACAATGATGACAAGTAGGAATTCGTTCAGAATGTGACACATTAAACTTTTTTGGAGCTTTCTTTGCAACACTAATAACAAGATTAGTAACAACTGAATTTTTATCAAAATAATTTTTACCTTTGGCATTCAAAGTGGATGCTCCTCGTGTAAGTGTGTGCCTTTTGACTACACAGGATGTCATCTAATTTTCTTGATCCGGTGTTCATCCTATTCAATGAAGCTTTAACAATATTTAACTCAGATAGATCCATCTTGAGTCTTCCATTCATATAAGAATTTTCTGCTTTCAAAGTCTTCATATCAGAATCAAGTAAGTCACACTTTTGTAATTCTGCAGTCAATTTGTTATTTTCATCCTCCAGTTGTTGTACTTTAGCTAGTGCATCCGCAACTTCAGCTTTCAAGGAAGAATTCTGCTCTTCGGACACTTTCCAGTTGATAACAACTATTTCATTCACTTTAACCATCTTCATGATTTTCTTGAAAAGCATTTTATATTCAGCTTTCCAATCTAGTTCTTCCTCTGACTCAGTATCTTGATCGGTCTCAGCTTTGAAAGAAACATGGAAAGCAGTAGAAGCAAAAGTCGCCATAAAAGCAATAAACTTTCCCTTGCCAGTGTCAGGGTTGTCCGACTCAGGATTTTTATCATTCTCATCAGAAGTTTCATATTCCCAAGTAGTATTCAAAGCCTTCATTTTAGATTTTTTATTTCCGCAATCATTAGCAATGTGTTCATAGCCTTGACACTCATAGCATTGAATCCCTTTATTCTTTCTAGAATTTTTAGGGATCCTCACATTGGTTTTCTACCCCTTCATAAAAAGCTTGAATTGCTTTATGAACTGTACAGCAACTTGGGGAATAATTTCCTTGGAATCTGAATCTGAATCACTTGCAGCTTTCTTGTATGATTCCTTGGACACTTTCAAAGCAATACCTTTAGATTGTGTCTTCCCATTAGACCTAAGGTTTGCTTCAAATGTTTGTAGCTTGCCAACCAACTCATCAACTTTGTGCGTATCTAGATTCTTATTTTCCTCTATGGCCACAACCTTTCCATTAAATCTTCCTAGGAAAGACCTCAAAATCTTTTTAACAATTATGTTTTCAAGAATTGGTTCCCCAAGGTAAAGGTGTCATTGACAATTGCATTTAGCTTACCATTAAATTCAATGAAATACTCAACTTCTTCCATCTTTATGGCTTCAAAGGCTGTATACAACTTCTGAAATTTTGACTGTTTGACAGTGTTAGTCCCTTCATGCACAGTCTGCAGGATATCCCAAGCTTCTTTTGCAATAGTGCATGTAGAAATTCATCGAAACTCAGACACAGTAACTCCATTATAAATAGCATTCAAAGCCCTAGAGTTACAAGCGACAACCAACTCTTCTTCCTTAGTCCACTTATCTTCAAGCTTATGACCAGTTACCCCATCAGTAGTAATAATGGGTAAGGAATATCTATTCACAGTAGGTTTCTAAACTTTCATATCTATGGCTTTAAAGAAGGCAACCATCCTGGCTTTCCAATAAGCATAATTATTATCATCCAACAGAGAAAGCATATTGGTTAAAGTGCCTTTGTGGTAGATATCTATTAATTCTAGCAATATTTGGATCAATACAAGAAAATAGTGCAACCAGCTCTGATACCAATTGAAGGTTTTGCAGGACCCACTAGAATGGATGCTAGTCTAAATAATCAAATCAATGCAGCGGATGAAACTAATCACATAAGATAGAGCTAGCAAATAAATCTACCAAGCAATCACCACAAGAAGGCAGACACAAATTTAACGTGGAAACTCTTTCCAGGGAGAAAAACTACGATGTAGAAATCAAGATTTCACGAACAGTTACAAGATATACTCATAGCTCCTTTACCTCAGTCTGTACCTCGACCTAAGGACTGTAGTTGTCCTTGCACAACTTCCACTGACACGACTTCCACCGTGCACCATTCTCCTTACTTGATTTCCTCGCACCTTGTCAACCAAGATGATTGATTTTCTTCAAGAGAGTAGAAGCAACAAAACCTTCTAGAACAGCCCTCCAGAACAATCTCTCAATGGCTCTACAGAAACAAGGAAATCTCTCTTAGGGTATTCTAGCCTCGGATCAAGAGAGAATTAACTTCTTGTGTGTCTTTTTAGGGTTGAGAGAAACAAACAATATATAGCCGAAAATCCGTGCATAAGACTCTTAATTATAATCCACTAAGAATATCAAACCTTTTCAAACTCTATAAAAGAGTTCGGATTAAATCGGACCGAGCTTGGTCTGCCTTACTCACTATAACGAGCCATCATTCTGCCATCCAGTTGCATTTGGCTTTGACATCCTAGTTCCTTTGACTTTTGTTCTTACAAGGGGCATTTTGAACTTTTAAATTGTTTAAAGTTTGAAAATAGACCTTTGCCTCTACGAAAAAAAAAACGTTGACCGTTTGCAATAAAATGTAAAGTTGAGGGACCTCCGGCCAAACGCCCCTTAAATATGCTCCCTAGTAGAAAAAATATAAGGGGTTAATATATATATATATAAAATGGCCCTCCAAATTTCATAGAGATATCTTCGAGGAGATTTGAGCTTGTGTTGATCTTGGCTTGATCCAGGTTTGGATAACACTACTGATTACCTGCTATAAAAACAAATATGAATTTTTATGGTGGAAATACCACTTTTAGCGGCGGTTTATTTTTCCAAAGAAATTTAAACTTTTGAGCCGATTTTAGTGGCAGAAAATAACTTTGACCACCGAAAGTCACATGTTTTTTGTAGTTTTGTTTTATTTTTTTATGCCATTACAATTTTTCAAATAAGGCCATCTTAAAAAAAGTCACAAGGAAACCATGATAATGCTAGAGTGCAAAAACTAATAAAATTAGTTTTTACCATTGTGCGCTCTATATTTATTCAGAAATGATTATAGTTGAAGGCCCCAATAGGAGTTTTCAGTATGGTATGTAGATCGAATCCTGCTAAACTTGGGTCTTCAACTCAGGTCTCCAATGCCACCAGACTCTCCCAATCTCGCCACGATCCCGCCGATCCCGCCCCCTTCTTCCTTGCCGACCCCACCCCTCTCTTCTCCGTCATCTATTCTCCCTACTCCCCCACTGCTTTCACCACCCCTGCAAAACCAACCTCCTTCTTCGCTCTTGCCAGGTTTTCAAATTCCTCCATCTCCCGCCCATTTCCCCCAAGCTCCTCGTCGATCCAGCCCTCTTCTTCTTCTCCGCTATCTCTTCTCCCTCCTCCCCCACTGCTTTCCCCCTCCCCTCCCCCCCTTCTAAACCAACCCCCTTCTTCACTCCGGCCAGTTTTTCAAATTCTTCCATCTCCCGCCCATTTCCCCCCCAGCTCAGCCCCTTCAGCTGCGATCCAGTCAACCCCCTTCCCCCCTAGACCTCCTCCTTCTAACACCCCCTCTCTTCCCCCAACCAAGCCTTTTCACCACTCTGCCTTCCCCCCCTATCCTCCCCTCCTGACCCCTCTGCCTTCCCTCCCTTACCCTCCATAACTCCACCTACTCCTAGCCACTCCTCTGGCACACCTGTTTTCCCTCCTTCTTCCTTCGCAAACCTCTTTGCTGTTCCACAGCCTTCCTTCCACCCTCAATGCTATCCCCCCACCACCTGGACTAATGGTAGACCGACCTTATCCATCCCCCAATCTGTGATCTCCGCTAGCAAAGAATCCTTCAATTTCTCTGTCATAGGCAAATTTGCAGGTAAACGCCCCTCCCTAGAATGGGTTGAAGAGAAGGCCAAATTCTGGGCCCTTTCCAGACCTTGCTTGGTTTCCCTTACCATCAAAGGCCACTTCATCTTCCGTTTTAATTCTCCAGAAGATAAAGCCTATGTAAGATCCCGACCCCAATCCTTTTGTTTTGCATTGATTTAATCATGGTTTAACTTGTTAAGCGAGATTTGATTTAGTTTGACCGCGTATTTGAGTTTAACCGGATTTTTTTCCTTGCCTTGGAGATTTTGTAGACCGTTGACTTTAGTTTGACCCGGTCCTTAGGATTTGTATTTTTATGGGAAATTACTTCGGATTTCTAAAAATTCTGGATTTGGTGTATTTCGACTTATTTTATGAAGTTTAACAACTTTCATGTTTTGACCATTTTGATTTGATACTCAGAAATCACGTTTTTCGAGGAAAAGGGCAAAACTGACATTTCACTAAATCTGTCCATGAATTTCGAAAATTTCAGAAATTGGGGAAAATATACTTTTCGGAAACTAGATATTTCGCCGATCGTTTTTGTCTTCTTCGTCGTTTTCGTTCGGGGCCCGCATATACCATTTTCAGCCTTGTGAAGTTTGGGACCCACAAGACCCATTCTATAAGAGGGGAACCCCTCTCTTCTTCTCCTTCATTCGTTTCCAGCAAGGGTTGAGCTAGGGCTCTTTCCCTCTCCTCCCACTCTTTCTCTCTCATCTGAAACACCTCTCTCTTGGAGCTTTCATGGAGATTTGATCTCACCTCCTTCTTCTCCTCCCTCTTGGCTTTCCAAAGACCCCATTTTCAAGAGCATTGGGCTAGGACAACCCTCCTCTTCAAGCCCTTCTTCTTATTTGGAACACCCAAAGGTTAGCATTGGTTTTCTTTTCTTTAGATCTTTGTTTTCCTCCTCATTTGGAGTGTTTTAATCCCACATGCATTGGGTTTTCATGAAGTTTGGAAAATGGTGGATTTCTAGGGTTTCTTCTTGAGCCATTTTGGGGATTTCATGATTTTGGAGCTTGAGGCCATTAGAGGACTTCATGGAGTGTTTTTGCATCTTCTCTTGACCAAGGCAAGTGGATTTTCAATTAATGTGATGTTTTCATGTTTTTGTTGGGTTTCATGGTTTTTTTCCTCATGTTATTCTAATCCTTTATTAATCATGGATTACTTTGATTGAATGAACCATTGTTATATTGATTTCAATATATGTTATTGCTTTACAATGCATGGGAGGTTTGCTTTCACTTGGTCATTTAGAAAGAAAATTGGACTATCTTGTGTTTGGTGTTCAAAGAGAAACTTTGTTTTGAAAAGGCTTGTGTTTGATCAATTGGATGGATTTATGGATGGTGATTGATGAGTTTGGAAGGTCAAGAAGGGCCCAAAGAATCTATGAAATTTGTATGAAAGGTTGGAAATGGAAAATGATCAGAAAAAAATCAGAAAAATGCAAAGGATGGAGGTTTTCTGCACTCGGGCCGGACTGGGCAGGCCCAGTCCGCTCGAGCGACCCACTGGGTCGCTCGAGCGGACCAGGCACTGTCTGGGTCCGCTCGAGCGACCCACTGGGCCGCTCGAGCGACCCAGCTTCTGTCTGGGTCCGCTCGAGCGAGCCCAGTTCAGTTTGGGCTCGGGTTTGGGCCCGAATTTGGATTGTTTGTGGGCCAGATTGTTTGGGGCTTTCTTGGGCCTGATTCAGGTCAGTCCTTGGACCATTTCAAGACCTGATGTTGGGTCAGTTTAGGGCCTGATAGTGGACTGTTTTAGAATTTGTTGGTGGGCCTGTTTTATGGTTAATTTGGGTTGGTTTTAAAACTTGTTCCTTGGGCCTGATTCAAATTAGTTTTGGACTGTTTTTAAAAATCAGTTTTGTGGGCCTGTTCAGTTTAGTCTCGGGCTGTTTTTAAGGTTTGTTTGTGGGACATCTTAGGTTTAGTTTTGTGGGCCTGTTCGAAGTTTGTTTGGGCTGTTTTAAGAATTGTTTTGAAGGCCATTTAAGTATTAGTTTTGGACTGTTTTTAAAATCAGTTTTGTGGGCCACTAAAGGTCTAGTTTGGGGTCGCTTTAAAAATCAGTTTTGTGGGCCTGTTCAGATTAGTTTTGGGCTGTTTTTAAGATGTGTTTTGTGGGCCATTCAAGGTTTAACTATGAACTGATTTCAAGGTCTGTTTGGGCCGGATTTAAAGGATTGTTTTGGGGTTTGGTTCAAGGCCAGTTATGGGCCTGTTTTTAAGAGTTTTGTCATTTCTTCGATACTTGGAAATTTGTGAAATGGGAATGATGTGAGAATGAGGGTATGTGAGATTATCCGGGAACCTTTCGGGTCTCAATGCGCACTTTATCATTTAAACATTATGGATTTTCATTGGCATCAAACACATTCTTTATTAATCAATGTTTAAAGGTTAAACGTGCATTGTGATGGTTCCTTGGTAAATCATTAAATCATTCTCCACTATCCATTCCATTTCAAGTCAGAAAAATGTATTTGTATGTGTATCTGAATTTGTATTTGTTTTCTTTGGTGAACTAATTTAAATAGCATCGATGATTTGTTATAAAATCATGTGTCTTCCCATGTTCGAAAGGGTTGGTCGTATGATTTTATACAAATCACCTCGATGCGTATTTGAACGGTTCACCATCGAAATTCGTACGTTTTCTCCGATTCGATTTGAAAAGAGATTGGAGTATGTTTGTTACATTCGGGATTTCTTCGATGAGACTATTGTTTGACAACATTAGTATTTTGAAAATAAAAACCTCGAGGCAAGACGGGGCCAGAGCTATGCGGTGCGAGCCCATGAGCCAAAGAGGCTATGATTCCGAAAACAAAACCCCGAGGCAAGACGGGGCCAGAGCTATGTGGTGTGAGCCCCTGAGCCAAAGGGATTAGTATTATGTTAGATTTGTATCTGTGTGAGTTTGAAAACTAAAGGCACCACTAGGCTTAGGTCACCTTGTCGGGCTGATCACCCGGCTTGGGATCTTTACTCTGTCCGCCAGCTGCAGCTTGGATTCTGTCTGTACCGACCATGGCAACGGTAATTATCTGCCGGTCCCATTTGTATGGCTACGGTTCTGATACTTTGATCTGCCGGTCCCATTAGTATGGCTACGGTTCCGATCCCATTTTAGTACCACGTTCAGTGGCTACGCTCTGTTTGCTCTTATTACTTCGGTAATAGGAGGATTTAGCTATTTGTGGTTGCCTGTGTTTTATCTGTATATTGCTTTAGTTTATGATTTCCGTTGGTTATACTTTTTATGCTCAGATTCGTTTAATGTTTACGATATCGATCTTTATCATATTGTCGCTATTATTCAGGATTTGAAATGTATTTCCGACGATTAAACGTTTGATGCAGGCTTTTATCTTTTCGAGATATTGTACATCTGATATTGTTCTTTTACGTGTTTTGACGTTTATGTTCGGTCTTTCGATCGTTTAGCATGCTTTATTGCCATTATTGTTTAGACTCGTTATTCGGTTTTTCGATGATTTCGTCTGGTTTTATATATGTTCTTTTGTTCATATTATTTGTTTATTTGCTTGCCAGACCGTCGTGTCTGACCCCTTTTGTTTGGTGCCAGTTCTTCTTTTCGGTTTGTAGGTGTTTGATCAGAGGAGGCGGTGGGACCGCTGGTCTGACGTGAGAGGCTGCCCGTTGATATCATCTAGATGTCAAGTGTGGCACCAGAGTTCGTACTGAAATGTTGGGGTAGGATCTCTGTTTAGTTGGATATTGTTGTATGGCTTCATTAGCCTTTTTATTGGGTTGTAATTAAGACACTTGTTAATTGTAATTTGAATATGGGAAATAATAGATTTGTTACTACCAGCTCAGTGTGTTGTGATTGATGGCTTGTGATATTGGTTGAGTGCGACACGGAACCCGATGGCCACGGATTCCGGGTCGTAACACCATGTGTAGCTTCCGCGAAAATATACCCTGATTGTGTTGGAATGTGATTATCCTCATTCACGCGGATCTTGGGAACTATAACAAAAAGTTTCAAATTATTCCAAAATTTCGCACCCCGAGATCGGTTCGCTGCAGGTCCCGGTTTCGGGGCGTGACAGGTTTGGTATCAGAGCTGGTCAGTTTCTAGGAAATAAAATACTCTAGAGACATTAAGACGTGTGGTGAGGATCCGTTAGATTGTGTCGATTTGTTTTCTCGTGTCTTTGTTTCTTTGGATTTGAGTCGGCTTTTCTTTCAGTTCGGGAGATTTTGCTTGTCTTATCTTTTAGTTCTGTTGTTAGGAGATTTGGATGGCCAAATTTCCTCCTTAGTGGTGGAGAATTTAAAGTCTCCATGCTTTGTTCGGTGTCTTTTGTCTGTATTTGTGTCGGAGACTGAGAACCTTCTAGATTCAGTATGTTGTTTTCGGAGAACATCAGCAAACTTTCAGCCTTCAGCGTCTTCAATGTGATTATTAAGAGAAGACTTGTGCGTTTGCCCGTCAGAGTTGGACTCGAGCAGTAGTGAAGATCCCCTCTCAGTTAATCGAAAGTCATCATGCAGCGTACTAAGGTAAGTTAATGTGGAATTTTGAGGGAACTCAGACCATCTTTCCAAGATGAAGGACTGCAGGAGACACATTAGTTGGCAATTTTTATGAAGGGAGAAGTGATCTTAGTTAGTAAGATTAGGAGTGGTGTAAGAAACTCAGGGATTTCCCAGATTCGACGAGCCTTGCCATGGATTTGCTTGAGAATTTTGGTGACTTGTAGCGTAGCCGGTGTAGTTGATTCAGCAAGGGAGTACCTCAGTGGTTTGGATGTCCATATCTTATTTAAGAATGATTTTCGTGATGTTTTCATCGTTGTTATAATTTTTCATTAATATCTATGGTTTATCCTTGTAATGTTTAAAAATGGATTTATGTTTCTTCTTTGAGGCTTATTTTGAATTAAAAACTATATTATCATGCTCTTTTCATGAGTTACATGATTTTGTTTTCAAGATTGGTCTTTAAAAGCATGTAACTCAAAATTGTGTTTCTTTCTCAAAGAGTAGTGTGAGATTTCTATTTCATTGAGTTGTTTTCTATGGTTATGTAAAATGAAATTTCTTAAAGGTTTTGTGTTTAGATTTTATGTAGATTTCCTACATTTGTTTTAACGCTCAACTTTGTTTAGATTTTCGCAAGATTTTTATAAACAAATAAGTTAGTTTTCAACAAGGTTTAGTATTCAATTAACACTCGGATTTCAACGAAGTTGATGTATAGTTATACTATAAATATGAATTTCAAAATGAATAATGTAGTTTCATACTCAAACTTTGATAAATTTTATTTATTAAGCTTTACTTGGCAAATTGGAGGTTCGGTTTCTACTATATTTTAAGATGATAAAAATTTAGCTAAGTAATTATTTTAGTCAATATGTTTCCAATTGTAAGATTTGTTTTTGCATTGAATGGAGTGAGTAGTAGTAGCCTTTGGTTGGAGTTCGGAGGTGTATGAAGTGAAGGGATAATGAATGTCAGGATGTGTACCGGTTCAGTTGGAAAATAAAGTTGGATCTATGAGAGAGTAAAAGATCATTCAAGACTTGGAATAGGGAGTTGTGAACACAGATTTGGATTTCAAGGTCGGCTTTACAGGTCAAGGGTAGGAGATTTGAAGAGTGAAATCTGAAGAGGCAAGCATCGGGAGCACCGTGTACATCTTTGAAGGATTTAAGGCACATGATTCCAAAGCCGATAGAAAGAGACAGAATTTGCAGTTCTTGGACTGACAGTGACTGACGAGTTAAGTAAAAGGATTGATCCAGTGCAAGACCTACAGATGACACCAAGGATGCTTAGGAGTGTTGGACACTAGTTTGGCCAGAGGAGTTTGTTTTAGAGCAGATATGTGGATTAGTGTGAAGCCTTCAACCGAATCAGAGTGTGATTGACCGTGCATCTCGACGTCAGGTTTGATAAGAGGATGTCTCAGTTGCCGAGGTTCAGTGTAGCGTGTCAGTGTTTTCGATTGTCTTTTTGGGTTTTCGATTTCGATTTGGTTTAAGCCATTTGGAGGACCAAATGGATTCTAAGGGGGGGGAGGATGTAAGATCCCGACCCCAATCCTTTTGTTTTGCATTGATTTAATCATGGTTTAACTTGTTAAGCGAGATTTGATTTAGTTTGACCGCGTATTTGAGTTTAACCGGATTTTTTTCCTTGCCTTGGAGATTTTGTAGACCGTTGACTTTAGTTTGACACGGTCCTTAGGATTTGTATTTTTATGGGAAATTACTTCGGATTTCTAAAAATTCTGGATTTGGTGTATTTCGACTTATTTTATGAAGTTTAACAACTTTCATGTTTTGACCATTTTGATTTGATACTCAGAAATCACGTTTTTCGAGGAAAATGGGCAAAAATGACATTTTCACTAAATCTGTCCATGAATTTCGAAAATTTCAGAAATTGGGGAAAATATACTTTTCGGAAACTAGATATTTCGCCGATCGTTTTTGTCTTCTTCGTCGTTTTCGTTCGGGGCCCGCATATACCATTTTCAGCCTTGTGAAGTTTGGGACCCACAAGACCCATTCTATAAGAGGGGAACCCCTCTCTTCTTCTCCTTCATTCATTTCCAGCAAGGGTTGAGCTAGGGCTCTTTCCCTCTCCTCCCACTCTTTCTCTCTCATCTGAAACACCTCTCTCTTGGAGCTTTCATGGAGATTTGATCTCACCTCCTTCTTCTCCTCCCTCTTGGCTTTCCAAAGACCCCATTTTCAAGAGCATTGGGCTAGGACAACCCTCCTCTTCAAGCCCTTCTTCTTATTTGGAACACCCAAAGGTTAGCATTGGTTTTCTTTTCTTTAGATCTTTGTTTTCCTCCTCATTTGGAGTGTTTTAATCCCACATGCATTGGGTTTTCATGAAGTTTGGAAAATGGTGGATTTCTAGGGTTTCTTCTTGAGCCATTTTGGGGATTTCATGATTTTGGAGCTTGAGGCCATTAGAGGACTTCATGGAGTGTTTTTGCATCTTCTCTTGACCAAGGCAAGTGGATTTTCAATTAATGTGATGTTTTCATGTTTTTGTTGGGTTTCATGGTTTTTTTCCTCATGTTATTCTAATCCTTTATTAATCATGGATTACTTTGATTGAATGAACCATTGTTATATTGATTTCAATATATGTTATTGCTTTACAATGCATGGGAGGTTTGCTTTCACTTGGTCATTTAGAAAGAAAATTGGACTATCTTGTGTTTGGTGTTCAAAGAGAAACTTTGTTTTGAAAAGGCTTGTGTTTGATCAATTGGATGGATTTATGGATGGTGATTGATGAGTTTGGAAGGTCAAGAAGGGCCCAAAGAATCTATGAAATTTGTATGAAAGGTTGGAAATGGAAAATGATCAGAAAAAAATCAGAAAAATGCAAAGGATGGAGGTTTTCTGCACTCGGGCCGGACTGGGCAGGCCCAGTCCGCTCGAGCGACCCACTGGGTCGCTCGAGCGGACCATGCACTGTCTGGGTCCGCTCGAGCGACCCACTGGGCCGCTCGAGCGACCCAGCTTCTGTCTGGGTCCGCTCGAGCGGACCTGGGTCCGCTCGAGCGAGCCCAGTTCAGTTTGGGCTCGGGTTTGGGCCCGAATTTGGATTGTTTGTGGGCCAGATTGTTTGGGGCTTTCTTGGGCCTGATTCAGGTCAGTCCTTGGACCATTTCAAGACCTGATGTTGGGTCAGTTTAGGGCCTGATAGTGGACTGTTTTAGAATTTGTTGGTGGGCCTGTTTTATGGTTAATTTGGGTTGGTTTTAAAACTTGTTCCTTGGGCCTGATTCAAATTAGTTTTGGACTGTTTTTAAAAATCAGTTTTGTGGGCCTGTTCAGTTTAGTCTCGGGCTGTTTTTAAGGTTTGTTTGTGGGACATCTTAGGTTTAGTTTTGTGGGCCTGTTCGAAGTTTGTTTGGGCTGTTTTAAGAATTGTTTTGAAGGCCATTTAAGTATTAGTTTTGGACTGTTTTTAAAATCAGTTTTGTGGGCCACTAAAGGTCTAGTTTGGGTCGCTTTAAAAATCAGTTTTGTGGGCCTGTTCAGATTAGTTTGGGCTGTTTTTAAGATGTGTTTTGTGGGCCATTCAAGGTTTAACTATGAACTGATTTCATGGTCTGTTTGGGCCGGATTTAAAGGATTGTTTTGGGGTTTGGTTCAAGGCCAGTTATGGGCCTGTTTTTAAGAGTTTTGTCATTTCTTCGATACTTGGAAATTTGTGAAATGGGAATGATGTGAGAATGAGGGTATGTGAGATTATCCGGGAACCTTTCGGGTCTCAATGCGCACTTTATCATTTAAACATTATGGATTTTCATTGGCATCAAACACATTCTTTATTAATCAATGTTTAAAGGTTAAACGTGCATTGTGATGGTTCCTTGGTAAATCATTAAATCATTCTCCACTATCCATTCCATTTCAAGTCAGAAAAATGTATTTGTATGTGTATCTGAATTTGTATTTGTTTTCTTTGGTGAACTAATTTAAATAGCATCGATGATTTGTTATAAAATCATGTGTCTTCCCATGTTCGAAAGGGTTGGTCGTATGATTTTATACAAATCACCTCGATGCGTATTTGAACGGTTCACCATCGAAATTCGTACGTTTTCTCCGATTCGATTTGAAAAGAGATTGGAGTATGTTTGTTACATTCGGGATTTCTTCGATGAGACTATTGTTTGACAACATTAGTATTTTGAAAATAAAAACCTCGAGGCAAGACGGGGCCAGAGCTATGCGGTGCGAGCCCATGAGCCAAAGAGGCTATGATTCCGAAAACAAAACCCCGAGGCAAGACGGGGCCAGAGCTATGTGGTGTGAGCCCCTGAGCCAAAGGGATTAGTATTATGTTAGATTTGTATCTGTGTGAGTTTGAAAACTAAAGGCACCACTAGGCTTAGGTCACCTTGTCGGGCTGATCACCCGGCTTGGGATCTTTACTCTGTCCGCCAGCTGCAGCTTGGATTCTGTCTGTACCGACCATGGCAACGGTAATTATCTGCCGGTCCCATTTGTATGGCTACGGTTCTGATACTTTGATCTGCCGGTCCCATTAGTATGGCTACGGTTCCGATCCCATTTTAGTACCACGTTCAGTGGCTACGCTCTGTTTGCTCTTATTACTTCGGTAATAGGAGGATTTAGCTATTTGTGGTTGCCTGTGTTTTATCTGTATATTGCTTTAGTTTATGATTTCCGTTGGTTATACTTTTTATGCTCAGATTCGTTTAATGTTTACGATATCGATCTTTATCATATTGTCGCTATTATTCAGGATTTGAAATGTATTTCCGACGATTAAACGTTTGATGCAGGCTTTTATCTTTTCGAGATATTGTACATCTGATATTGTTCTTTTACGTGTTTTGACGTTTATGTTCGGTCTTTCGATCGTTTAGCATGCTTTATTGCCATTATTGTTTAGACTCGTTATTCGGTTTTTCGATGATTTCGTCTGGTTTTATATATGTTCTTTTGTTCATATTATTTGTTTATTTGCTTGCCAGACCGTCGTGTCTGACCCCTTTTGTTTGGTGCCAGTTCTTCTTTTCGGTTTGTAGGTGTTTGATCAGAGGAGGCGGTGGGACCGCTGGTCTGACGTGAGAGGCTGCCCGTTGATATCATCTAGATGTCAAGTGTGGCACCAGAGTTCGTACTGAAATGTTGGGGTAGGATCTCTGTTTAGTTGGATATTGTTGTATGGCTTCATTAGCCTTTTTATTGGGTTGTAATTAAGACACTTGTTAATTGTAATTTGAATATGGGAAATAATAGATTTGTTACTACCAGCTCAGTGTGTTGTGATTGATGGCTTGTGATATTGGTTGAGTGCGACACGGAACCCGATGGCCACGGATTCCGGGTCGTAACACCATGTGTAGCTTCCGCGAAAATATACCCTGATTGTGTTGGAATGTGATTATCCTCATTCACGCGGATCTTGGGAACTATAACAAAAAGTTTCAAATTATTCCAAAATTTCGCACCCCGAGATCGGTTCGCTGCAGGTCCCGGTTTCGGGGCGTGACAGGTTTGGTATCAGAGCTGGTCAGTTTCTAGGAAATAAAATACTCTAGAGACATTAAGACGTGTGGTGAGGATCCGTTAGATTGTGTCGATTTGTTTTCTCGTGTCTTTGTTTCTTTGGATTTGAGTCGGCTTTTCTTTCAGTTCGGGAGATTTTGCTTGTCTTATCTTTTAGTTCTGTTGTTAGGAGATTTGGATGGCCAAATTTCCTCCTTAGTGGTGGAGAATTTAAAGTCTCCATGCTTTGTTCGGTGTCTTTTGTCTGTATTTGTGTCGGAGACTGAGAACCTTCTAGATTCAGTATGTTGTTTTCGGAGAACATCAGCAAACTTTCAGCCTTCAGCGTCTTCAATGTGATTATTAAGAGAAGACTTGTGCGTTTGCCCGTCAGAGTTGGACTCGAGCAGTAGTGAAGATCCCCTCTCAGTTAATCGAAAGTCATCATGCAGCGTACTAAGGTAAGTTAATGTGGAATTTTGAGGGAACTCAGACCATCTTTCCAAGATGAAGGACTGCAGGAGACACATTAGTTGGCAATTTTTATGAAGGGAGAAGTGATCTTAGTTAGTAAGATTAGGAGTGGTGTAAGAAACTCAGGGATTTCCCAGATTCGACGAGCCTTGCCATGGATTTGCTTGAGAATTTTGGTGACTTGTAGCGTAGCCGGTGTAGTTGATTCAGCAAGGGAGTACCTCAGTGGTTTGGATGTCCATATCTTATTTAAGAATGATTTTCGTGATGTTTTCATCGTTGTTATAATTTTTCATTAATATCTATGGTTTATCCTTGTAATGTTTAAAAATGGATTTATGTTTCTTCTTTGAGGCTTATTTTGAATTAAAAACTATATTATCATGCTCTTTTCATGAGTTACATGATTTTGTTTTCAAGATTGGTCTTTAAAAGCATGTAACTCAAAATTGTGTTTCTTTCTCAAAGAGTAGTGTGAGATTTCTATTTCATTGAGTTGTTTTCTATGGTTATGTAAAATGAAATTTCTTAAAGGTTTTGTGTTTAGATTTTATGTAGATTTCCTACATTTGTTTTAACGCTCAACTTTGTTTAGATTTTCGCAAGATTTTTATAAACAAATAAGTTAGTTTTCAACAAGGTTTAGTATTCAATTAACACTCGGATTTCAACGAAGTTGATGTATAGTTATACTATAAATATGAATTTCAAAATGAATAATGTAGTTTCATACTCAAACTTTGATAAATTTTATTTATTAAGCTTTACTTGGCAAATTGGAGGTTCGGTTTCTACTATATTTTAAGATGATAAAAATTTAGCCAAGTAATTATTTTAGTCAATATGTTTCCAATTGTAAGATTTGTTTTTGCATTGAATGGAGTGAGTAGTAGTAGCCTTTGGTTGGAGTTCGGAGGTGTATGAAGTGAAGGGATAATGAATGTCAGGATGTGTACCGGTTCAGTTGGAAAATAAAGTTAGATCTATGAGAGAGTAAAAGATCATTCAAGACTTGGAATAGGGAGTTGTGAACACAGATTTGGATTTCAAGGTCGGCTTTACAGGTCAAGGGTAGGAGATTTGAAGAGTGAAATCTGAAGAGGCAAGCATCGGGAGCACCGTGTACATCTTTGAAGGATTTAAGGCACATGATTCCAAAGCCGATAGAAAGAGACAGAATTTGCAGTTCTTGGACTGACAGTGACTGACGAGTTAAGTAAAAGGATTGATCCAGTGCAAGACCTACAGATGACACCAAGGATGCTTAGGAGTGTTGGACACTAGTTTGGCCAGAGGAGTTTGTTTTAGAGCAGATATGTGGATTAGTGTGAAGCCTTCAACCGAATCAGAGTGTGATTGACCGTGCATCTCGACGTCAGGTTTGATAAGAGGATGTCTCAGTTGCCGAGGTTCAGTGTAGCGTGTCAGTGTTTTCGATTGTCTTTTTGGGTTTTCGATTTCGATTTGGTTTAAGCCATTTGGAGGACCAAATGGATTCTAAGGGGGGGGAGGATGTAAGATCCCGACCCCAATCCTTTTGTTTTGCATTGATTTAATCATGGTTTAACTTGTTAAGCGAGATTTGATTTAGTTTGACCGCGTATTTGAGTTTAACCGGATTTTTTTCCTTGCCTTGGAGATTTTGTAGACCGTTGACTTTAGTTTGACCCGGTCCTTAGGATTTGTATTTTTATGGGAAATTACTTCGGATTTCTAAAAATTCTGGATTTGGTGTATTTCGACTTATTTTATGAAGTTTAACAACTTTCATGTTTTGACCATTTTGATTTGATACTCAGAAATCACGTTTTTCGAGGAAAATGGGCAAAAATGACATTTTCACTAAATCTGTCCATGAATTTCGAAAATTTCAGAAATTGGGGAAAATATACTTTTCGGAAACTAGATATTTCGCCGATCGTTTTTGTCTTCTTCGTCGTTTTCGTTCGGGGCCCGCATATACCATTTTCAGCCTTGTGAAGTTTGGGACCCACAAGACCCATTCTATAAGAGGGGAACCCCTCTCTTCTTCTCCTTCATTCGTTTCCAGCAAGGGTTGAGCTAGGGCTCTTTCCCTCTCCTCCCACTCTTTCTCTCTCATCTGAAACACCTCTCTCTTGGAGCTTTCATGGAGATTTGATCTCACCTCCTTCTTCTCCTCCCTCTTGGCTTTCCAAAGACCCCATTTTCAAGAGCATTGGGCTAGGACAACCCTCCTCTTCAAGCCCTTCTTCTTATTTGGAACACCCAAAGGTTAGCATTGGTTTTCTTTTCTTTAGATCTTTGTTTTCCTCCTCATTTGGAGTGTTTTAATCCCACATGCATTGGGTTTTCATGAAGTTTGGAAAATGGTGGATTTCTAGGGTTTCTTCTTGAGCCATTTTGGGGATTTCATGATTTTGGAGCTTGAGGCCATTAGAGGACTTCATGGAGTGTTTTTGCATCTTCTCTTGACCAAGGCAAGTGGATTTTCAATTAATGTGATGTTTTCATGTTTTTGTTGGGTTTCATGGTTTTTTTCCTCATGTTATTCTAATCCTTTATTAATCATGGATTACTTTGATTGAATGAACCATTGTTATATTGATTTCAATATATGTTATTGCTTTACAATTGTAGGTGCAGAAAATGATGACCCACAATAAGAGGGTGCCCTACAGGACTTATCCGTGAAGATGATGGTGTCTGAGATGTCTGGATGCCGTCCGAGAGCCTGAAAAGGAGTAGCAAACAGTCAGAGGACCCTGGCCTGAGCGGCGCAAGGCTCTCCGATGCCAAAGTCAGTGTATGAACTGGAACGATGGAAGGAGAGGAGGAAGAGAGACAGAGTAAGGGCTCTGAGTCTGGAATGTGCGTACCTTGCATGGTGTTTTGGGGGTCTATTTATAGAGGTTTGGATCGTATCTCTGAGAGGATATTTTGGTGTGGATCCCATGATCTGACTGGGAAGTCATGATCAGCCCACAAAGTAATAAATGCAGTCTAATCCGGCCCATTCAGCATTTAATGCCAGTCGGGTCAGCCCACATTGCATTAAATGCGTGTCTTGTTGGGCCAGATTGTGTTGGGCGCCTTTGGCGGTAGGAATACCTGCGGATCTTCCCTCGGGCCTTGCCCTGATGTGGCCTCAGCCGCTGGATGCTGCCACGTGGCGATCTGGCGAAGATAGTGGGCGGCTGGACGTCATATCTGTCCCACCAGCTCGTGACCCAATCCCTCCACGTGCCTGATGACGTGGAGGATGAGGGGTCCAAACGAAGGTTCTTTCTTGCCTCGGCTACTGTCCTGGCCTCTTCAGCCGAAGTAGCTTTAGCCGAGGTAGGGTTCCTTACTGAGATGGCATCCGGGCTGGCCTTGCCGAGATGGGAGCTCTGCCGAGATGACGCCCGAAGCGGTCCAGTCCGGCGCCTGTGGCCTGGAGGTGTCCGATGTCGGCCAAGGCCTCTGCCCTGGTGGCCGGGATGGGATCGGAGCCACGTGGACGGCACGCGGATGGCACGTGAGGATGTTTAATCCCATCTGATGGATATGATTAGCTTAATCCTGCAGCTCTGGAAATCTCCCCACACAATTGCCCCCTAGCTTCCGAGCTCGCGTAGAACGTCAGTGCCGTGAGGTCGGGAGCTACGAGCCGGGTCTATCTGGGGGAGAGCCTCTCTCGGCCCTGACTTGCTGTCGCTTTGGGTGTTCGAGGTGATAAATGGCGTCCCCTATCCAATGCTGATTGACAGTTCGACGGCTCCACGTGTCGTCTCCTGGCTGGCTGTCTGTCTCCTCGAGGTCGTACGCGCCGTTTCGTCAGGGGCGCAATCAATTTTCGAAATGATTCGCACGAAATCCCAGGAGGGGGGGGGCGCCCCTTGGCACGCCCGATTAGGGTTTCTGTAAAAAAGGGGGAACTCTCTGCTATTTACAGGGCAGTTGAGGTCTGTTCCATCCTTCGTTTGCGATTCTGAATTAGAGACGAGCGTCAGAAGAGGGAAGGCTACTGTGAGGGAGCTTCATCCGAGAAGTGGTGCGCTGCTGAGGTTGAGCCTCCTCGCTGTCCAGCGTCTTTGTTCTGCTTCCGTAAGTTCTTTCTGCTCTGCTTCTTCTTCTGCGGGTTTCTCTGCTTTTAGACTGGGATAGGAATGGGGATTTACAACCACTGGTTAGAGAGCGAGGCAGCGATCGAGGGTTTTAGGTCAGCCTTTAGGATCCCTGCTGATGTCCAAGTCAGGGGTGCTGATCCCCATGGCTACAACCCTCGCGCCTTTCTGGGAGGCTGGATGCCTTTTCCGCTGGTGGCTGTGATAGAAGGCGGGGTCCGATTCCCCCTTCATCCGCTTCTCAGGAGATGCCTTAGTCAGTGGCGTCTCTGCCCTTGCCAACTGCTGCCGAATGCCTTCAAGATCGTGATGGGCACGGTCAAGTTGAATGAGGTCCTGGGCACCGACTTCGGCGTCTTCGATCTTGAGGACGTCTATGACATATGCAGGTCCGGGGAATCTTATTATCTCCGGGCTAAGTCAGGCCGAGACGGCTTCGTCCGATACTTGGAGGATTCGAGCAAATATGCCGGGGACGATCTTCTATATGTTTCGGGGAACTGGGAGTTTGGGGAAGCCGACACCGATAGGGGCTACCAGGTCCCCCGCCACTTCGGCACCATCCCAAGTAAACATCCTCCGTTTCTCTTTTTTCATAAGTTTCTTTTTATCCTGCCGTGCTTATGACTCTGACTGCTGCAGCTTTGAAGGAAAGGAGACGGGCAGCCAAATACATCTGGAAGAGGAACGATGCCTGGCTCCGTCTGGTGAAGCGGTACAGTGGTCACGACGGTAGGGCGGCTTGGTCGCTGCTAGGATATGAGCCGAAGTACCGCGGGTATCTGAGGGGCACCGTAGAGCCGATCCCGAGTGAAGGTGCCGGATCCGGGGCTGGTCAGGAGCGGGCCGTTCCGGAGGTCGCAGAGCCCTCGCGGGCGTCGTCTGAAGCTAGGGCAGCGTCTGGAATCCTCGTTTCCTTAGCAGCATCAAGACTACCCCAGGTCTCGGGAAGGGAATCGAGTCAATCTGCCCGATCTCCCTCGCCAGGATCCGGGATGAGGCACACCAGGCGTCTGTCCTTCGAGGATCTCGAGGCCTTGGCGCTTGGAGTGGAGGACGTCCGAGCCCCCGAGGAGCCGGTGGATTCTCCGAGGCGTCCGTCTCCGAGGGCTCGGGTGGCTTCTCCTGCAGAGGTGGCGGAGGTACCCGTGCCCCCTGGCCCTGTTGACCTAGGGGTACGCTCGCCTCCAGCCGAGGTCGAGCAGGAGGAAACTCGGCCGCTGAAGATGCCAAGGACTGATGCGGGCCCTAGCTCGGCCGCTGCCTCGTTGCCGCCGGGGCCGCAGTTATGGGAGCCAGGCTTCATGCTCGGGTCGGGGAGGCCGATGACGGTGGAGGACAGCATTCTTCACAGGATCGATCTCCCGGTCCTCGAGGCCCTTGGGCGAGCCTGTGCCCTTCCCCGGGACATGGAGCGGCTGGATGAGTACAGCGATCAGAAGCTGATTTTGTCGATGCTGCAGTCCAACCTCGTGGTAAATTTTCATTTTCCTTTGCTAAACCCGCAATTTAGCGTCTGGCGCTCTTTGGATCTAACATGTCTTCATTTGACAGGCGGCTCAGAAGTCCATGGCCGTCGCTGATAGGATATGGAGGTACAGCGCGGACGCTGCCGAGCTGTCCGTGGAGAAGAACGGCCTGCAAGAGTCCCTGGATGCTGTGAGTAAAAAGTTGGCCAAGGTAGAAGAGGAATACGCGGCGAAGCTCGAGCAGGCGAGGGAGGAAGCCGAGGCGGAGCGGACCAAGGTGGCCGAGCTCGAGGTCTCCATCTCGAAGATGGGAGACGATTACGCGGCCCTGCTTCAAACTGAGGCCAAGAGGGCGGATGAAGCCGAGGCGAAGCTCGAATCCGAGTCCAAGAGGGCGGACGAAGCCGAGGCTAAGCTCGAGTCCGAGTGTGATGCTGCCTTCGAGGATGCCAAAGTGCAGGTCACCAACCACTACAAGGAAAGGGTTCTTGTGGTGAGGGATAAGGCTTGGGCGAAAGGGTGGCTTGCCGGCATGAAGGAGGTCGGGATCTCGGAGGGCCACCGCTCCTTTCGGGAGCCGCCTCCGTACCCGCTTCCGGTGCCGAACTCTGCCCGTCCATCTGGTGAAGCCTCTGACGCCGCAGCCCGTGCAACTGACCGGTCATGACCTCGGGACTTCGGGATGTTTGCTCTTTTGCTTTGTAATTTGTAATTTCCTTCAATTTGTATTTGCTGGACAATGTAATGATTGAAACTTTAATACAAATGAAGGTTTTCTGAAATACCCGTGCTTTTCTCTTTTAAGCTTGAGTTCTTTGATTGCTTGAGTTCGGTAGAGTGCTCCCTTAAGATCTTTTTTGGTATTTGCGCTGATACTCCGTATCTTGGGTGATCTCCATTGGTATTCGCGCTGATCCTCCGTATCTTAGGTGATCTTGAATAGCAATGAATATGGTGGCGCGGCAGACGAGGGAGTCTGACGGATGTCTCCACGTGGCGCCATGATCTTGAATATCAATGAACATGATGGCGCGGCAGACAAGGGAGTCCGACGGGTGTCTCCACGTGGCGCCGTAGGGTTCGCTGGTCAATAGTCGCGCCTTCCCAACAGCGCGTGGGAGACTTCGCCCCATAACTCCTTTTGGAGTCTGAGCCTCCCTCCATCCTATAAATAGGGGGAACAGGCTCGCCATGGGAGAAGGAAGGAACATAGGAACCATGTCTGAGAGGTGCCTGAGATTACTTGATCCGGGGGAGATCCCTGCGTCGTTGGACGGTTGCCCCCAAGGGGGGAAGGCGGTCGTGGCCTGCGCGCTCTCTGAAGGAACTCCCCGTGGGCCACGCGCTCTCTGAACGCGGGTCCATGGGCACTGGCCCTTGGCCAGACAAAGTGAGGATGCGCTGCGAGGGGACGGTGGCGCATTCTCGTCCAACGCGACCCTGTGCGCCCGTCGTATGGCAGGCGGGATTGGGCCTCGCTGGTCCGGGAGGCTTCTTCAAGCTCTGCCGCTCCTACTGCCACCGAGGGTGTTGCAGAGCCCAGCGGGGTCCAGGGATCGCTCAGAACCTCCAGGAGCCCTCTGCCTGAAGAGTTAGTGACGCCTGAAGAGTCAAGTGAAGATCAGAGTCTCTGTCATTTTATTTTCTGCTTCATTTTCTGTTTTCAGAGGACCGCGATCCTCCTTGCTGTACTCTTCTTTCTGTTATGTATTTCTTGTAACGAAGCAGTTTGCAATGAATGAAAATGCACTTTCTGATTACCCAAGCTATGTTCAGTGCTTTTGAGTTCTTTTTCTCCTTTCTTTGCGTTGTTCTGGAATGCTTGGATTTGTGTTTGAGTGCTGGCATTGACTTTGGCCAAAAGGGCTGGCTTTGGCCGAGACGAGATGCATTGTGCCGAGATGGACCCATTCCATTGGTCTCAGCTCAGCGGAGCGAGTTCGGCAATGGCCTCCTGATGGGTGCATGAACCCGGACTCCAGAAAACTGTCCTTGGCCGGACTGCCTTGAGGGGTTTATGAACCCAGACTTTCGGAAAGGCTTGAGTGTAGGAACTGCAAGCCTCTTACAAGGCGTAGAGCCTGTGTGCCCTGAGACACGGAATTTTAGGAAAGGCTGAGTGTAGGAACTCGAAGCCGTTTCCAAGGCGTGGAGCCTGTGTGCCCTGAGACACGGAATTTTAGGAAAGGCTGAGTGTAGGAACTCGAAGCCGTTTCCAAGGCGTGGAGCCTGTGTGCCCTGAGACACGGAATTTTAGGAAAGGCTGAGTGTAGGAACTCGAAGCCGTTTCCAAGGCGTGGAGCCTGTGTGCCCTGAGACACGGGATTTTAGGAAAGGCTGAGTGTATGAACTCGAAGCCGTTTCCAAGGCGTGGAGCCTGTGTGCCCTGAGACACGGGATTTTTAGGAAAGGCTGAGTGTATGAACTCGAAGCCGTTTCCAAGGCGTGGAGCCTGTGTGCCCTGAGACACGGGATTTTAGGAAAGGCTGAGTGTATGAACTCGAAGCCGTTTCCAAGGCGTGGAGCCTGTGTGCCCTGAGACACGGGATTTTAGGAAAGGCTGAGTGTATGAACTCGAAGCCGTTTCCAAGGCGTGGAGCCTGTGTGGCCGGAGTCGACCAGAGATTGATGACAAGGCAAAAGCTGCTTTTTATTGATTCCGAAGTTCGTTACACCTTTAGAAATAAAACTTCTTCAAATGAGATGCATTCCACGGTCTCGGCAATGGCTTGCCATCCAAGTCTTCGAGCTTGTAGGCTGACTTTCCTGCCAGTGAAGCTACTCTGAACGGGCCGTGCCAGTTCGGGGCAAGCTTCCCCTCATTTGGTTTTCTGTCAGCTGGCAGGGTCTTCTTTAAAACGAGCTCCCCCGCGGTGAACCTTCTTTCCTTGACATTCTGATTGTATGCCCTGGCTAACCGTTGCTGGTAGTCGGTTAGTCTCAGGGCTGCTGCTTCACGTCGTTCGTCCGCCAGCTCTAGCTCCATTGCCAGGTTCGCTTCATTCCGACCTTGGTCGACCAGTTCTGTCCTCAGGGTAGGAAGGCCGATTTCTAGGGGAATGACAGCCTCCATCCCGTAGGCCAGAGAGAATGGTGTCGCCGAGGTGGACCTCCTTGGAGTTGTCCTGTACGCCCACAGCACGCTCGGAAGCTCTTCTGTCCATCTGCCCTTTGCCTTGTCCAGTCGCTTCTTGAGGCCGTCCAGGATCACTTTGTTGGAGACTTCTGCCTGACCATTACTCTGTGGATATGCCGGGGTGGAGTAATGGTTTCTGATGCCATGTTCTTGGCAGAAATCTCTGAAGGATTTGGAATCGAACTGAGTCCCGTTATCCGAAATTAGGGTCCGGGGGATGCCGAACCTCGTAAGGATGTTTTTCCAAACGAAGTTCCTGGAGTCCCGGTCGGTGATGGAGGACAACGGCTCAGCCTCTATCCACTTGGTGAAGTAGTCCGTAGCCACTATCAGCCATCTTTTGTTCCCTGGAGCTCGGTGGAGAGGCCCCACAATGTCCAGGCCCCATTGAGCGAAGGGCCATGGACTAGAGAGGGGGCTCAGATCCTGTGCTGGCTGATGAAGCGAGTGGGAGAACTTCTGGCATTTCTCGCATTTTCTGGCGTAGACCTGGGCGTCCTTCTGCATGTAGGGCCACCAGTAACCCTGGCTGATTGCCCTGTAGGCCAATGAGCGGCCTCCTATATGGCTGCCGCAGATTCCTTCATGGATCTCGTACAGGAAGTCGTCCACCTTGGACGGGTGGACGCATTGGAGGTACGGGCCTGTGAAGGACTTCCTGTAGAGTTTGCCTTCTGGAGAGAGCCAAAAGCGGGCTGCCTTGAGCCTGACCTTGTGGGCTTCAGTCTTGTCCTCAGGGAGCTGGTCATCCTTCAGGTGGGCAACGATTGGATCCATCCAGCTGGGGCCGAGGTCAGCACAGAGGACAAGCCGAGATGACTGGAGTTCTAGACTCGACCTTGATACTGACCCGACCTCGATGGTCCTCTTCTTTCCTGCTTCGACAGCGGAGGCCAGGTTTGCAAGCGCATCTGCGTGCGTGTTGGTATCTCGGGAGATCTGCCTGACCTCGGCTTTCTGGAATTGGGAGAGTAGCTTTTTTGCCAGGGCTAAGTAAGCCGCCATCCTGTCGTCCCTGGCCTGGTAGTCTCCAGCGAGCTGGCTAGTTACCAGTTGAGAATCGCTGAAGATTTCTAGGTGCTGGGCTCCGAGGACTCGGGCGCTGTTCAACCCTGCGATCAGTGCTTCGTACTCTGCCTCATTGTTCGTCGCTTTGAAGTCGAGGGTGAAAGCCTGCTCTATGACCAGTCCCTCTGGCGATTGGAGAACTATGCCGGCGCCAGCTCTCTTGGAGGTGGACGACCCGTCAACGAAGATCCTCCATGCCGAGGTGGGAGACTGTTGGATTTCTGTTTCTGCTGGCTCTTGCCCTGTGCCCCCCAGTGCCGTGCCGAGCTGGGTCGGAGCCGGGTTAGGGCAGGCGAATTCGACTATGAAGTCGGCCAGAATCTGGGCTTTGATTGCAGTTCGGGGACGGTACTGTATGTCATACTGCCCCAATTCAACTGCCCACTTTGATATGCGCCCTGAAAAGTCAGCTTTTTTGAACAAGGAGCGGAGTGGGTGCTCCGTGATCACCACAATAGTGTGGGATTGAAAATAATGGGAGAGCTTGCGGGAGGCGGTAACAAGGGCCAACGCAAGCTTCTCCAACAGAAGGTACCTGGTCTCGGCATCGAGCAGGGTCTTGCTCGTGTAATAGATCGGCTTTTGAACTCCCTCATCCTCCCTGATGAGGACGGAGCTTACTGCGTGATCCGAGACCGCTAGGTATAGATACAGAATCTCCCCCCGAGTCGGGGTGGAGAGTAGTGGAGGTGACATCAAATAAGTTTTGAGTGCGGCCAATGCCTGGTCGCACTCGGGGGTCCATTGGAACTTAAAATTTTTCCTCAAAAGCTGGAAAAAAGGCCTGCACTTATCTGATGAGCGGCTGATGAAGCGATTGAGTGCGGCGGCCATTCCCGTCAGCTTTTGAACTTCCTTTGTGGTGGAGGGACTCTGGATGTCCTGGATGGCGGTGATCTGGTCTGGATTGGCCTCTATCCCCCTCCGCGTCACCAAGCTGCCGAGAAACTTGCCAGAAGCTACGCCGAAGGCGCACTTGGAAGCGTTGAGCTTGAGCTTGTAGGCGCGAAGGATGTTAAAGACTTGGCCGAGATCTACCAGGTGGTCGCTGGAGCGCACAGATTTGACGACCATGTCGTCGATATACACTTCCACCGTTTGGCCGAGCTGGGCCTGGAACATCTTCGTGACGAGGCGCTGATAGGTTGCCCCCGCGTTCTTCAGCCCGAAGGGCATTACTTTGTAGCAGTAAGTGCCGCGGGGGGTGATGAATGATGTCTTCTCCTCGTCGGGCCCATAGAGAGGGATCTGATGATAGCCGCGGTAGGCGTCGAGGAAGCTCATTCGGTCATGGCCAGCGGTGGCGTCAATCAGTTGGTCGATCTTCGGGAGGGGGAAACTGTCCTTAGGGCAAGCCCTGTTCAGGTCGGTGAAGTCTACGCACACCCTCCATTTTCCAGTTTTCTTCTTGACGACCACCGTGTTGGCCAGCCATACCGGGTACTGGACTTCCCGGATGGCCCCTGCTTTTAGCAGGTTGTCGACCTCTTCCACGACTGCATCTGTCTGCTGCAGCCCGGTTCTGCGGGCCCTCTGCACCACTGGCTTGTGGTCGGGGTCGACGTTGAGCTTGTGGCACATGACCTCTGGGTCGACTCCGGGCATCTCGCTTGGGCTCCAAGCGAAGACGTCCACATTCTGCATCAAGAACCGAGAGAGTTCGGCCCTTTCTTCGTCCGACAGCTGGGTGCCGATCAGGAAGAAACGGTCCGGGTCTGCCGGGTCTAGCCTGACCTCGGCTAGGTCCTCGATGCTCTTCTTTTCAGGGTCCCTGCCGATCTCATCGAGGCCCTTTTCGAATTCGGCCAGGTTAACGCGCTCTGGCTCCTTTACTGCTGGAACTGCGGCTAACACGCACTGCCTGGCCTGCTGCTGGTCTCCCTTCACTGTGACTACCTCCAGCTTGCCTTCTTCGTTCTCGTGGACGAATTTCAGCTTTTGGTGGAAGGAAGAGGGAACTGCCTCCAGCTTGTGGAGCCACGTCCTGCCCAGAATGACATTGTAGGGGGAAGGGGCATCCACAACCAGAAAGTCGGCTGTCACGGAGGCTCCGCCAACTTCGGTTTCCAAGGTGATTCTGCCCTTGGGGTAGACTGGCGTCGCGGACAACCCTAGCAGAGGTGCACGAACCTCCGTGAGGTCTGCTTCGGAGAGTTTCATCCGTTTGAAGCAGTCGTAGTAGAGGACCTCGGAGGAGCTGCCGGAGTCGACGAGGATCCTCTTTACGGTGAAGTCTCTCAGCTTCATGGTGAGAAGCAGGGGGTCGTTGTGAGGGACTTGGACCCCCTCTAGATCTCGATCCGAGAACGAGATGGCTGGTTTGTCTCGGCGGGCTTTCTTGGATGCCGGGGCGAGGTCGGCTTTCATCACTTCTTTCTCGTGCGAAGCCCGCCTGGCTTCGGCACGGGTTTGGAAGCTTCCCCGGGACGAGGAAGCTGGAGCCGAGGACGCCAGATGGATTACATTGATGATCTTCTCTGAGTCCTCGCTGCCTGGAGCCGGGGCCGTGCTCTGGTGAACCCGGCCCTCGCTGCCGCCGGCATCACCCTCCTTGATGAACTCTGGAATGTGGCCCTCTTTGGCCAGCTTCTCCAGATACCACTGCAAAGACCTACATTCTTCAGTCTTGTGCCCGCTGCCCTTATGGAAGGCGCAGTGGAGCTTGCTCCGGGAGCCCTCGCTGGGCTCGTACTTCATGGGCGGGGGATACTTGAAGAACGGCTTGGATTTGATCTTCGCCAGGATGCGGTATATCGGCTCCTTGAAGACGACATTGACATTGGAGGGAGGTCCGGGCTTCCAATTGCCCCCAGACCTGGACGACGAAGGCTTCGTCGAACTGGAGGCCCAGTCCCGCTTAGACTCCTGCTTCTGGGAGGGCCTCCCGCCTCTTCGCCGAGGCTGGCTATTCTTCTGTTCGGGCTCTGGATGCCCGTCCCGATCCTTAGCTCGGATCTCATCTTCTTCCCGGGCGATGAAGCGCTTCACCCGGGACATTAACTCTGACATGGACTCTGGAGTGTCCCCGGCCAAGTCCTTCCGCACATCGCTGCCAGGGATCAGGGCATGCTGGAAGGCGTAGATGGATATCCCCTCCCTTGCGCCCTCAATCTGGCTGTAGATTGCCCAGAATCGGTGGGTGAACTTGGCAAGAGTTTCACCCTGCTTCATTCTTAGGGCGATAAGGTCCCCTTCCTTCTTGGGGACGACGGTGTATGCTTGGAACTTCTTCAGGAAGGAGAGCTGGAGCTCCTTCCAACTGGGAATTGACTGTTCCGGGAGAGAGCAAAACCACTTCAGGGGGAGGTCACCCAAACTGGAGGAGAAGATCTTACAGTTTAGGTGGCCCTCATTTCCCCAGATAGACATCTTCTGGGAGAAGTGTCGGAGGTGTGCAGATGGGTCGGACAGTCCGTCGTAGGGGACGAACCGCGGGACGGAGAACTTCCTGGGCAAGGGGGTGCGCTTGATTTCCTTCGTGAAGGGAGAGCCCCCGAGATCGGTATGACCGCAGAGCTGCTTCTGGTCCCGCATGTCCAGGTTGTGCTGGAGAGCCCGCCTGACGCGCTTGTCGAACCACTCCTGTTCGTCGTCCTCCTCTGGAGTCTGAACTCTGGACTTTCGCTTGGGGCGGCTCGGACTGTGATGGCTATGAGTTCGGCCATCGCGACTATGGTGACTCCGGCTGTTGCTCGAGCCTTCGTCACGAATCTGGCTCCGTTTCTGGTCCAGATGATGTCTGAGGTCCTCACGAGGAGGCTGGGCTGCCTTGCTGGGAGCGCCCTTCTTTTTTCCTTGGGGCTCAGAGACCTCCCTCAAGGAGGCAGTTTGCACTGCCTTCAGCTGCTGCTGGAGCTTGCGAATCATCCGCTCTTGCTTCCGGAGTTGCTTCTGGAGGAGGGCAGCCTCTCCGGGGGGTTGAGCGTGGCGCGTTTCTCCCACGGCCACGGCTTTGTCCTTCCGAGGACGCTGATGCTGATGCTCATCGCGTCCGGGTGGCGGGACCTCGCCCGCTGAGAGTGAGGTTTCGACTCCCTCTTGGAAAGGGATCTCGACAAAGAGTTGGGAGCCCAGGCGGCCCTCGCCTGCAGTCGTCCCTTGCACCACGCGGGACTGCCCCTGAGGAGGGACTTCCGCTGGAGTCGTGTCTTGCACTGCGCGGGACTGCCCCTGAGGAGGGACTTCCGTTAGCGGTGGTGGCAGCGCGAGCGCTGCTCCTGAAGATTCTACGCCCTTCTTAGCTTTCGGAGGCATGGCTTCTGAAAGGGTGAGGTTAGGAAGATTGGGAAGGTTTTGAGAGGTTTGGATGGCTGGGATATTTCTTTCCCACAGACGGCGCCAATTGTAGGTGCAGAAAATGATGACCCACAATAAGAGGGTGCCCTACAGGACTTATCCGTGAAGATGATGGTGTCTGAGATGTCTGGATGCCGTCCGAGAGCCTGAAAAGGAGTAGCAAACAGTCAGAGGACCCTGGCCTGAGCGGCGCAAGGCTCTCCGATGCCAAAGTCAGTGTATGAACTGGAACGATGGAAGGAGAGGAGGAAGAGAGACAGAGTAAGGGCTCTGAGTCTGGAATGTGCGTACCTTGCATGGTGTTTTGGGGGTCTATTTATAGAGGTTTGGATCGTATCTCTGAGAGGATATTTTGGTGTGGATCCCATGATCTGACTGGGAAGTCATGATCAGCCCACAAAGTAATAAATGCAGTCTAATCCGGCCCATTCAGCATTTAATGCCAGTCGGGTCAGCCCACATTGCATTAAATGCGTGTCTTGTTGGGCCAGATTGTGTTGGGCGCCTTTGGCGGTAGGAATACCTGCGGATCTTCCCTCGGGCCTTGCCCTGATGTGGCCTCAGCCGCTGGATGCTGCCACGTGGCGATCTGGCGAAGATAGTGGGCGGCTGGACGTCATATCTGTCCCACCAGCTCGTGACCCAATCCCTCCACGTGCCTGATGACGTGGAGGATGAGGGGTCCAAACGAAGGTTCTTTCTTGCCTCGGCTACTGTCCTGGCCTCTTCAGCCGAAGTAGCTTTAGCCGAGGTAGGGTTCCTTACTGAGATGGCATCCGGGCTGGCCTTGCCGAGATGGGAGCTCTGCCGAGATGACGCCCGAAGCGGTCCAGTCCGGCGCCTGTGGCCTGGAGGTGTCCGATGTCGGCCAAGGCCTCTGCCCTGGTGGCCGGGATGGGATCGGAGCCACGTGGACGGCACGCGGATGGCACGTGAGGATGTTTAATCCCATCTGATGGATATGATTAGCTTAATCCTGCAGCTCTGGAAATCTCCCCACACAACAATGCATGGGAGGTTTGCTTTCACTTGGTCATTTAGAAAGAAAATTGGACTATCTTGTGTTTGGTGTTCAAAGAGAAACTTTGTTTTGAAAAGGCTTGTGTTTGATCAATTGGATGGATTTATGGATGGTGATTGATGAGTTTGGAAGGTCAAGAAGGGCCCAAAGAATCTATGAAATTTGTATGAAAGGTTGGAAATGGAAAATGATCAGAAAAAAATCAGAAAAATGCAAAGGATGGAGGTTTTCTGCACTCGGGCCGGACTGGGCAGGCCCAGTCCGCTCGAGCGACCCACTGGGTCGCTCGAGCGGACCAGGCACTGTCTGGGTCCGCTCGAGCGACCCACTGGGCCGCTCGAGCGACCCACTGGGCCGCTCGAGCGACCCAGCTTCTGTCTGGGTCCGCTCGAGCGGACCTGGGTCCGCTCGAGCGAGCCCAGTTCAGTTTGGGCTCGGGTTTGGGCCCGAATTTGGATTGTTTGTGGGCCAGATGGTTTGGGGCTTTCTTGGGCCTGATTCAGGTCAGTCCTTGGACCATTTCAAGACCTGATGTTGGGTCAGTTTAGGGCCTGATCGTGGACTGTTTTAGAATTTGTTGGTGGGCCTGTTTTATGGTTAATTTGGGTTGGTTTTAAAACTTGTTCGTTGGGCCTGATTCAAATTAGTTTTGGACTGTTTTTAAAAATCAGTTTTGTGGGCCTGTTCAGTTTAGTCTCGGGCTGTTTTTAAGGTTTGTTTGTGGGACATCTTAGGTTTAGTTTTGTGGGCCTGTTCGAAGTTTGTTTGGGCTGTTTTAAGAATTGTTTTGAAGGCCATTTAAGTATTAGTTTTGGACTGTTTTTAAAATCAGTTTTGTGGGCCACTAAAGGTCTAGTTTGGGTCGCTTTAAAAAATCAGTTTTGTGGGCCTGTTCAGATTAGTTTTGGGCTGTTTTTAAGATGTGTTTTGTGGGCCATTCAAGGTTTAACTATGAACTGATTTCAAGGTCTGTTTGGGCCGGATTTAAAGGATTGTTTTGGGGTTTGGTTCAAGGCCAGTTATGGGCCTGTTTTTAAGAGTTTTGTCATTTCTTCGATACTTGGAAATTTGTGAAATGGGAATGATGTGAGAATGAGGGTATGTGAGATTATCCGGGAACCTTTCGGGTCTCAATGCGCACTTTATCATTTAAACATTATGGATTTTCATTGGCATCAAACACATTCTTTATTAATCAATGTTTAAAGGTTAAACGTGCATTGTGATGGTTCCTTGGTAAATCATTAAATCATTCTCCACTATCCATTCCATTTCAAGTCAGAAAAATGTATTTGTATGTGTATCTGAATTTGTATTTGTTTTCTTTGGTGAACTAATTTAAATAGCATCGATGATTTGTTATAAAACCATGTGTCTTCCCATGTTCGAAAGGGTTGGTCGTATGATTTTATACAAATCACCTCGATGCGTATTTGAACGGTTCACCATCGAAATTCGTACGTTTTCTCCGATTCGATTTGAAAAGAGATTGGAGTATGTTTGTTACATTCGGGATTTCTTCGATGAGACTATTGTTTGACAACATTAGTATTTTGAAAATAAAAACCTCGAGGCAAGACGGGGCCAGAGCTATGCGGTGCGAGCCCATGAGCCAAAGAGGCTATGATTCCGAAAACAAAACCCCGAGGCAAGACGGGGCCAGAGCTATGTGGTGTGAGCCCCTGAGCCAAAGGGATTAGTATTATGTTAGATTTGTATCTGTGTGAGTTTGAAAACTAAAGGCACCACTAGGCTTAGGTCACCTTGTCGGGCTGATCACCCGGCTTGGGATCTTTACTCTGTCCGCCAGCTGCAGCTTGGATTCTGTCTGTACCGACCATGGCAACGGTAATTATCTGCCGGTCCCATTTGTATGGCTACGGTTCTGATACTTTGATCTGCCGGTCCCATTAGTATGGCTACGGTTCCGATCCCATTTTAGTACCACGTTCAGTGGCTACGCTCTGTTTGCTCTTATTACTTCGGTAATAGGAGGATTTAGCTATTTGTGGTTGCCTGTGTTTTATCTGTATATTGCTTTAGTTTATGATTTCCGTTGGTTATACTTTTTATGCTCAGATTCGTTTAATGTTTACGATATCGATCTTTATCATATTGTCGCTATTATTCAGGATTTGAAATGTATTTCCGACGATTAAACGTTTGATGCAGGCTTTTATCTTTTCGAGATATTGTACATCTGATATTATTCTTTTACGTGTTTTGACGTTTATGTTCGGTCTTTCGATCGTTTAGCATGCTTTATTGCCATTATTGTTTAGACTCGTTATTCGGTTTTTCGATGATTTCGTCTGGTTTTATATATGTTCTTTTGTTCATATTATTTGTTTATTTGCTTGCCAGACCGTCGTGTCTGACCCCTTTTGTTTGGTGCCAGTTCTTCTTTTCGGTTTGTAGGTGTTTGATCAGAGGAGGCGGTGGGACCGCTGGTCTGACGTGAGAGGCTGCCCGTTGATATCATCTAGATGTCAAGTGTGGCACCAGAGTTCGTACTGAAATGTTGGGGTAGGATCTCTGTTTAGTTGGATATTGTTGTATGGCTTCATTAGCCTTTTTATTGGGTTGTAATTAAGACACTTGTTAATTGTAATTTGAATATGGGAAATAATAGATTTGTTACTACCAGCTCAGTGTGTTGTGATTGATGGCTTGTGATATTGGTTGAGTGCGACACGGAACCCGATGGCCACGGATTCCGGGTCGTAACACCATGTGTAGCTTCCGCGAAAATATACCCTGATTGTGTTGGAATGTGATTATCCTCATTCACGCGGATCTTGGGAACTATAACAAAAAGTTTCAAATTATTCCAAAATTTCGCACCCCGAGATCGGTTCGCTGCAGGTCCCGGTTTCGGGGCGTGACAGCCTACATCCTGGGCCTCTCCCCTCTGTCCATAGACAGGAAGAAAATCTTCTTCCAACCCTGGTCCCCTGGCCAGGACGAATCAGTCTGGCCCTCCTTTTCCCCTGTATGGGTGAGACTTTCAGGACTACCTTACCACTGCTGGAGCCAACACATCATCTTCTCCATAGCCAACTCCATTGGCCAACCACTCAAACTAGATGCAATTACCTCATCACAAAGAATTCTAACTTATGCTAGGGTCCAGGTCAATATTGACCTCTCCAAACCTAAACCCAAAACCATCCTAGTAGACTTGCAGGGTGAAGGGGAATTGGAAATTGCAATTTCCTATGAACACTGCCCTTGCCCTCTCTGCTTTCAATCAGGCCACTCCTCTCAGAACTGCCATCTAGCCCCTCTGCCCAGCAACCACTCACCAGACCCTGATACCACACCCCCCTCCCCTTCGGTTCCACCTCCTTTTTCACTCTCCTCTCAACCCCCCCCACTCTCTCCCTTAGCCCAATTCAGCCCCTGCCTTTCACCCAATCCCCCCCTACTCAGTCTCAGTTTCCTCCTCCTCTCTCAACCAACCTTCCTTTGGCTCCCCCAACCATCATAGTTCCAACCTCCCTCTCTCCACCTACCTCTGCAACCAACCATCCTACCCCCTCTTCAGCTATTACCACCAATACTTCCTGCCCCTCCTCTTCTCCTCAGCCTCTTCAATCACTTCAACACCCCAAATCCTCAAAGACTTTAGCCAGTTCTCCCAGTAAGTCGGCCACTAAGGCTAACACCCTCACCCTCTCCTCTTCCATGCCTTCCCTCAATGAACTACCCTTTGAAGTAGTCTCTGCAATCCTAGAAAAATCCTCTCCTCCAACCATTGACATATCCAATCCCTTTGACATACTCGATAATTGTTCCCTATCAGACCCCACCTCTAACCCAAACCTCTTTGGTCACAATCTTCAGGCTCTCTCTGAGGATGCCCCCCCACCAGGCTTTGATCATCCTTCAGACCCCCCTCTGGCCAACCCTCCTTCACCCCCTCCAGCCGAACTCCCTCAGGCTATGACTCTTAGGACTACTCCTGCAGGCCCTTCCAAGAATCATTCCAAAGGCAAAGGGAAATCCAAATGCCCAGTCTCTGGTCCAATCACCAGGAGGTCTAGAAGTAAGTTCACCTCCCCCCCTAACCATGTTAAAGGTCCTTTACTGGAACTGTAGGGGAGTAGCAAACCCCCCTACCATTAGAGCTTTGGCTAACCTGATCCGCTCCCATCTCCCTGACTTAATCTTCATCTCTGAACCAATGTCTAGCTTCTCCTCCACCAATTCACTTGGCCTGTTAAATTTGGGCTTTGACACCTTCCACTCAAACCAGCAATCTTTAGATACCCCTAAACTTTGGTGCTTCTCCAAATCTTCCCATCACCTCATTACCTCTGTCCTCAATGCTTCATCCCAGCACCTAACTCTTCTACTACAAAACCCAACCTCTGGCCACTCTTCCCTTATCACAGGAGTCTATGGATCCACCAACCACACCCTTAGGAAAGACCTTTGGAAAGTCTTAATTGACACCTCCCAAACCTCCCATCCCTGGTGTGTTCTAGGTGATTTTAACGCCATCCTCTCCCACCACGAGAAGCTTAGCCTCCGCCAAGCCACCCCCTCCTCTCTCAAAGACTTCCAGTCGACGGTGCTTCAAGCTGGCCTCTCTGACACTCTCTATTCAGGCAGCAAATTCACTTGGTCCAACAATAGACAAGGCCTCTCCTATGTAGCAGCTAGACTCGACAGAGCTCTAGTGAACTCCCACTGGCTGGACTGTTACCCTGACCCTTCGCTTCTTCACCTCCCTAGGATCTCCTCTGACCACAGTCCTATCCTACTGACCCATTCCAATCTTCCCCCAGCACCCAAAGCCCCCTTCAAGTTTGAGAATAAATGGCTCCTTCACCCCTCCTTCCTTGATGTCGTTGCTTCCAGCTGGGCTACTCCCATTGCTGGAAATCCCCAGTTCATCCTAGCCCAGCAGCTTAAAGCTCTCAAACAGTCCCTGAAAATCTGGAGCAAGGCCACCTATGGCCAAATCCACCAAAACATCCAAGCTGCGGAAGCTGCTGTCCTAAGGTGCCAACAGAATTTTGACTCCTCTCCTTCGGATGCTCTTAGGAAAGACCTTCTGGCAGCAAAGCTTAGTCTTCATGATGCTCTAAAAGCCCAGGAAATTCATTGGAAACAGAGATCCAGGAACTCTTGGCTCAAGGAGGGAGACTTGAACACTAAGTTCTTCCACCAATCTGCAAAAGCTAGGAGCTCCTTCAACAGAATCAAGCACATTACTGTCAACGGCAACCAGACTGATGACCCCACCATCATCCAAGCTCAGGCGGTAGACTTCTTCTCCAATCTCTACAAACCTCATGATGGCCAGCTTCACCAAATCCTCTTTCAATCTGATAGCCCCAAGGTATCAGACCTGGAAAACACTACCCTTGTTTCTATCCCTGATGACTCAGAAATCAAAGATGCAGTCTTTGCCCTCAAAAGAAACAGTTCTCCAGGACCAGATGGCTTCAACGACGCCTTCTTCACAGCAGCTTGGGGAATTATAGGACCTTCAGTAACCTCAGCAGTGCAGCACTTCTTCCAATCCAAGAGAATTCTCAAAGCCTCAAATGCCTTCTTCCTTGCTCTAATTCCAAAATCCAACTCCCCTGCCACCTTTGCTGACTTCCGACCTATTAGCCTGCTGAATTTCTCCTACAAAATAATATCCAAAATCCTATCTTCCAGACTCACAAAGCTCCTCCCAAAACTGATATCCTCCTATCAAGCAGCTTTCATCCCAGGCAGATCAATCCTTGACCTTCGAGCTATTCCAAAAGCTCAATTCCAAGCTCAGTAAAGGTTCCCTATGCCTCAAGCTAGACATTTCCAAAGCTTTTGACAAGCTCAATTGGCAATTCCTTTTCTCTGCTCTCAGGTTTTTCAACTTCTCTGAAGATTGGATCTCCCTCATGCGAGAATGTATATGCACAACCAGATGCTCTGTCTTGATCAACCGAACCCCTCATGGCTTTTTCAGCACACACTGTGGTCTTCGTCAAGGTGACCCTCTATCACCTTACCTGTTTATCCTTGCAGAGGAAATTCTCAGCCTTCATCTCCACAACCTTCATTCCCAAAGGACCATCCTTCCCCTATCCTCAGTCCCCTCCACCCCTTGCCACCTCCTCTATGCGGATGACATAATCATCTTTATGAAAGGTACCACATCAGGAGTGCTAGCTCTTCAAGACCTGCTGGAGCTTTACCAAACATCCTCTGGCCAGCACATAAACCTTCGCAAGAGTCAGCTCTTCATTGGCAAATGTGGAATTCGTAGAAAGTCCAGAATTTGCTCTATCCTTGGTCTGCAAGAGAGCCAGGCTCAGCTAAAGTACTTGGGATTTCCTATAGTCTTTGGCACTCCGAAGCAAGCTCACTTCCTCCCTCTGCTAGATTCCCTTCTCGCAAGGCTGTCAGCTTGGAAAGCCAAATTTCTCTCTTTTGCAGGCAGACTGATCCTTATTAAGCACGTCCTCTCCTGTATCCCATTACACACAGCCTCCATCCTTCCACTCCCTGTCTCTATATGTAAAGCCATTGAAAGATTGATGAGAAGGTTCCTCTGGTCTGGCAATGCCCCCTCCTCTAAGATCAACCACGTCAACTGGTCCCAAGTTACCCTCCCAAAGTCAGAAGGAGGCCTCGGCATCAGAAGGATCAGTGAAGTCAATAACGCAGCTTTCATCAAGTTGGGATGGCAGGCTTCCACCATGAACACCATCTGGTCTGCATGGTTCAGGGACCGTTACTTCAAGCTCAGCAGCATCTGGAACCCTTCAAATACCATTTATGGCTCCTGCATCTGGAAAAAAGTTCGTCGTCTTGCTCATCTTCTTCAACAGGGCAGTGCCTGGACCTTCGGCAATGGTAAAGACATCAACCTCTGGCATGATACATGGTGTGGAGACAGACCTCTCTCCGCTGTCTTCCCCAATCTGCACTTTCCCCTGGATCAAAGGCTGGCCTCCCTCTTCCACTCTGGCTCTTGGCATATCCCCCTGAATTTGCCAACTCCTGTTCAAGACCTGCTCGCCAACGCTACCTCATACCTCTCTCCCAACCACGCTGCTAAAGACAATCTCTACTGGAAAGAGTCTACTGATGGCCAGCTATCCCTGAAAACTGCTTGGAATGTAATCAGACAGAGGGGTATCATCCTCAAATGGCCTTCTCTCATTTGGAACGGTATCTCCCTCCCCAGAGTCAGTTTTTTTGGATGGAGACTAATGCTAAACAGAACACCCACTGATTCGCGTCTGCAGCAATTCAGCTTCTCCTTAGCTTCGAGATGCAGTCTCTGTCTCAGAGGAGAAGATTCAACCAGCCACCTTTTCTTCTCCTGCTCTTTTGCTCATTCTCTCTGGCAATGGCTGCTGGTCTCCTCCAATGCATTGCACCCGGCCTCCTGCTCTGCCTCTTCTATTTGGCATGCTCTTTCAATTGGAAACAACTCAGCTGGGAGGCACTTCATGGCAGCAGTCTTTCTATCAGTTCTCCATACAATCTGGAAGGCAAGAAATGCAGCTATTTTTGAAGATCATCATCCCTCCCTTAATCAGACCTTACTCAACCTGCATGATGATCTGGGTATCTCTCTGAAAAGGATCTCAAAACCTTTTGGCAGCCACCAACTCACCTCCCTCTTCAGATTTTTGCATATACATGTAAATCAAAATTACAACTGATCTCTCCCTGGCTTTTGTATCTTCTCAGGGTCTTTTGGCTTTTCTTTTCTTGTATTTTCCCTTTCTCTGAGGCTTCCTTGGCCTCTGTATTCTTTCTTCTCTTTCATTAATACAATTCCCCTTTAAACAAAAAAAGTATGGTATGTAGATTTTACTCAAATGGCCCTAGTACAATCTTGACCCAAACTGTTAATATAATCTTAGCATGCCCTCCGTCAAATTTCACCTTTTTCATATATTATATTTTGTTGTAGCAACAGCCTACTTTAGTAAAACATTCAAGCTTTGTGGTGATTTCCATTTTTTCCTCTCATGATACTCATAGCAGGGTCTACAGATGAACACAATGCAAGGACATCGAACAATGCAAGGACATTGCAAGCGATGTAAAACTTCCCAATTAACAGTTGTGCTGAAATTATAGTGTAGATATGTAATACTTAGGTTTTGCCTAAAAAAATAAAATAAAATAAAATAAAATCAAAGTCCACCAAAAAAATCAAATTAGGAGCAATAACAATCACATATGAACAATGCATGAGGCTTGGAGAGAAGAACAAAACATAGTTGTGGAATGGTTCAACGTGCATATAAATCATAAATTACAAATGGATGAAAATAAAATTAATTCCATCGGTAAACATAATTGTTTTTGAGGATTTAAACTTAAAAATAAATAAAATCCATCTAAAATGGGACCCACTTGGATAACCAAGATATACAGGGTTGGACATATTTGGATGTGGATAGAGGGTTCCTTCAATAGTAGTCTAATAAAGTTATTCTAACTCAAAATTCATGATCAATCTTATAAAAAAATTGCTTTCTTTTTCATGATAAATCTTGAAGTGGGTTTTAAAGTTCATTCTGTTGGAAAAAGGTGGGCCTCTAGGATAGGTTTCAAAAACTTTTGACCCACTTGATGCAGGGATCATCTATCCAGAAGGCAACAAAAACCAATCCAAGATGCGTACCCTCAATCTCAACCATCAAGATCAGTAAATAACTCTATCTAGAAGATAAAAATAGCAACTAACAAGCAACAAATAAATCTACAACATACAAGGAAGTAGATTATACCTTTGGAGTTCGGTTGTGCTCTAATGGAGCAGTTGTGTCTTTCTTTGATGATGAACTCTTTCACTTATCAAATAGGGATCTCCAAGACCTCTTGATCTTCCACGCTATGACCCGTATCAGATTCTCTCTTCTCAAGAAGATGGTGGGATCTCCAAGAGAAAACTACTAGGAACTCAAAGGAGGAACTATAAGGAGAATTAGAAGAGGGAAGATGTTGACACCAAAAATGTCACTTTGCCTCTTCAAGATCCAAAGAGCTACATGAAGTCGCAACCTGCCATAAATAGGCAATGCTACTTCCAAAAAATCAAATCTTGTCAGAATCAAACAAAAACTGCAAGATCCTTCAAGACAGCCAAAAGAGGAGTACACAAGAAGTTTCGGGCCATTTCAAAATCATTTGGCCTAACTTCGCTTCTCCGACAGCCGAAAAGGAGCTCTCGGCGGCAAAAGCATCGGAGACACCAAATCTTCGATTACAGCCGATGGATGGTCTCAAAATACTTCCAAAAGGCTCCACGTCAAGTTCCGAGTCAAACCGACAACGTTTGACCCTACATCAACCCTCGAACAGCTAAATCAAGCCTCTCGGCGGCGAGAACCACCGAGGCCATTACTCATCAGATAGAGCACATGGACGGCTTCAAAATGCTTATAAAGGGCTACACGTCAAATTTCAGGTCATTTCGACAACATTTGACCATAGTTTGACGCTCGGAAGCCAAATCAGGCCTCTCGGCGGCAAAGCCCTCCGGGACCATGGTTTCCAAGACAGAGCCTATGGATCATCTTAAAATGACTCCAATAGGTTCCCTGTCAAATTTCAAGTCAATCGGACATCGGTTGACCGCACATCAAACCGCGACATCTTCATCGCGACAAAAGCAAGTCTACTCGTGATAGGACCCCAAACGGCTTCAAAACTCAAACAAAAGCCTATGGTTGGTCTTATTTATTGCTCAGCAGGCTTCACACCAAATTTCAGGTCATTCCGACATCGTTTGACCCAGTTTCAGCTTCTGACGGAAAATCGGCAGCTCTACGCGACAAAGTCTTCGGCTTTCTCAGGAAATTGGAAAATTTTCAAAATAAAATGCAAGGATTCTCATCAGGTTTTCTACAAAGAAATCAGGCCAATAAATGATCAAAATGTCAAGGAAAAGTACAGGAGAAAAAAGAATCGAAAAAGAGCAAAAACGGACACAAAACGGGATAAAAAGGGGGGAAAACCCCCCAGGGTCGCAGACCCCTGCGACCCTGGCCCAGGGTCGCCGGCGACCTTGGAGCCCGGGGTCGCCGGGAAGTCCCCGGAAACCCCGGTTTTCGCGATTCGAAGCGCCCAGCCTCTGGTACTTTCCAAAATTCATGCTTTTGAGACACCAAATCCTCTGACATCCGTCCAAAACACGGGTTAATCATCAAGAGTATCGAAAACAATATTGATCGCCACCCAGTCAACCAAAAAAAAAGTGTGCTTTCTACCTGACCGATCGAGAAATCGACAGGACAGATGGCACCGACCCGCTGTTGGCAACAAACACCTGAAATTACATGGTCATCTGATGTCGATCTACATGAAGATCCATCGATGATCATCGACAGAAGAATCCCAAAAGACGCGGCACGGCCCGCGACTCTTCAGCTGCTCGGCGACCACTTAATGCGATTAATTGACTAGCTTTATTACAGTCATTAATCCATTTCTTTGGACGGACCAATCAGAAGCAAGCATCCGGGAGTTACAAGTCAAGAGATTCATGGCATTTAACCCATGAAACTCCTCCCATCATGGCGATTAAAGGCGATTAAATGCCCTCAATCTCCTCCGGCCAATCAGAAGCCAAGAAAAAGGAGTTACAAAATAAACAATTCAATTTTGTAACTCCTCCCATTATGTGGCTTAATGACAATCAAGGCTCATAAACCCTCCTAAATGGCTACCTAAAAGCCTATAAATAGGAGAGCTCTCCAAGAAGAAAGGACAGACAACGAAAATCACAGACAGAAGCACAGAAACTCAGAGAAGGAAAAGAGAGAAAACTCTGCGGAAGTTCTACACCGGCCCACCGCTACAAGGTGACAAAAGTCCCTTGGGGGGTACCCCCCCCCAAGGTCCTGCCTTCTCCTCCTGCCTCCAATGGCTTAGATGTGGCTTTTCAGCCCGTCTACTCGGCTTTTTATTGGACATAGGACCTCCTTTTGGTCTTTGTCCTCTAAAAACCTGAGGTTATAGCCAAGCCAAGAGAATCAATAGCATCCTCTGTTCTCATCTGCATGGATGATGGCGAAGCCCACATATGGCTTGCAACCGTCAATCTAAACGAGTCCCCCACATTCTCCTGAGAAGTTAGATCCTCCTTTTCTTGCTTTTCGTTATAGTTTGTATTTTTTCAAAAGAGACAAAAATCACAACTCTTGTCTTTCATTATTGATAAGGATTGTAAATCGGCTATAAACGCCAAAATCGGCTATAAACGCCAAAATCGGCTATAAACGCCAAAAATCGGCTATAAACGCCAAAATCGGCTATAAATGCCAAAAAATCGCCTTTCATGGCAAACCAAGAAAAATGTCTCTTTTCTTAAATATATGTGCAATGGAAAACTTGAAAGAAGTTGATTTTCCTTTTTACTTGCGAAGGTTGATCTCCGGATCACCACTTGCAATTCCAAGTAAAATAGAAAATCTGGCACACCCACACAAAAAAAGAAATGTTGATGCACGCCCCTGCCCCCTGGTTATGAAAGGGTCGGAACCAAACTGACTCCCACGTCCGCCGACCTCGGTAGGAACCGAGCAGGAGCGCGGTCCATCAAGCTGGCTCCACCCGGTGGGACTCGTTTATTTGAGAACACGATGCTAGAAATGAAATATTTGCATATCATATATTTTGCTCTATTCTTATATTTCTTTTCTCGATTCCTTGGCTACTTTATAATTGGTGGCCTATGTTGGATTCCGCAAAAAAAAAATGAGATGAGATTTTTTGTTTGGAAATTTCTAAATCTTTGAATTTATTTCCAATCTTTCTCTTTTCAAAAAATAAAAAAATAAAAAAAATCAGATTTTTTCAGTTTGGATTCAAAATTGAGAAACTTTGATCCTCTCCCTTCTGGGCACTGGCGCTCACGGAAATCGCTGAGACCGTGTTCGGATCGGGGATTGGGCCATTGTTTCTCTTCGATGAGTTCATTAAAGATCTAAAAAAAAATAAAAAAAATAAAAAATAAAAAAAAAATTAGATTTCTCATTTTGGATTCAAAATTGAGAAACCTTGATCCGTTCCTATCGTTCATCGCGCTTGCAGAAATGTTGAGCCTGTTCGACTAAGGTTTTGGGCCATCGTTTCTCTTCGATGAGTTCATTAAAAATAAAAAAATATATATATATATATATATAAAAAGACATAGACCACTAAGGTTAAACCAACTGAGTTCTTTGATCATGGTTGATTCAAAGAAAAGCCTTGTCCAGAGTGTGGAGACAGCTTGACTGTTCTAGGCAAGGGTCCTCCAAACGGGTTCATTAAGTAATCCTACCCTTACCTGGGGGCAATTCTATCAATCAAGATTTCATAAGAACGGGTTAGGAGGCCTATGTGTACTCTCTCGTCTTTTAAATAAATTTTTAAAAATAAAAATTTTAAAATAAAAAATAAAAAATAAAAAAAATCTTAAAAATAAAAATAAAATAAATAAAATAAATAAATAAATAAATAAAGATTTAAAAAAAAAATCTTCAAAATTTTCAAAAAAAAACTTCCGTCATTTTGGGTTAAGATTGGAGAAATCTTGGTCTTCTCCTTTTTGAGCACTGGCGCTCGCGGAAATCGCTGAGCCCGTGTTCAGATTGGAGTGCCTTTTGCTCTCTTTGATGAACCTGATATTGGCCTTTCAAAAAAAAAAACTCGTCATTTTTAGATTCAGATCCGAGAAATTATGGTTCATTTCTTTCTGAGCACTGGCGCTCGCGGAAATCGCTGAGCCCGTGTTTAGATTGGAATACCATCGGCTCTCTTTGATGAATCCAATCTTGACCTTTCAAAACAGAGAATCTCATCTCATAGATGCGGTCTCAAAACATTTGTGTCTAGCGGTACTAGTACGCCCTTTCAGGGTCTACTGTATTGCGACCAGCACATCTGTAACTCCAACTTTATATTCTTCTTACCTCGAGCAAGCTCTGCTTCTCGATAAGTCGAATTTAAGTTCACAATTGCTTCTAGCAGTCACTGGGATGCCCATTCTGGGCTTACCATACCTGCGATCAGAACAATTGTACCCTCTATGGCGTTTTGCCTTCTTCATGTTGCTTGGGTTATCTTCCTCTAGCAATTTGAAAAGACGAAACCATAGAACTTCCCATTTATGATCATTATATTCTTGTGATTACTAATGGATGTGGTCTTGTTTCAGAAATTTTTGAAAAACTAACAATGGCAGCTTCACTAACCATTACTTTCGATGAAAACAAGCACCAACTCATGCTTCAACAGAAGCAAACCGCGCGCACTTACAAGCGCCCCATCAGTTGCCGAAGCGTCAACTCCCTCGGCAACTCTCTGAACTCCGGGTCAACCTCGACTCCCCGGACTATCGTCTTTGGGATGCTGGGACCATTCCCACTTCCTGAGGAACAAACTGCTCCCTCCAAGAAGCAGAAACTCGCCTCTCAACGTGTCACTACCGTGACACCAAAGGCGAGCACCAGAAGGCCTGAAGCCCGTGGCACCCCCACGAAGCCTCGACCTGCAAACCACCAGGTCTATCCTAAGACTTGGTCCCCAAGACCTTCACCAAAGCAAAGAAGGTCCCAAACATCCACTAAGCCAGCATTCCTGGCCCCACTCAAGGAGAACCAGTTCTACCCTCTTGCCTACATGAAAGAGGAGAGACCCATCTCCAACCTGACTTCCAAGTCATCCGAGCATGAGCCGGCTTGTTCCTACAAGCGCAAAATCAAGTCATGCATCACAAGGCCTCTACAAGCACCTGTTGAGGCCTACAAACCTGCAGTTCGACCCTTCATCTCTACAGGGGCCGAACTCCAAAAATTCAAAGCTTCGCTGCAACAGGCGAAGGACAGGGTTCGCATCCTGTCCTTACCTAGCTGCAAAGAAGACAGGCTCGGCTGCTGCGCCCGAGGGAGCACATCCTTCATCGTCAAAGCCCAGCCAGAGCTGACCGAAGCTCAAATTGCTCGTCGTATACGCCGCCGCCCGTCATACCGACAAAAGAGACTAGAGAAGCAAAGGACCCAGCCTCCTACACTTCAAGTCTCTCCCAAATGGGTCGAAAAAGAAAGACCCAACCAAGTTGCTGCCGTCCATATGGTTGGAAAAAACCAGAAGGCGCCAAAAATCAGCAACAAAAATCCATGTCCGACGTCCGATGACCCGCAGCGTCTCAAGGACAAGAAGACATTCAGAAGAATCCCCTGCTCCTTCAAGCAAAGGACAGCAGAGTGATCCTTCCTCAAGCTCTTCTTCAAAAAGAATGAGCCCCAGCTCAGTCACCAGGACAGTTTCTTCGTTCGAATCACGAAGGATGAATGTCTTGGCTACAAATTCTGAGCCACCACCCCGCAATCCACCTACCAGAAGATGCGATCACCCGCATCCAGCAGTTGGAACAGGGCCAGCAGAGGATTGAAACTCTGATGGAAAACCTTCTCCTCGCCTTCCAAAATCAGGCGAACAATGAACCTCCTCCGAATCATCAAGACGACGAGGTAAATAGAGAAGAAAATGAGTCACGCGCCCTTACCAAAAAGGACGTAGACGGTATCCTCGCCAAAGCAAAAGAAGAGGATATACTCAAGGAGCATGGGATCAAGCCAACATATCCCTTATGGATGGACTCGGTCCCGTTCCCCACCAAATTCAAGCATCCTATTCTCCAAACATATACGGGGAAAGGATCAGCCAGACAGCACGTCATCCACTTCAAGATCTTGACGGGAGCTATCGCGGATCAAGATGCACTCAAGATCCGCCTCTTTGCAAGTACCCTAAAAGGTACGGCCTTCGATTGGTACTCCACTCTGCCGGAGGACTCAATCCAAAACTGGGCCATGCTAGAGACATGCTTCCTGACTCACTTCAAAGGTGAAGATCATCCCGCTACTATGGCTCAGCTGTGCAGCCTAAAACAGGGGGAGAATGAATCAACATATGACTTCATTCACAAGTGGAAAGCAATGGCATACAAATGCTCTGATGTATTGCCACAAGCGTCGCTAGTCGACATCTGCCGAAACAACATGAGAGCCAGAATCCGCTCCATGATCATCGGCAACAAATCAAAAAACCTGGGAGAACTCCTAGAAGCTTCCATGGAAGCTGAAACGGTGATTAAAGACCTCAACAGTCAGAAATCATCAAGAAAAGAGCCAACCGCCATTGCAACCTCTAAGCCAAAGAAAAAAGAGGTCCTCAATGTGCAGACCAAGTCAGCTCCTCAGCCACCAAAGAAAGCTGAAAATAAAGTGCTGGTAAGAGACCTGAACTCTCAGATGCCTTCAAAGAACGAGCAGAGAAGAAATACCTGTTTGATGAAGATATTGATGAAATCTTCGGGGCTCTTGTGGCAAACGGCAAGCTCACCTTGCCTGAACCAAAAAGACCGGGTGATGTTGGCAAAACCAACGATCCTCGGTACTGTCCATACCACCAGATGATCTCGCATCCTCTCAATCAATGCTTCGTTGTGAGAGAGAAAATAAATGAGATGTGGAAAAACGGAGTCATCACCTTTGACAAAAACTATGGGTCTGCCTCCGTCAACATGGTGACATGTGGACAAACATCAAAATCACCGAAGAAGAAGATCACTACTTCCTTCAAGGTGATAAACTCAATCCAAGCGTCCGAGGAACTGGTTCCTTACCCGACACCAGACGGACAACCGATATGGGTACATCCTGATCTCCTGGAAGATGAAAATTGGGAGGTCATGAAAACAAAGCCTACAGCTCAACAGCGAAGGCAGGCTAGGAAACATCTCCTCAAGCTTAAACGGCAAGAGAAGACCCAGCCAAAACTAGAGGTCAAAGAAAAGGCAGAGGCTTCCTCTACCGCTTCACTGGAGGTAACAAAAACATCCCTTCCAGAGACTTCAAAGGGGGTAAGGAAATTCACTCTCAGTGATTTCATGCCACCTCAATTCAAAGAAGCCATGCAGGAGGCATCATACTCTTGCAATTCGGTAGTTGGATTCTCCATTGATGGATACGAATCCAGCGACACCGATGATGGATTCGAATCCAACTAAACAGATGAGTGGGAGGAGTCCCTTGAAACAGGAGAATATCTCTCCGATGAAGAATGGGTTCCTGAGTCTCATCTTATGCCAGTAATCTGGTATAACCCCCTACAGCCACAAGAATCCTGGTCTGATGATGAAGAAGACCAAGAAGCTGTACAAGAAAATGCTGCTGACCCAGCACCTCTCATTACTCCAGTGGAAATCAACCATGTTGAGCCACAAAGAGTTGATGAAGAAAAAGATCCGGCTCCCATGCCTGATCTTGAAGAATATGCAAGGATCTTGCAGCGACTCGCTCTAGAACAAGAGCAAGAACGCGTCAACGAGCCTCCTCGCAATCCAGAGCCTGAAGTCCCTGAAGACCACCAGGTACATCCTCCCTTAACTCCTGAAAATGGAGAAAATTGCTGGATAGACGATCATCTTACATCCGAGGATGAGTCTGACTCCGATCAGGCATCGTCTCCCGTCAGAGCTTCCTGTAATGTGATAATTCGGGATTATAGCTCTTCCGAAGCATCGTCTGATGAGAGCACTTACACTCCGGCGACGCCTAGCAATGTATCTTCTGGAGCCACCTCGTCTCACGTGACTTTCACTGAGATGACACCCTCTCAGGTTTCTTCTCCTGAGACTGTGACTTCAAAGTTCACACCCTTCCTGACTGAAGAATTCCCAGCCATTGATGCTTGGGATGATGAATTAGTCAACGAAGAAGAAAGGTTGCTGGATGCTGTTCAGGACTTGTTCTCGGAAAATGCTCCGTGTAACACGATCACTGAGGATGGCAACTCTGCTGCTGATTCATCCTCAGCAAATGAAAAACGACAGCCTCTTGATCCTGAAGACAATCTTCCAAACGAAGACCCTTCTCAAGAAGCTCTTGAAGTTGGTAGAGGCACCCGCTCTGGCCGGGACTACCACAAAAATTACAACCAATCTTCCTTTACATATGTAAATCCTTCGGGAAAAGATGTTGTAAGCGCCCCTAGTGGCAACAATGATGAACATGCAGGCCCTAAGGAGGCTTTCAAGTATGACTTGATTGAACACTTCAAGCACATACCTGCACGTCTGCACATCCTAGATTTGTTGCGAATGTCTCCGCACTCTCGTGATAATCTCATTTCAAAATTACAAAAGCTGAATGAGGATGTCGACAAACATGCCCCGCAAGTCCTCCAAATTGAAATGGATTACCGGGTCAAAAACTCAGAAGCCTCCTCAAAGGGAGAAAAGAAGAAAACTGAGGGATCATGCATTGAATGCCTCTCGGTTAAAAAAGCAGCCAGTGCAACCATCGCCTTCACAAAGGACGACCTCCTACTTGGCGAAACCAGGCATAACCGACCCCTATACTTCACAGGGTATATCAAGGAAATGCCTATGCACAGAGTTCAGATCGACCCAGGTTCTGCACTCAACCTCATCTCCACATCGGCTCTTGAAGAGTTGGGCATCCCACCCAGCAAGCTGAGCCACACATCTGTATCTATCTTTGGATACGATGGGAGTACTCAAAGGCCTATCGGCAAAATCAGGTTCAAATTGCAGATCGGTGATCTTATCTCTGAGGTCACAGTGTATGCAATAAAAACCCCTTCATGCTACAACATCCTTCTCGGACGCCCTTGGATCCACGAGAATGGTGTTGTCCCTTCAACTCTACATCAATGCATCAAGTTTGTTGGCGACGACGGCATGATACATCGAGTCTTTGCGGACAGAAAACCCTTCAAAGGTAAAGAAGTCCACTTCGCAGACTCACAGATGTATGAAGGTGAAAAAGAAGAAGAGGAGAAGCACACAGCATCCTTTGCTGAAAATCTCCAGAAAGATAAAGGCAAAGCTCCTCAACAATCACCGGAAGAAAACAAACCATCCGGTAAATCTGAAGAGAGCATTCAAACTCCCTTCATCATCTCCCTCAAACCTTCAAAGCCTTTGGTCATCACAACTAAAGTGAAGAAGGCAAAACAAAAGCCTGGGGGCAAATTTGTTGTCTCTTTTGTGTCTATCATGCAAGACACGGACTCGGATTCAGAGCCAGAAGACGACACATCATCAAGCCAAGCTGACACTCAGCAAGTTCAGCCTGCTCTCACTCCAATGGAGATAACTTCTAACATAGAAGATCCTACGTCAGCTTCCTTCGTTGTTCCAGCAACTTCAGCAAAGGAAAAGCCGATCTTCTTCCATAGATCGGATACTTCTTCATCAAACTCCATGCTTGAACCTTTCCAAAATAAAGGTATGCCTCAACTATCCTTATACAGTTCTGTGGCACAAGCTATTATGAAGAAAATGGGCTATGTCGCTCAAAACCCAGTCGGTTTGGGAGAAGGACGCGGTATTCTCACGCCATTGGGGCCCGTCTTGACCAAAAGCCAGCTGGAAGATTGGAGACTCTACGGCTATGTAGAAAAGTCTTCACACGGGTTAGGGTATGATCCTGACACTCCCTTGAGACAGTTGACACAAAGGCTTAAAAGTCAATATACTGACCAAGCCTCAACTTCTCAAGTCCATGAAGACATCGATCTCCCTGGATATCTCTTTGATGAGTCACCTGACAAAGATCCAGGAAGCTCATCCAATTGGCACGATTTCTCCGAAAATGAAGAGGAGTTGTCCGATGGCACAGACGTGTGGACTTCTGACCCAGAAGAACCCTCATCTCCAAAAGAAGTAGCCTACTTCAACCCGGTTTCAACAGGCGATTGGGATCATCTCATAGCAAGCCTTGGGAAAATTACCGATCAAGAAGACCCGTGGAAAGGAACAAAACCTTGGTCTGGAAATGCCTTTGAAAACCCGGAAGGTTTCGTTGAGCTGGAAGCCTCCGAAAATATTGTGGAGGAACCACCTTCGAACCTTCCAACAGAAGATCCTGTTCAAAAGATAGACTTGGGAACACCAGATAACCCACGTCCTGTATTCATAAGCAAGAATATAAAGGATGATGAGTTACCCGAGTGTATTGCCTTTCTTCGTGAGTTCGTTGATTGCTTTGCATGGTCTTACGCTGAAATGCCAGGCTTAGACCCCAAAATAGCAGTTCACAAACTCAATCTTCAAGAAGACATCAAGCCTGTCAAGCAAGGCCAAAGAAGATTCCGTCCAGATGTGATGGATAAAATTGAACAAGAAGTTCAAAAACTCAAAAGCGACGGCTTCATCCGTGAGGAACAACATCCTAAATGGTTGGCCAACATTGTCCCCGTGACAAAGAAAAACGGGCAGATCAGGGTCTGTATTGACTATAGAGACCTGAATGGCGCATGCCCTAAAGATAAATTTCCGCTCCCCATACCAGAGGTAATGATCGATAATACCTGTGGATTCGAGCGAATGACATTCATGGATGGTTTCTCTGGCTACAATCAGATAAAGATGCATCCTGAGGATGAAAAACATACATCCTTTCGGACCCCATTTGGCGTGTATTGTTACACTGTCATGCCATTTGGTCTGAAAAATGCTGGTGCCACATATCAGAGGGCTATGATGAAAATATTCCAAGATATGCAGCACAAGACGGTTGAATGTTATGTTGATGACCTCGCCGTCAAAGCAAAAGAAAAGAAGATCATCTCAAAGACCTTCGAGAAGTCTTCCTCCGGCTTCGCAAACACAAACTGCGAATGAATCCTTTGAAATGCTTCTTCGGCGTCTCGTCGGGTAAGTTCCTCGGATTCCTAGTTCGGAAAGCTGGAATAGAGCTTGACCCCATAAAAGTCAAAGCCATTCTAGAAATGCCCTCTCCAAGAACCTTGAGAGAACTCAAAGGGCTTCAAGGGAGATTAGCCTACATCAGAAGGTTCGTCTCCAATCTTTCGGGGAAATGCTGTCCATTCTCCCGGTTAATGAAAAAAGGTGTAAACTTTGTCTGGGATGCTGACTGTGAAGCTGCTTTCCAAGACATCAAGTCATACCTGACAAAACCTCCAGTGTTAGCTGCTCCTACCACTGGAAAACCATTCATCTTGTACACAAGAGCCCTTGATCACTCTTTGGGAGCTCTGCTTGCGCAAGAAAATGATCAAAGAAAAGAAGCTGCTATATATTACCTCAGCCGCATGCTAGTAGGTGCAGAGCATCGCTACTCTCCAGTCGAAAAAGAATGCCTTGCAGTGATGTTCGCCGTACAAAAGTTGCGTCACTACTTGCTTTCCAACACAGTATACCTGGTCTTGAGGGTCAACCTCTTGAAGGTCCTTGTCACAAAGGCAGGTTCTCTCAATGCTCGACTGGCAAAATGGTCCATCCTTCTGTTACAATTTGATATTAGGTATGTACCACAAAAAGCAATCAAAGGGCAAGCTCTAGCGGACTTCCTCGCAGAGCATCCATTGCCTAAAGATTCTCCGCTTAGAGATGATCTCCCAGACGAACCAGTCTACAATGTGGAGACTTTCTCACAAAGTGCCTCCTGGGACATGTACTTTGACGGTGCAACCAGGACAAATGAAAAAAGATAGCTGACCTCGGGAGTTGGCATCCTCTTTGTTAGCCCCGACAAATACATGATTCCACACGCTTTCTCACTACTGGAACCATGCACAAACAATGCAGCTGAATATCAAGCTCTGATCTTAGGATTGGAACTCGCCATCGAATCCGGTATCACCATACTGGAAGTCTTTGGAGACTCTCAACTGATCGTCAACCAGATGAATCAGAAATTTGAAGTCAGGAAGCCAGATTTGTTGCCTTACTACAACAAGGCACAATCACTTCTGCAAAATTTTGACATCTGTCACATCACCCATATTCGTAGAGGTGAAAACATACGTGCAGATGCCCTAGCCGGACTTGCCGCATCCATGGCAATCCAGGTGGGGGAAAACATGCAAATCACAGTGTGCGAAAGAAGAATCCTTCCTCCTCTTAACACACACCAAGCAGTTGCTGAATGCCACCAAGTGGTCGGAAGTCGGATTTCAATCCTTCAAACTTCAATCGGCGACTGGAGGGATCCGTTCATTGATTACATTATGTTCGGAATCCTACCTGAAGATCCAAAAGAACGGGTAAGCATCCAAAGGCGAACCCCAAGCTTTCATTTGGATATTCCTTCAAAAATCCTTTACAGGAAATCCTTCAACGGAGTACTTCTACGCTGCTTGTCACAACAAGAGGCTGAAGAAACACTCAAAGAAGTTCATGCTGGTCTTTGTGGAGCTCATCAGGCTGGACCTAAGCTCTATGATCAGATAAAAAGGTTAGGATATTACTGGCCTACCATGGTAGCTGACGCAATGCAATTTGCTAAGCGCTGCCAACAATGCCAAGTTCATGGAGATTACATTCACATGCCTCCAGAATGGCTGCATCCTACAGCGATCTCATGGCCTTTCGAAGCCTGGGGTATGGACATCATAGGTCCTATTTCTCCCCCTTCGAGCAAAGGTCATCGCTTCATCTTCGCCGCTACGGATTATTTTTCCAAGTGGTCAGAAGCATTTGCGTTTAACGAAATGAAGACCTCATCAGTCCTTCAATTCCTGCGCACCAACATCATTTGTCGTTTCGGCATACCCAAAAGATTCGTCCATGATAACGGACCACAATTCCGGGATCATCGATTCTACAGGTTCTGCGACAAATACAAAATCCAAAGCTGTCCTTCGACTCCATACAATCCGGCAGCAAACGGGTTAGCAGAAGCTTTTAACAAGACACTCTGCAAAATCCTCAAAAAAATGGTCTCTAGTCACAAAAGAGACTGGAGCGACAAAATGTCTGAAGCTTTGTGGGCCTATCGAACCACCGTTCGAGGACCAACCCATAGCACACCATTCTCCTTGGTCTATGGATGCGAAGCTGTCGTACCTTTGGAAGTACAAATTCCTTCCTTGAGGGTATCCTTGCAAAATGACATGACTCAAGAAAGCAATGTCAAATTGCGACTCCATGAGCTGGACAATCTCGATGAGAGACGGCTCGAAGCTCAACAAAGCATTGAACTTTACCAAGCACGCATGGCATGATCTTTCGATAAAAAGGTCAGGCAACGCGCCTACAAAAAGAGTGACTTGGTTCTTGCGGTAAAAAGACCAATGGTCTTCGCTCACAAGTCCAAAGGCAAATTTGAGCCAAAATGGGAGGGACCCTACATCATCGACAAGGTTTTCTCCAACGGCGCATACGCACTCCTAAACATGGAAGGCGACAGATGTATGCTGCCCATCAACGACAAGTTCTTAAAGCGGTACTACCCTTGAAGACTTACCCAACTGGGTAAGAGCAATGCCTGTACGGCCAAAACCGGTTTCCAGGTACACGCTCGCTAAACCCACCCTTTTTTTTAGAATTTTCATATCAAATGTTGAAATTTCTAGAAATTTAAAACAATGCTTACTTTCATCGTTTCATTGTTCAAAAAAAAAAAAATATCCAAGTTTAGGAACCTTTCCCTAACTTGACCAAAATTTTCAACCCTTGAACCCAAAATTCATGGTTTGAAACAAAATCCGGATTCAGGGATTTCCACCCTAGTCCACCCTGCCTTTTACCGCCAAAATGGTTTTAGGTCAAAACTTATGACCCTCGTGTCTTTAAACAAAAAAAAAATGGTTTTTCAAAAAAAAAAAAAACCGCGAGGAAGCGACGCTTAGTCAATACTTGCACAAATCGGAAGCATACGAACCACGTTCGACACTTCCAAAATTGCAGGGAAGCGACATTTCGTCGATACTTGCAAAATCCAAAACTGTGGAGACGCAACATTTCAGTTGATATCCACAACCCAAATTTCAAAGGTTCGAAAAAACCTAAAAAACCATGGAGACGCAACATTTCAGTTGATATCCATAACTCAAAGGTTCGAAAAAACCACAAATTTCAAAAATCGTGGGGAAAAGACATCAAGTCAGTACCCGCAAAACCAAAATTTTTGAAAAGCAAGGATGCGACATTCCATCGATACTTGCACCCAAATCCGCGAGGATGCGACATTCCATCGATACTCGCAACCGAATGAGCAAGGATGCGACATTCCATCGATACTTGCAACAACATTCAGCAGGGAGGCGACTTTTAGTCGATACTTGCATTTTTGAAAACCAAACCGGCTATAAATGCCATCAAAACAGGCTATAAATGCCACAAACCGGCTATAAATGCCATCAAAACAGGCTATAAATGCCACAAACCGGCTATCAATGCCACCAAAACAAAATCGGCTATCAATGCCACAAACAAAAAACTTGGATTTAAAAAAAAAATCGGCTATCAATGCCACCAAAAACCGGCTATCAATGCCACCAAAACTGGCTATAGATGCCACAAAAAAAATCGGCTTCCATGCCACAAACAAAATCTGGCTCCCATGCCAAAACAATCATTTGACAAAAAGATTTTCACAAAATGACAACCTTTTGATCAAATCCCATTTAGCAATTACTTTTATCACAAAAAGATTCAAGTGAGCGTAGGGATAACAAAAAAAAAGCATCCCATTTAGCAATTACTTTTATCACAAAAAGATTCAAGTGAGCGTAGGGATAACAAAAAAAAAAAAAAAGCATCCCATTTAGCAATTACTTTTATCACAAAAAGATTCAAGTGAGCGTAGGGATAACAAAAAAAAAAAGCATCCCATTTAGCAATTACTTTTATCACAAAAAGATTCAAGTGAGCATAGGGATAACAAAAAAAAAAAGTGTTCACAAGCACTACAAAAAAAAGAGTACCAAAAAAAATACATGTGGTACCCAAAAAAAAAAAAAAAAAAAGAGAAAGTGTTCACAAGCACTACAAAAAAAAAAATAGTACCAAAAAAATACAAGTGGTACCAAAAAAAGAGAGAAGGATGGTTTCTGTAAAAAAAAAATAATAATACAGGAGCTCAATTAAAAATGGTCTCCAGCCAAGAGTTCAGCTCCTTAAGCAAGCTTTTGGCCTCATCCGTCAAGGATTCCAAGGCACGCTTCTTCAGGGACCTGCCATGAGATGCTGGGGTGGACTGTAACCCTTCTTTCGCACTGGGAAGCTTCCCTCGAGCGGTTTTTCATTGTTTGTTCTCATCAGACTTCCTTTTGAGAACTCGAACGGCATCCGCAACTCGGTGAATCAGAGCAGTCTCCCTTTCACGAGCCTCTGTTATTTCAGTCCACTTGGCAGCGACTTGTGCCTGCAATTGCTCAAGACGTTTCCTGGCCTCATCGACCTCCCTATCAAGGATGTTAAGGTCATGTGTCAACCTAATGATGGTTAGCTCTTCTAAGTTCCTCTCTCGGACTGCCTGCTTCCTGCTTTCTGTAGCCTCATCCAGGTTAGATTGAGCCTTATCCGCAGGGTCCAAGAACATCTCCTTGAAGAACTGATCGTCAGGAAAACCCATGGTTTCAAACCACTTGTCACCCAGCTCAATGATCCTATCAACGATCGCCCTGGCACTTGTGACATCCAGACCAGCTTCTTCGGCATCACCGAGAATCTCACGCACATGCTGGATCATCCCAAATCCGGCATCTAAGTGCCCAGATAGCAGAGTCTCAATCCAAGAGCTCAGAACCTGCACCACCACCTTCTTCACAAAAAGAAGAGATGGCCCAGCTGAAGATTCGCCCAACTCCGTTGGTCGGCTGCTCATGTCATCATCTGTTGAAAGAGTAACAAAAGAACTCTTTCCAGTTGAAGCTGCTCCTGCTCGGGAAGGAATCTCAGCACGAGGAATCTCCTCAACATTGTCAGAACTGGTCCCAGGAGTCTCTGCCTCTGGATTAACCTCTGGCATCCCTTGCTCTGGAAGCGACGGATCCTCCTCTGTCACTTCAAAACCTGCCAAAAGAAACACAAAAAGGTATGAATATAATCCTGTTTGAAAATCATTATTAGGGTTATAACTACAAAATACCTTCTTCGATGACTGGCGGAACACTTTCTTCCTCCATGAACTCATCGGAAGCATCATCAACATTTGCGTCCATCGATGGTTCAAAGTCATCGGAATCCTGTGGCAAGTTAGCTGACAAGAAATGTGTTAGCAAACCAAGTCACAGACGAAAAAAAAAAAGAAGTCATACCAATTGGAGACTCTGGAATCACTCCAGAGTCCCTCGGTTCTTCTTCAGGTGCCCCGACAGGATCCGTCACCACCTCATCGACCGGAACCTCAGGCATCATCAAGTCTTCCTCTGCTAAAAAAAAAGAGAAAAGCAGAAACAAGAAGCAAATCAGAACATGGAAAAAAAATCCCATGAAAAGAAATGGAAAGAGAAAAAGGAAGAATCATACCTTCACCGACGGTCTCTTCTTCTCGGCTTCTCTTCTCCGGAGGTTCGTCAGCATCCCCTGGCGCATCCTCATTGATAGTAAGAGGAACTTCCAAGTCAAGAGAGTCCTCATGCTACCCCTTGCTGCGATGATGACTCCTCCCCCTCTTACCCCGGCGGGCTCGCTTCTTAGAGGAACCTGCCCCGCTGTCAGAGTCAGGTTTCCCACTTGACTCCTCACTGGATGGTCTACTCTTGCCAGTAGACTCCACGGAAGCTTGCCTCTGTGCCGCTTGCATCCAAGCGCCAAGTTCGGCTTCCTCCTGTTCTAGCTGCTCTAAAGCCTCATCAGGTATTTCTCGAACAGCTTCAGAACCAATGACGCCCTGGTCACCGAGAAAGCCTATCTTGTGCTTCTCTCCAGAAAGGAAGGCCCAAACTTCCTCTCGCCGGACGCCATCCGACTTTCCAAGGCCCTTTCCAGATGCCAGCTTCACATCAAGCTCCTTCTTGGAAAGCCCCCGATATGACGAAAAGCTCTCCGCGAACCACTTCGCAAAGCCGGCAGTCCGGGAAGTCAGCAACACAGGATAAGAAATCATGGCTGTAGTGTCTTCAGCACTATAGAAAGCCCATGCATTTCTCCCGTCCTGTAAGCCTCTAAAGCGCTTCACCATGCTTGAAGGCGCTCCAACAACGCCTTGAGAAAAGCCCAGCTGCAAAGCAAAGTGAGAGGGTACATATGGCTAGATGTCGACGAAAAGATGTCTACGGTACACCATCATGCCGACACGTATGCTGAAAAGCCACTCTCTCTCTGCATTCGTCAAGGAATAATGCCTTCCCGACCCCGCCCTGGTAGAGTCTCGGGAGGCACCAAAATCAAAAGCCTTCTTCCGCAACTTCGGAGAAAGCTTCACTGAAGACTGCCCCATCTCGACGTCCCTGAACCGTCGGATCCTCATGCGGGCAAACAAAAGTGGTTCGGACACGACTTTGCCCTTAGCCAGTCGAATCATCAGAGGATCATCATCCTGTGTAGCACCCAGCCGGTGGAAGCCAGGACAGTGGTACACGTACCACGAATAAAAGATATGGGCTGAAAATACCCTATTCATGGGAAGCCCAAGCCGAACCAAAAAAGCAGCAGCCTGCAGTTCGGTACACAGGTAGAAGTAAAGAGTTGGCACCAAAGCAAGCTGCTCTCCAAACGCCATCTGACAAGCCGGAAAAATACAATGCGGCCTGATGTGCGTTCCATCTCCTCCAGCAAAAATAGCCTCACCAAGCCAATAAGTGAGGTAAACAGCGAGATCTCTCCGCAGTGCAATGTCAGGACATATGGCGTTTGTACTTGCACAGAAATCTCTCAACTCTTCTTCAATGGCCAAGATCTTCTTTGAACTTGGATCCTGAGCTCCGGCTTCTTGGGTCACGCTATCAGAAGACTCCCTGCTATCAAAAAAGTTGGGGAATGAAGAGCTAAAACTCTTCCAACTGCTGGATCTAACTTTCAAACCCTCCTTCTCCTTCAAAAAATCATAGAAGGCGACAAGCTGAAAGTATAGAAGCCTGAACTCCTCAGACTGCCCCTCAAGGACGCTGTCAATCGGCATAAACTCCTCATAGAGTTTTCCAAGGATAGGCAATCCAGTAATGGCGCTCAGCTCCTTCAAAGAAAAACCAATCTCACCATTCGTCACAACGAAGGTATTGGTTTGGGGGAGGAATGACTCCAGCATAGCCACGAAGGCCTCGTCGGAAAAGATCACGGTCTCCCTAAAGGCGCGGACCGCATCAAAAATCCCGGCTTCCTTCAAAACGGCACTACCAATCAGCAGGACGCGATCAGTCCACGACTTCCACTCGGAGTCAGCATTGAAGCGGCCACGAAGTCTGAAAGGCTTGATCCAATTGCTGCCGTCACCGCTGAAAATACCAAGGCCCACCGGTCTCAAATCGACCGACGGATAATCAGAGCCCTGGTAGCCGCTGGATGGCATCAAAAGGTCCATGTCAACAGGCGACCTCTCCGTATATCCAGGAGAACCGCCAACAAAAACCCCGGTCTTGATTACATTTGTCCTTCTCACCCAGCTTGGAGGATCTTCCCTCTTAGAGCACGTGGGGGCAAGGCTCATAATCGAGACGGTGCGATCAAACGTCGACCGGGTAGCAACAGTCTTCTTCTCACCATCTGCTGTGAAAGAGAACTGAAAACATCTCCTCTGGTATGTCATGTCATCAAGGACTGCATCACCAAAGAAGAAGGTAGGCTTGGGCAAAACGCTCTGATCTTCCATCACCCATGGACGACTGCTTACCATGATCTTATAGAATTCCTCTCCCTTGAGAGCGATCAGTCGCTGCCTCATCTCATCTCTGTTGAGGGAGTCGCACTCTTTCAGATTTCTCTCAACATACTGGACCTTCTCAAAAGCCTGCTGAACGGCCGGATTAGAAGATCTAGAAGATCGACGAGGTACGCTTGTAGCAGGCTCTTTACCCTTGTTCGTTCTGGAGGAACCACCTGAAAAGGATGGAAAAGAAAAAGATCAAACATCAAAATGACAGAATCTCGCTAAAAAAAATCTGGCGAAATTTTGACATGATGACGGGACAATTCCGAAGAAAAGGAACTATCCCAAAAGAATAAGAAAGCTTGAAGATGGGCTCAACATCGCTGCGAGCTCCGAAAACTCCAAACTTTCGAAACCTCAAAGTCTCCGTAAAATCAGGAAGGGCTCAACATCGCTGCGAGCTCCAAATTCCCAAAATTGCGAAAACTTTCAGGTATGCTATCACATCATGCTACAAATTTAATTTACCATTGAATGCATGCATGAACATCTAGGTTTGCCAAAAAAAAGGGGCCATTATCATGATGAGCAAAAAAAAAAAAAAGAAAAGAAAGAAAAGAAACTTTCTCAAAAAAAAAGGAGGGGAAAGAAAACAAAAAAAAAAAGAAAGAAAAAAGAAGGGGCGGGCCCACTGGCCACGTGGCCGTACGGCCAGATCCGTACGGATATGTCCGTACGGCCCACAAACAAAAAAAAAAGACATGAAAAAAAAAGAAAGAAGAAAAGAAAAGAAAAAACGTGAAAAAAAAAGAAAAAAAAAAGAAAGAAACAAAAAAAAGAAAGAAGAACTTTTTATCCTACAATGGAGTTTTCTTGAAAAAGGGAACTTACTTGAAGCCATTGATGGAGAAGAAGAAGAAAAGTCTTGAAGATCTTGAAGAAGAAGAACTCTTGGTCTTGAAACCCTCTTGAGATTATTGCAAAAAGAAAGTAATAAGAGCAAGAGATCCAACCTCCTCCTTGCTTTTATAGAGGAGAGCAAACCAAAGAAGGAAAGAAGAAAAAGGTAAGTGTTACTAATTAGTAACCTTACCAAAAGAAAGAGATTAGAAAGATTCTTTCCGAAAAGAAAGATATCTTGAAGGATTTTCTCCCAAAAAGAAATCAATGACGGATTCTTTTCCAAAAGAAAGATATCTTGAGATATCCTATCCCAAAATAAAGGGAATATGAGAGATTCCCTCCAAGTAAAGATATTCTTAGATATTCTCTATCCAAATGAGATATTTTTTGGATATTCTTTACAAAAATGACACCATATGAGATCTAAGCCATTTCAAAAGCTTAAGGTCCCATGGGTTAGCCCATATGAGCCAGGTTTGACCACCTAGGCACTTAAAAAAAAAAAAAAATTTGGGCTTTCAGTCAAAGAGAAATCCCTCTTACCAAGAGCATACAAAAATGGTTTCATGCCTCTTTTGAGTTGATTCAACCATAAAGAGAATTTCAAGCCCCATGAGCTTCCAAAAATCAAACCATCCAGCCTCATATACCAAATTGAGCCAAAATCTTGAAATTGACATTCCACAAAAATCAAACCAAATCCTGGTCCCTTAACTTGCCACATACAGCCTGTTAGGTCACAAGACCAAAACCAAAAACCAAAACCTGATCCCCTAACTTGCCACATACAGCCTGTTAGGTCACAAGATCAAAACCAAAATTGATCCCCCCACATTCCACATACAGCTTGTTGGGTCACACAATCAAAACCAAACCTGACCCCCTAACCTGCCACATATAGCCTGTTAGGTCACAAGGTCAAAACCCAAATCCACATCCCTGATGTCATCTTCAAAACTTTACCTCGAGATGGTACGTGATCCCTTTCACTACCATAAAATTCCCCTGGAAGCTCAAAAGGCTACAAATACCAAAAAGAAAGACTGCTCAAAGACTCTTAGTCAAGTCACAGGCTCTCCTTCAAAAATCTCTTCAAGGCACATCGACTACAAAAGTTAAGCAACTCGTCGCTGTACCTTGAGGGGGCATTTGTTGACACCAAAAATGTCACTTTGCCTCTTCAAGATCCAAAGAGCTACATGAAGTCGCAACCTGCCATAAATAGGCAATGCTACTTCCAAAAAATCAAATCTTGTCAGAATCAAACAAAAACTGCAAGATCCTTCAAGACAGCCAAAAGAGGAGTACATAAGAAGTTTCGGGCCATTTCAAAATCATTTGGCCTAACTTCGCTTCTCCGACAGCCGAAAAGGAGATCTCGGCGGCAAAAGCATCGGAGACACCAAATCTTCGATCACAGCCGATGGATGGTCTCAAAATACTTCCAAAAGGCTCCACGTCAAGTTCCGAGTCAAACCGACAACGTTTGACCCTACATCAACCCTCGAACAGCTAAATCAAGCCTCTCGGCGGCGAGAACCACCGAGGCCATTACTCATCAAATAGAGCACATGGACGGCTTCAAAATGCTTATAAAGGGCTACACGTCAAATTTCAGGTCATTTCGACAACATTTGACCATAGTTTGACGCTCAGAAGCCAAATCAGGCCTCTCGGCGGCAAAGCCCTCCGGGACCATGGTTTCCAAGACAGAGCCTATGGATCATCTTAAAATGACTCCAATAGGTTCCCTGTCAAATTTCAAGTCAATCGGACATCGGTTGACCGCACATCAAACCGCGACATCTTCATCGCGATAAAAGCAAGTCTACTGGTGATAGGACCCCAAACGGCTTCAAAACTCAAACAAAAGCCTATGGTTGGTCTTATTTATTGCTCAGCAGGCTTCACACCAAATTTCAGGTCATTCCGACATCGTTTGACCCAGTTTCAGCTTCTGACGGAAAATCGGCAGCTCTGCGCGACAAAGTCTTCGGCTTTCTCAGGAAATTGGAAACTTGCAAAATAAAATGCAAGGATTCTCATCAGGTTTCCTACAAAGAAATCAGGCCAATAAATGATCAAAATGTCAAGGAAAAGTACAGGAGAAAAAAGAATCGAAAAAGAGCAAAAACGAACACAAAACGGGACAAAAAGGGGGGAAAACCCCCCAGGGTCGCAGACCCCTGCGACCCTGGCCCAGGGTCGCCGGCGACCTTGGAGCCCGGGGTCGCCGGGAAGTCCCCGAAAACCCCGGTTTTCGCCATTTTTTCGCGATTCGAAGCGCCCAGCCTCTGGTACTTTCCAAAATTCATGCTTTGAGACACCAAATCCTCTGACATCCGTCCAAAACACGGGTTAATCATCAAGAGTATCGAAAACAATATTGATCGCCACCCAGTCAACCAAAAAAAAGTGTGCTTTCTACCCGACCGATCGAGAAATCGACAGGACAGATGGCACCGACCCGCTGTTGGCAACAAACACCTGAAATTACATGGTCGTCTGATGTCGATCTACATGAAGATCCATCGATGATCATCGACAGAAGAATCCCAAAAGACGCGGCACGGCCCGCGACTCTTCAGCTGCTCGGCGACCACTTAATGCGATTAATTGACTAGCTTTATTACAGTCATTAATCCATTTCTTTGGACGGACCAATCAGAAGCAAGCATCCGGGAGTTACAAGTCAAGAGATTCATGGCATTTAACCCATGAAACTCCTCCCATCATGGCGATTAAAGGCGATTAAATGCCCTCAATCTCCTCCGGCCAATCAGAAGCCAAGAAAAAGGAGTTACAAAATAAACAATTCAATTTTGTAACTCCTCCCATTATGCGGCTTAATGACAATCAAGTCTCATAAACCCTCCTAAATGGCTACCTAAAAGCCTATAAATAGGAGAGCTCTCCAAGAATAAAGGACAGACAACGAAAATCACAGACAGAAGCACAGAAATTCAGAGAAGGAAAAGAGAGAAAACTCTGCGGAAGTTCTACACCGGCCACCGCTACAAGGTGACAAAAGTCCCTTGGGGGGTACCCCCCCCCCCCCCAAGGTCCTTGCATTCTCCTCCTGCCTCCAATGGCTTAGATGTGGCTTTTCAGCCCGTCTACCTCGGCTTTTTATTGGACATAGGACCTCCTTTTGGTCTTTGTCCTCTAAAAACCTGAGGTTATAGCCAAGCCAAGAGAATCAATAGCATCCTCTGTTCTCATCTGCATGGATGATGGCGAAGCCACATATGGCTTGCGACCGTCAATCTAAATGAGTCCCCCACAATCTCCTGAAAAGTTAGATCCTCCTTTTCTTGCTTTTCATTGTAGTTTGTATTTTTTTCAAAAGAGACAAAAATCACAACTCTTGTCTTTCATTATTGATAAGGATTGTAAATCGGCTATAAACGCCAAAATCGGCTATAAATGCCAAAAAATCGCCTTTCACGGCAAACCAAGAAAAATGTCTCTTTTCTTAAATATATGTGCAATGGAAAACTTGAAAGAAGTTGATTTCCTTTTTACTTGCGAAGGTTGATCTCCGGATCACCACTTGCAATTCCAAGTAAAATAGAAAATATGGCACACCCACACAAAAAAAGAAATGTTGATGCACGCCCCTGCCCCCTGGTTACGAAAGGGTCGGAACCAAACGGACTCCCACGTCTGCCGACCTCGGTAGGAACCGAGCAGGAGCGCGGTCCATCAGAAGAGAGGAAGTGCTTGTGCCACTCTTGCACAAAACAAGGGTGGACGTCCAAGGGTTGGGCGTGCAACACTTATGGGAATGAGCGGGAGGACGTCCAGCACTACTTCTTTCCTTTTATAACACAAAAGCAAACCTCCACTTACTAATTAATATTAGAAGCCTTACTTCCATAACAATTAGTAACTTTCTCTTCTTTCTAATTGAAATAGAAGTCTCACTTCTCTAACAATTAGTAACTTACTATATCATAATTAGATGTCTCACTTCAAATATGATTAGTGACCTTCTAATTCTTTTCTAATTAAAATAGAAGTCTCACTTCTACTAAAATTAGTAAGTTTACTATTACCACTATTAGAAGTCTCACTTCAAATAGAAATAGTAACTTTGCTTTTAGAGTTCAACTAGAATTAGTATCTTAATAGTTGAGCTAGCGTGGGGACCACTAGGGATTCCTTAGAAAGCTGGCTCCAACTGGGACTCGCGACCCCACATCTTATGTGCAATTCGGGCCCACAATTAATTGAATAAAACTCCACTATATAAATGCAATTGAACTCCAGTCTTAGGAATAAATTACATAGAAGACCCTAAACTTCCACATTACCACAAATAGGCCCCTCTATCAATATCCATAGATCAATTGGACCTGTCTTCCAAACTTAGATCCAAATCTTATTATCCTTGAGCCCCAATTAATTATAATGATCATAAGTACCTTTCCAATTAACTCTTAATCGGAATGGGTGCGCACTTACCAATGATAAATCCATTAATTGGCACAAGGGGATATTAGAGATAGATTCCATCTTGACCATTGAATGTTCCCACAACTTTACTACCACGTACCCAAATCACTGAGGTGTTGACCTACAGTTGGCCTCACTCATTGGTGACTCAAAGTAAATGAATAGATAGACGAGTTCATTAATGTCTAAGGATTGACAGCTTATTGCTAGGGAATTATGAGAGCGGACCTTAAAGTAAAGACAGTGTTTATAAGGTGCTTCTCATGGTCCTTTAATACATCCAATGTACAAGTACTATGATCCAGAATCTTTCATTCTGATGATCGAGACAAATCATACTATCTTATAGTAACCAAAGTACTGCAACCTTGTCAGTATGAGATGTCTAGTCTCATCACTGGTTGTGAAGAATTTAAGTATAAGATTTGTCACTCATGTCTCCCGTATGTGGATCTCATCCATACATATGTGTTACATCTAATATACTTGTGGACTCCGGTTCATCTCATGAACTATCATGTCATTCGTATTGGTTATGTGCAAGTATATAATAAATCACAATTCATCTCATGAAAGGAAAGCATGAATATACTGATAAATAAAGAAATTAATCAATTTATTATATCATCTACTGGATTGAGTCCATAAAACTAACAATCTCCCACTTGGGCTCAATGCCAGTTTAGGGATGTATCTCATGCACATCCCATCTAATTACAGCTCAAAGACTTTGATAGTCAAAGGCTTAGTAGAGGGATCTCCCAGATTGTCTGCAGAGGCTATCTTGGTGATCGTACATCACCTCTCTGCACAACCTGTCTGACCATGTATAACTTCCTCTGTACATGCTTTTTGGCTGCTGGGTTCTTTGGACTTAGTGACTGCCCTATTGTTATCACAGTAAACTGTGAGCGGCTATCCTGCCAAAAGTACCACTCTAAGTTCCATTAGGAATCTTTTGAGCCAAACTACTTCCGTAAATGCTTCTCAAGTGTCTACAACATATATCCAGAAGTTGATTTCCTAGAATCCTAATCTGACTAGAAGTCAGTATTTATGTAACCGACTAGAATCAACTCATCACTGCCGCAAATCAACATGTGATCTCTAGTCCTTCTCAAGTATTTGAGAACACATCTTACAGCAGTCCAATGATAAGGACCTGGGCTAGACTGATATATGCTGACTACGCCTATTGCATGACAGATATCCGGTCTAGTACAAAGCATAACTAACCGTACCATCACCTTATCTACATACGCATCTTGGGATAAGCATATCATCCTATTATTCCGGTCTTAATGGAAATTGATCCTTAGGATGTAGCTGGCTTCTCCCAAGTCCTTTATTATCAAAAGTCTTAGCGAACCAAAACTTTTACTGTTGACGATATCCATATGTCACTCCATGGGAGAAGGATGTCGTCGACATATAGTACCAGAAAAACTACCATGCCTTCTTGACTTTTCATGTACACACATGACTTATCTGGATTCTGACAAATATCAAATGACTTGATTGCCTTGTCAATACGGATGTTCCTATTCCGGGATACCTGCTTGAATCCATAAATGGACTTCTGCGGCTTGTAAAATCATCTGGCTGCATCATATAGATGTCTTTCTCAAGATTGTCGTTGTGAGACATTGTCTTGATATCCATTTGCCAAATCTCGTCACCAAGATGAACCGCAATGGATAAGAGTATCCGGATGGAACTCTTCCATCTGGTCCTCTTTTTCTCTTGTGGACTCTCTTGCACCCAATAGGTTAATATTGGCAGGCAAGTCCACAAGTCTCTAGACCTGATTGGAGTACAAAGATTCCACCTCAGCTTTCATAGCATCTAGCCAATGTCCCGAAACTATATCATTAACTGCTTCATCATAGTTACAGGGATCTTGTTCCAGTTGTTTCGGGATTGCCTCGTAAGACTTTCCAAAAACCAAGAACCTGTTAGGGGTGCTAACAATACTCCCACTATGACAAGGCATTGGTGTAACTACTGGGTCAGGTATTGGCGGATTTTCTTAAAGTTCGATTATTCTTAGATTTAGAATTGATCACTCTTGAATTTCTTCCAAGATAACCTTTTTCTAGAGATTTTTGGTTAATTATATAATATTCCACTAGAAGACTACATTGGTGCTGACAAGTACTTTCTACTTTCTGGAATTATAGAATAACCAATCTTTAGTTCCTTTTTGGGATATTTTATAAATGCGTATGCTTCCGACTTCGATTCCAACTAATCCGTCTTAACCTTCAGCACGTGTGCCAGACAACTCTAAAAACGTTGTAGACTAGGCTTTCGCCCGGTCCATAACTCCCGGGGAGTCTCAGGTATAGACTTAGATGGAATGAGGTTTAGTATATACATTGCATATCCCAAAGTATAGGTAATCCGTAGAAACTCAATCATAGGCCTGATCATATCTAAAAGAGAATGGTTCCTTCTTTCTGCTACTCTGTTCTGTTAAGGCAAACCAGGAGTAAATAACTGGGATCGAATCCCATTTTCTAATAGGTATACCATAAAATTAACGAAGAGATATTTTCCTCCTCGATCTCATCGAAGAATATTTATACTTTTAGCTAAATGCTTTTTCGCTTCTGCTCAAAACTCTTTGAACTTTTCAAAAGTCTCGGACTCTCAGCGCATAAGGTATATGTATCCATATCTTGAGTAATCATCAGTGAAAGTGATGAAATACTCGTATCAATCTCTTGCTCTAATATTACGGGTCCATACATATCAGTATACACTAACTCCAATAAATCTTTGGCCCTAATGCCCTTAGATGAATAAGGGTCTTTTGGTCATTTTGCCTTCCAGACATGACTTGCAGACATGCATTGGTTCTACCATCAATGAAGGCAAAATACCATCTTTCTGTAGCCTGTCAATAATGTTTAGGTTTATATGACCTAGCCTCTGAAGTGCCAAAATTTCATTGGATTAGATGAAGGTGACTACCTCTTTAATGATGGTCTTTTATTAATTACAATGTCATGTATCTCATAAATTGTGGGAGTTAACAAATAAAAGTCATTGATTACCTTGTCAGACTATATAAGAGTACCGTTCCTCTTTAAGACAATTTCATTACCAAAAGTAATAAAATAACTCTTATTTATCATATTAGAAATTAAAATTTCATCTTAAACGGTACATATAATGTATCTGACAAAATCAGCTTAATATCTGAAAACAACTAAGTTATTACTCCCACTGACACTGCTTCTGCCTTGGCTTCCGATCCCAGGTTAACAATGATTTCTCCATCACTAATCCTCCTAGTTACCTATAACTCCTACAACATATTACAGATGTAATTAGTTGCACTGAAGTCTACAAACCAGGATTCTGAAGTACCAGTTGCAAAACTAACTTCAGAAACAAGTGAGTCAATCATACTTGAGGTCCTTTCCTTTGACAAGAAAAACTAGACAATTCCTCTTCCAATGTCCTGTCATACCACAGTGGAAACACTTTTCCTTGGCTCCTGTATCCTTGGCCTTGGCCACACCACTACTAGAACCATTCTCCACCTTAGGACCTTTGATGACTGATTTCTTCTTACAATCCTGGTCTTTGCCTTTCGGCTTGGACTAAGCAAATGACTTTTCTGTCATGAGGGCAGTTGGTCTTTTCTTCATGATTTCCTCAAACACTACCAGCTGGCGACACAACTCAGCTATGGTCATTTCAAATTTATTATAATTGATCTCGAAATGTTTGAATGACTCCGGTAGTGATTGAATGATCATGTCAATCTGCGATTATGTATCAATCGTAGCCCCCAGTACATCTAACTCATTCAATGCCAACATCATTTTTAACAAATGTTTTTGTATTGGGGTTCCCTCAGCCATCTTAGTCTTTATCAACACTTTCATAGAAGCCTGCCTAGCAGGCCTGAATTGTTCTGCAAACATCTCCTTTAAGTTCGATATAATATCGTATGCTAACTTCTAGGATTGATTTTGATCTTGCAAAACACTAGACATGGATGCCTGAATAAAACATCTGGTCATTTCATTATCTTTGGTCCACTTGGTGTAAAGGTCTTTCACATCCTGTGGTGCATCAGGCTCAGGTTCAGGAAGGGAGGGTATGGTAAGGATATATCTACATCCTGAAGCTGTCAGGATAATATCCAGGTTCCTTTTTCAGTCTAAATAGTTGGATCCCATCAAATTATTCTGGTTGAAGATGATTACAAGTGGATTGAAAGTATTTGAATTCATGCTGAATAAACTGTTGCACATAACCATACATTCAATACAAGAATATAAATGACATTGGGTTTAGTATTCTTCCAAATTCATGTGGGAATCCTCATAACCACTAAATTCAGAATACATTGAAATCCCAATCCCTTAGGGCATGCCTCCTAGTGGAGTGCGAATGTCCTTGGATTGGTGTGGATCCAAGTTCGTCAAAATTGGAATTAAGACCAGCTATCCATGATCCCAATCATTCATTATCATCTAGGTATCTCATACCAAATAATGTATGACTCTCGATTAGCTTTGGTTTCTAAAATACATGAGGCAAATCGTAATGGATACTACACCATTATTTTAGTTAAGTGTGACCCACCAACTAGCATTGCATGACAACCGTTGTGAGTTGCTCCTCCTAGGGGAGTAAGCCCCTATGCCATCTCACCAACACTATCCATAGGAGATCCATATCTAATAACCAGACAAGTAAAAGCCCTCCGAAGGAACGGCCACACTCTTGGTGGCGCGAGGCTAATACTTTCCTTACAATGGACCTATGGTGGAAAACTATGGGGATTTATCAATTTAAATGCCCCGTTCCCACTTAATATTTTTGAATTGAGGATTTCCTTTTAAGGTATTAGGGCCGACATATATAAATATGAACATCAAATCATCTCATGATATGACCAAATTGGTTCTAAGTCAAGTTATTTTAAGGAAAGTTCAGTTTCTTAAATTAGTGTTACAAATGTGTCCATCTCATGGGTCATCAACACTAATTAAAACTCATTCCAAAACTTAATTTGATTTGACCAATTTTAGTAACTTATTATGTTTGGATCAGATTTGGAAACATTCTAAATCAAGCATTCAACTATAAATAGAAAATGCTAAAATTAGAAGCTAGTCTTCTCCTCCACATGGCCCAAGTGGAATAGACTTCTTGGACTTCTAGACTTTCCAAAATTTTGGAATTCCACAAACTCTTTGGGAAACTCCAAATCTCTTTTGGTAATCTTCAAACTCTTTGATTAGGAGTCTAACTGCACTTTCCTTCTTCATCTCGAACATCGCTAGAATTTACAAATTTAGAAAATTACATAAATTCCTATGTCTCTACGATGAGACTTACATGATAATCTATTAATGGAAATAAAATGCTCATAGGGAATTTCACCATGCCTTGCCCTAAATCGGAAAACCAAGGAAACCATGATGCCCTTTACAAATTGCCAAAAATAAATCATCAACCATAAAAGAAAGTACTAAGACTTATGGGCCACATGGAGAGGACAAGATCACCTGCAAGTTAGTATCTCATACAACAAAGCAACTCACAAAACCGGGTTACCAAATAACAATGGAAAAACAAGATGCCAAAAGTTGCCATTACTATAAATCATGCACTTCGCAAAGGGGGTCCGGGGGTGTCCCCTGGCGAGGTTCGGTCACGGTCTATTGAGCTCGATATAGCCAAGCTCAGTCATCCCTTGCTGAGTTCGGTTGTAATGCCCCAATTCCAAATACCGAGAAAACCGTCAAGGTACCAAAGTTGGTGTGCTACTTCTCAAAAAATCCGAGAAGTTCCAAGATCGTAGGTCTGTAGTGAGGTCCAATTTAAAACTTTTTTAACAATATTATAACAACGGTTAAATTGCGGAAGCATAAAGAAATAAACGGAAACAATAACAGAGATAGTGGAAGCATAAGGTATCATGAATGATATATCAAGTGTAACGGGCTGAAGTCCAGCCTAAAAATGTTAAGTGATAAAAACAAAGGTTTATTACATTTTTCATCCTAACTACCATCTCACCACAAATAACACCAAACCAAAAATAAAGAACACTCATGTCCCATGTACTAGCTCTCCGTCCACCGGCTCAACCTCATGGTCGGCCGGTCCCCATCCGTAGTCTCCTACTACGGGCGCCACTACGAGTGCTACGCATCGCCCTCGAACTCAGGCTCATGACCTAAGCACCAAGAGTGGATCAGATCTATAGATCTGGCAATTCAAAGTAAGCAAGTAATATAGGATGCATGTATCAAAATGAGTAGAGACAGCAAAGATGTTAAAAGAATAACAATGAAGTAGAATCTAGGCAGTTGAGCAAGATAAACATTTAGAATTATAATGAATAAGATATCTAATCTAAACAATATGGCACATTCACACAAGCTGGATACGGTGGGATATTATGCCGCGGCCCTCCCATACTGAACACAGTCGTGGCGGGGAAAACTCACAATGCTGGGGATTATCTAGCCCCATAAATAACATCCACAACACGCACTGAGACCGGACCCAGTATCACACCGTCCGTCTCCAACAATGCTCATCATGATAGCCACACAACACTCTCAATAGCTCCTACCAGTGGTGATCAGTCCAACTGGCTGAGCTTAGAACAACTGAGTGAATGTCTATGCCGACTCAGGAAGCAATAAAGGTCTGTGTCTGTCTAGGCTTTGCCTTACGTGAGCAAGGTCCTAACTAAGTCCCTAAGAGGTCCAAGTATCCAAAACAGTCCATGGATCATATTCCAGGTCCAAGTCCAATCGTAGGATCCACACCAAGGCCCACCAATACATGGCCTGGTCTATAATAGTTCAAATGAAGAGATAAGTCCAACTCCAATAATATATGATCCATTTACACTCAAAATGAGTCACAAGTCCATACAATCCAACCTCTCCAATATAGGGTAATACACATCCAAACTTAAGCCATAAAAGGGCCCGCCTAGCCATAGACACGGGTCAATGTACGCCTAATCATACCATCGGGTCACCTCTAAGTAATCCTAGGTTCAGGTCCTCCATTTTCCAATTAATTAACAGGTATAAACATAAATAAGAATAACAGAGTGACAGTAATAATATGAGGGAGATAAATCTCCAAGTACAAGAATCAATGGAAAATATCAACAGTCCAACCTAAGTAATTGGTCCACTTTCAGGTTCAGGTATATCTCAAGTAATTTGATCTTTAAATGGAACCTCAGATGCTAATAAATATTGTGTTTGGTGCTCCAGAAGTTAAGAGCGTCATTGGTAACACATAAAGGTCGAATCATCTTAGATTACATAACTTGGACCTTAAATAGTGGGCCCCACGAGTCAAGATTGAGCCATACCATTGACTCGTGGCTGGCACAGTGATGGAAGTCTATTTGGGATGGTCAATGGGACCCACATAAGATCAAATCGTAAGAAACAAAAATCTGGGAAAGTTAATGCACACAGCATGCTCGGTCGACCTCCTGGCCTAGGCGGTCGACCCAGCACACTGGGAACAGACGAACAAGCACCCTATAGGCAGTGCTTGATTTTTCTAGAATTTCAATGTGCTCGGTCGACCTCTTGGCCTGGTCGGTCGACCGAGAACACTAGGAATCCTGGTCGAAGGGTGTCCCAGGTTCCAGTTCCTTCTTCTAAATCACTTGAGCTCGGTCACTGATCTCAGTCTACTGGCTCTTAGCTCAGTCATACACTGAGCTCGGTCAAGCACTGAGGTCAGTCAAGCACTGAGCTTGGTTAGGCACTGAGTTCGGTCAAGCACTGAGCTCGGTTAAGTACTGAGCTCGGCTAAAACACTGATCTCGGGCAAACACTGAGCTCTGCCAAAACGTTGAGCTCGGCCAAACACTAAGCTCGGCTAGAACGTTGAGCTCGGTCAATAACTGAGCTCGGTCAGTACACTGAGCTCGGCCAAAAGGTGGAATCCAACTTCCAGTCAGTTCTTCCAAATCCCGCTTGAGCTCAGTCAAGCACTGAGCTCGGTCAAAACATTGAGCTCAGCCACCGAAGTCACAGAGAATGAGTATGTGGAAGAAATAGCTGGGAGTTACATTTTCCCAGTTTCCAATGTGTTCGGTCGACCGAGATGCAGGTCCGTCGACCGAATACACTGAGTTCGGCCAACTTGAGCTAGGTGACTGAGCTTGATCAGCTTAGATCTGAGCTCGGTCAACACTGAGCTCGGTCTAAGAAATAGCCTATGGTAGAAAATAACTGAGAGTTGGCTTTTCCCAGTTTTCAGTGTGTTCGGTCGACTGAGATGCAGGTCGGTCGACCGAATACACTGAATTCGGTAAATTTCCTGAATTCCGGATTTTCTCCATTTTCATTCTGGTTTCCATCAAACCTCATCTGAACTCGTTCAATCACCATAGACACAATAAGAAACAGGAAATACACTTCAATACACATCCCACCATCCAATCCATGGGCCATTGATCTTCCAAATGAGATCAACCCATCCATCAATGGCCATAAATCCATGAAAACATGCTCAAGGTAAATCTACAGTTCTAACATCATCTAAATAGGATTACAGAGAATCAAAAATAGTAAACATTCATTCTATACTAAATAAGCATATTGCACTTGCCTTTGATCGATAGCATAAGGTAGCGAAAGAGACAATAGAAATCCAATCCGATAAAAAGGAAATCCTAGCTCTAAGGTCTTCTCAGACTAACGATCATCCCTAAAAATCAGATCTAGAAGAGATCTCTACTCCTATACCCATTTCCACCAGAGAATTGTTATAAGGAAGGAGATCTAGAGAGAGAAAGAGGACTTTCTAATGGAATAGAACTAGAATTGGGCACTCACCTGATTGGAGGAGGGAGAAGGGATGACCGAGATAGAGACAGAGAGAAATCCAAATAGGTTGCAGCTCAGATCGTCTTCTTCTTCTTAGAGTTCTAGAGAGGGAGAAAGAAAGGGAGCTGGAGGAATTGGAGGGAAACGAGAGAGAGGTTTGGAGGGAAATGAGAGAAGAATAGGAGCAATAACCAACGTATGGCATGAGAGGGGTTTGCTTATATAGGTTTGGGGGTTTAGGCTAGGGACTAAAATGCCCTTTTAGTTTGAATAGGATTAGGGTTAGGGTTATGGGCATCTTGGTCTTTGGGTAGGTTCTAGAAGATTCTCTAGTGGACACCCCCTAGTAAATACTAATTCTAAGCTAGGGCCTCTAACAAACTAACTAACTCTAGAAATAACAAAAGACACCCTATTGACTCAACTAATTACACCACTGGACTAACCTAGGAAAATACATGACTACCCTTTACTAAACCCACTAATTAGTATAATTATTGCACTTAGGCTAATATATAGTATTCAAATTCAAATTGAGGGCTCACAAGGGGTGGGGCCTCACATCGGTTCAGCCGAGCTCGGGGTTGCCAAGCATGTACTAGCCAAGCCTAGACCGAGTTCGGTCATCCCTGTCAACGGAACTGACGGAAACCTGCAACTTGGATTTTTTCTGATTCATGTCCAAACATCTCCAAAACTCTTCTGAAGATTCCCAATGGCTTCTTATCATCATACCATCATTGTTAAAACCCTTTCGTGACTTATCCAAACATAGATCTACTAATAAACTAAGCAAATCCATCAAAAACTGATCCTGACATAGCCCTTGTTCTATCCTCTTCCCATCTCATGCGAAGATTAGAACAAGCTTACTGATCTAACATGATTAGAGATGAGGTAAGGCTCTAATACCAATTATTGGAAAAAGGTGGGCCCCTAGGATAGGTTTCAAAAACTTTTGACCCACTTGATGCAGGGATCATCTATCCAGAAGGCAACAAAAACCAATCCAAGATGCGTACCCTCAATCTCAACCATCATGATCAGTAAATAACTCTATCTAGAAGATAGAAATAGCAACTAACAAGCAACAAATAAATCTACAACATACAAGGAATTATATTATACCTTTGGAGCTCGGTTGTGCTCTAATGGAGAAGTTGCGTCTTTTTTTGATGATGAAACTCTTTCACTTATCAAATAAGGATCTCCAAGACCTCTTGATCTTCCACGTTATGACCCGTATCATATTCTCTCTTCTCAAGAAGATGGTGGGATCTCCAAGAGAAAACTACTAGGAACTTAAAGGAGAAACTAGAAGGAGAATTAGAAGAGGGAAAAGAGGAAGCGCTTGTGCTACTCTTGCACAAAATAAGGGTGGACGTCCAAGGATTGGGCTACACGTCAAGTTTCAGGTCATTCAGCAACATTTGACCAAACTTTGACTCTTGGAAGCCAAATCAGGCCTCTCGGCGGCGAAGCTCCCCGGGACCATGGTTTCCAAGACAGAGCCTATGGATCATCTCAAAATGACTCCAATAGGTTCTCTGTCAAATTTCAGGTCAATCGGACATCGGTTGACAGCACATCAAAGTGCGACATCTTCCTCGCAACAGAATCAAGTCTACAAGCGACAGGAACCCCATACGGCTTCAAAACTCAAACAAAAGCCTATGGTTGGTCTTATTTATTGCTCAGGAGGCTTCACCTCAAATTTCAGGTCATTCCAACATTGTTTGACCTAGTTTCGGCTTCTGACGGAAAATCGGCAGCTCTACACGACAAAGTCTTCAGCTTTCTCAGGAAATTAGAAACTTTGCACTCCAAAATGTAAGGGTTCTCATAAATTTTTATACTGGGAAATCAACCTAACAAATGTGCAAAAATGTCAAGAAAAATAAAGAAGAAAGAAGAAAAAAAAACCGCAGAACGGTCACAAACCGATGACCAAAGGGGAAAATCCCCCCAGGGTCGTGGGCGCTCCGGATCGCCGGATTTCCCCCGAAGAGACATGTTTTCCGTCTTTCTCACATTTTGAAGCTTACAACCCCTATGATTTTCCAAAATTCAAACTTTTGAGGCACCAAATCCGTCGACATCCATCAAAATCATGGGTCCGTCATCAAGAGTATCCAAGTCATCATTGATCACCAACCGGTCAACCAAAAATGTGCACTTTCTACTCGATCGATCGAGAAATCGACAGGATGGATGACACCAGCCTGCTGTTAGTAATCAATATCTGAAGTTACATGGTCATCCGATGTCGATCAACATGAAGATCCATCGATGATCATCGCCAGAAGAATTCCAAAAGACGCGGCACGCCCCGCGACTCTTCAACTGCTCGGCGACCACTTAATGCTGTTAATTGACTAGCTTTATTGCAGTCATTAATTCATTACTTCGGACAGCCCAATCAGAAGCAAGCATCCAGGAGTTACAAGTCAAGAGATTCATGGCATTTAAACCATGAAACTCCTCCCATCATGGTGATTAAAGGCGATTAAATGCCTTTAATCTCCACCGGCAAATCAAAAGCCAAGAAAAAGGAGTTACAAAATAAAGAAATAAATCTTGTAACTCCTCCCATTATGTGGCTTTAAAGCCCATAAACTCTCCTAAATGGTTACCAAAGGCCGATAAATAGGAGAGCATTCCAAAGAATTCCAGATCCGGAAAAATCCAAGCAGAGATCAGATCAGCTTCCAAGCATAAGAAATCCAGAGAAAAAAAGAGAGAAAACTTTGCTGAAGTTCCGTACCGACCACTGCTACAAGGTGACAAAAGTCCTTTGGGGGGGGTACCCCCCCAAGGTCCTTACCTTCTCCTTCTGCCTCCAATGGCTTAGACGTGGCTTTTCAGCCCGTCTACTTAGCTTTTTATTGGACATAGGACCTCCTCTTGGTCTTTGTCCTCTAAAAACCTGAGGTTATAGCCAAGCCAAGCGAATCAAGAGCTTCCTCTGTTCTCATCTACATGGATGATGCCGAAGTCCACACTTGGCTTACGACCGTCAATCTGAACGAGTCTCCCACAGTCTCCTGAGAAGTTAGATCCTCCTTTTCTTCCTTTTCATTGTAGGTTGTATTCTTCTAAAATAGACGAAAGAATCACAACTCTTGTCTTCCATTATTGATAAGAATTGTAAATCGGCTATAAACGCCAAAATTAGCTATAAATGCCAAAAATCGCCTTTCATGGCAAACATCGTCTTTCATGGCAAAACAAATGAAATATCTTTTACGGCATTTCAAAAACTTGCCTCTTTTCTTAAATATATGTGCAATGGAAACTTGAAAGAAGTTGATTTCCTTTTTACTTGCGAAGGTCAATCTCTGGATCACCACTTACAATTCCAAGTAAAATAGAAAATCTGGCACACACACCCAAAAAAAATGTTGATGCTCGCTTTTCGCCCTCCGGGCGTGAAAGGGTTGGATCAAATGGACTCCCACGTCCGCCGACCTCGGTAGCACCGAGCACGAAAAAGCACGGCCCATCAAGCTGGCACACCCGGTGGGACTCGTTCATTAGAGAACATGATGCTTGGAAATGAAAAATTTTTGCATACCATATTTTTGCTCTATGCTTATACTTCTTTTCTGGATTCCTTGGCTACTTTCTAGTTGGTGGCTTATGTTGTATTTCGCATCTAAAAAAATGAGATGAGATTTTTTTGAAATTTCTAATTCTATCTTTGAATTTATTTCCATTCTTTCTCTTTAAAAAAATCATATTTCTCAGTTTGTTCAAAATTGAGAAACTTTGATCCTTTCTGTTTCGTCTCTATGCTCGCAGAAATGTTGAGCCGGTTCGAATTATGGATTGGGCCATCGTTTCTCTTCGATGAGTCTGTTACGGATCTAAAAAAATCAGATTTCTCAGTTTGGGTTCAAAATTGAGAAACTTTGATCCTTTCCGTTTCGTCTCTGTGCTCGCAGAAATGTTGAGCTAGTTCGAATTGTGGATTGGGCCATCGTTTCTCTTCGATGAGTCTATTAGGGATCTAAAAAAGACATAGACCACTAAGGTTAAACCAATTGCGTTCCTTGATCACGATTGATTCAAGAAAAGCCATGTCTAGAGTGTGGAGACAGCTTGACTATTCTGGGAAAGGGTCCTCCAAACGGGTTCATTAAGTAATCCTAACCTTACCTGGGGGCAATTCCATCAATTGAGGTTTCATAAGACTGGATTAGGAGGCCTATATGTACTCTCTTGTCTTTAAATCTTAAAAAAATTCTTAAAAAAAGACTTTTTAGAAAAAAAATAAATAAATAAAATCTTTAAAAACATGTAAATCTTCGAAGAAAAACTTAAATTTTTTTTTTAAAAAATAATAAAAATAATTTAAAAAAAAATGAGAAAAACAAATATTAAAAAAATTAAATTTAAAAAAAAACCTCCCTTCATGTTTGGATTCAGACTCGAGAAATTGTGGTTCCTTCCCTTCCGGGTACTGGTGCTCGTAGAAATTGTTGAGCCCGTATTTGGATCGGAATACCATCTGCTCTCTTTGATGAGCTCGATCTGGACCTTCCAAAAAAAAAAAAACTCTCGTCATTTTAGATTCAGATTCGAGAAATGGTGGTTCCTTCCCTTCTGTGCACTGGTGCTCGTAGAAATTGTTGAGCCCGTGTTCGGATTGGAATACCATTTGCTCCCTTTGATGAAACCAATCTTGACCTTTCAAAATAGAGAATCTCATCTCATAGATGCCATCTCCAACATTTGTGCCTAGCGATACCGGTATGCCCTTTCAGGGTCTACTGTATTTGTGACCAGCACATTTGTAACTCCAACCTTATATTCTTCTTACCTCGAGCAAGCTCTGCTTCTTGATAAGTCGAACTTAGGTTTACAATTGCTTCTAGCAGTCACTGGAATGCTCATTCTGAGCTCACCATACTTGCGATCAGAACAGTTGTACTATCTATGGCCTTTTTGCCTTCTTCATGTCGTTTGGGTCGGACCATGTCCCCCGAGCGATTTGAAAAGACAAAACCATAGAATTTCCCATTTATGATCATTATATTCTTGTGATTACTAATGGATGTGGTCTTGTTTCAGAAATTTTTTGAAAACTAACAATGGCATCCTCCTTGACCATTACTTTCAACGAAAACAAGCACCAACTCATGCTTCAACAGAAGCAAAACACGCGCACTCAAAAGCGCACTTTCAGTTGCCAAAGCATCAACACCCTCGGCAACTCTCTGAATTCCGGGTCGACCTTGACTCCCCGGACTATCATCTTTGGGACACTGGGACCATTCCCACTTCCCGAAGAAGAAACTGCGCCTGCCAAAAAGCAGAAGATCGCCTCTCAACATGTCACTACCATGACACCAAAGGCGAGCGCCAAGAAGCCCGAAGCCCGTGGCACCCCCGCGAAGCTGTTGACACCAAAAATGTCACTTTGCCTTTCCAAGATCCAAAGAGCTACATGAAGTCGCAACCTGCCATAAATAGGCAATGCTGCTTCCAAAAATCAAATCTTGTCAGAATCAAACAAAAACTGCAAGATTCATCCAGACAGCCAAAAGAGGAGTACACAAGAAGTTTCAAGCCATTTCAAGATCATTTGGCCTAACTTCGCTTCTCCAACAGCCAAATCAAGCCTCTCGGCGGTAAAGCTCTCCGGGACCATGGTTTCCAAGACAGAACCTATGGATCATCTTAAAATGACTCCAATAGGTTCCCTGTCAAATTTCAAGTCAATCGGACATCGGTTGACCGCACATCAAACCGCGACATCTTCATCGCGACAAAAAGCAAGTCTACAGGTGATAGGACCCCAAACGGCTTCAAAACTCAAACAAAAGCCTATGGTTGGTCTTATTTATTGCTCAGCAGCCTTCACACCAAATTTCAGGTCATTCCGACATCGTTTGACCCAGTTTCAGCTTTTGACAGAAAATCGGCAGCTCTGCGCGACAAAGTCTTCGGCTTTTTCAGGAAATTGGAAACTTTGCAAAATAAAATGCAAGGATTCTCATCAGGTTTCCTACAAAGAAATCAGGCCAATAAATGATCAAAATGTCAAAGAAAAGTACAGAAGAAAAAAGAATAAAAAAAGAGCAAAAACGGACGCAAAACGGGACCAGAAAGGGGGAAAACCCCCCCAGGGTCGCAGACCCCTGCGACCCTGGGCCAGGGTCGCCGGCGACCATGGACCCCGGGGTCGTCGGGAAAGCCCCGGAAACCCCGGTTTTCGCCGTTTTTTCGCGATTCGAAGAGCCCAGCCTCTGGTACTTTCCAAAATTCATGCTTTTGAGACACCAAGTCCTCTGATATCCGTCCAAACACGGGTAAAACATCAAGAGTATCGAAGACAGTATTGATCGCCACCCGGTCAACCAAAAAAAAGTGTGCTTTCCACCCGACCGATCGAGAAATCGACAAGACAGATGGCACCGACCTGCTGTTGGCAACAAACACCTGAAATTACATGGTCATCTGATGTCGATCTACATGAAGATCCATCGATGATCATCGACAGAAGAATTCCAAAAGACGTGGCACGGCCCGCGACTCTTCAGCTGCTCGGCGACCACTTAATGCGATTAATTGACTAGCTTTATTACAGTCATTAATCCATTTCTTTGGACGGCCCAATCAGAAGCAAGCATTTGGGAGTTACAAGTCAAGAGATTCATGGCATTTAACCCATGAAACTCCTCCCATCATGGCGATTAAAGGCGATTAAATGCCCTCAATCTCCTTCGGCCAATCAGAAGCCAAGAAAAAGGAGTTACAAAATAAACAATTCAATTTTGTAACTCCTCCCATTATGTGGCTTAATGACATTAAAAGCCCATAAGCTCTCCTAAATGGCTACCAAGAGCCTATAAATAGGAGAGCACTCCAAAGGAATCCAGATCGGAAAAACACACAACAAACATCAGACAGCAGTCAGAAATCCAGAGAAAAGAAAAAAGAGAGAAAACTCTGCGGAAGTTCTACACCGGCCACCGCAACAAGGTGACAAAAGTCCCTTGGGGGGTACCCCCCCCCAAGGTCCTTGCCTTCTCCTCCTGCCTCCAATGGCTTAGATATGGCTTTTCAGCCCGTCTACTCGGTTTTTTATTGGACATAGGACCTTCCTTTGGTCTTTGTCTTCTAAAAACCTGAGGTTATAGCCAAGCCAAGCGAATCAAATAGCATCCTCTGTTCTCATCTGCATGGATGATGGCGAAGCCCACATATGGCTTGCGACCGTCAATCTAAACGAGTCCCCCACAATCTCCTGAGAAGTTAGATCCTCCTTTTCTTGCTTTTCATTGTAGTTTGTATTTTTTTCAAAAGAGACAAAAATCACAATTCTTGTCTTTCATTGTTGATAAGGATTGTAAATCGGCTATAAACGCCAAAATCGGCTATAAACGCCAAAGTCGGCTATAAACGCCAAAATCGGCTATAAATGCCAAAAAAAATCGCCTTTCACGGCAAATCAAGAAAATGTCTCTTTTCTTAAATATATATGCAATGGAAAACTTGAAAGAAGTTGATTTCCTTTTTACTTGCGAAGGTTGATCTCCGGATCACCACTTGCAATTCCAAGTAAAATAGAAAATCTGGCACACCCACAAAAAAAGAAATGTTGATGCACGCCCTTTTGCCCCCCGGTTACGAAAGGGTCGGAACCAAACGGACTCCCACGTCCGCCGACCTCGGTAGGAACCCGGGCATCGGGAGCGCGGTCCATCAAGCTGGCATCACCCGGTGGGACTCGTTTATTTGAGAACACGATGCTAGAAATGAAATATTTGCATATCATACATTTTGCTCTATGCTTATATTTCTTTTCTCGATTCCTTGGCTACTTTATAATTGGTGGCCTATGTTGAATTCCGCAAAAAAAAAAAAAATGAGATGAGATTTTTTGTTTGGAAATTTCTAATTCTTTGAATTTATTTCCACTCTTTCTCTTTTCAAAAAAAAAAAAAAAAAAACACAAAAAAATCAGATTTTTCAATTTGGATTCAAAATTGAGAAATCTTGATCCGTTCCTATCGTTCATCGCGCTTGCAGAAATGTTGAGCCTGTTCGACTAAGGTTTTGGGCCATGGTTTCTCTTCGATGAGTTCATCAAAAATAAAAAAAAATATATATATATATATAAAAAAAATTTTAGATTTCTTAATTTGGATTCAAAATTGAGAAACCTTGATCTGTTCCTATCGTTCATCGCGCTTGCAGAAATGTTGAGCCTGTTCAACTAAGGTTTTGGGCCATGGTTTCTCTTCGATGAGTTCATCAAAAATAAAAAAAAATATATATATATAAAAAAAAAAAAATTTTTAGATTTCTTAATTTGGATTCAAAATTGAGAAACCTTGATCTGTTCCTATCGTTCATCGCGCTTGCAGAAATGTTGAGCCTGTTCGACTAAGGTTTTGGGCCATGGTTTCTCTTCGATGAATTCATAAAAATAAAAATAAAATAAAAAAAAAAAAAAAAAAAAAAGACATAGACCACTAAGGTTAAACCAACTGCGTTCTTTGATCATGGTTGATTCAAAGAAAAGCCTTGTCCAGAGTGTGGAGACAGCTTGACTGTTCTAGGCAAGGGTCCTCCAAACGGGTTCATTAAGTAATCCTACCCTTACCTGGGGGCAATTCTATCAATCAAGGTTTCATAAGACCGGGTTAGGAGGCCTATGTGTACATCTCTCGTCTTTTAAATAAATTTTTTTTTTCAAAAATAAAATTTTTAAAATAAAAATTTTAAAATAAAAAATAAAAAAAAAAAAAATTTCAAAAAAAAAATCTTAAAAAAAATAATAAAAAAATAAATAAAAAAATAAAAAATAAAAAAAAAGATTTTTTTTTAAAAAAAAAAATCTTCAAAAATCTTCAAAAAAAAAAAAAAAAAACTTCCGTCATTTTGGGTTTAGATTGGAGAAATCTTGGTCTTCTCCTTTCTGGGCACTGGCGCTCGCGGAAATCGCCGAGACCGTGTTCAGATTGGAGTGCCTTTTGCTCTCTTTGATAAACCCGATATTGGCTTTTCAAAAAAAAAAAAAACTCGTCATTTTTAGATTCAGATCCGAGAAATCATGGTTCATTTCTTTCTGAGCACTGGCGCTCGCGGAAATCGCCGAGACCGTGTTCAGATTGGAATACCATCTGCTCTCTTTGATGAATCCAATCTTGACCTTTCAAAACAGAGAATCTCATCTCATAGATGCGGTCTCAAAACATTTGTGTCTAGCGGTACTAGTACGCCCTTTCAGGGTCTACTGTATTGCGACCGGCACATTTGTAACTCCAACTTTATATTCTTCTTACCTCGAGCAAGCTCTGCTTCTCGATAAGTCGAATTTAAGTTCACAATTGCTTCTAGCAGTCACTGGGATGCCCATTCTGGGCTTACCATACCTGCGATCAGAACAATTGTACCTTCTATGGCATTTTGTCTTCCTCATATTGCTTGGGTCATCTACCTCGAGCAATTTGAAAAGACGAAACCATAGAACTTCCCATTTATGATCATTATATTCTTGTGATTACTAATGGATGTGGTCTTGTTTCAGAAATTTTCGAAAAAACTAACAATGGCAGCTTCACTAACCATTACTTTCGACGAAAGCAAGCACCAACTCATGCTTCAACAGAAGCAAACCACGCGCACCTACAAGCGCCCCATCAGCTGCCGAAGCGTCAACTCCCTCGGCAACTCTGTGAACTCCGGGTCGACCTCGACTCCCCGGACTATCGTCTTCGGGACGCTGGGACCATTCCCACTTCCTGAGGAACAAGCTGCTCCCTCCAAGAAGCAGAAACTCGCCTCTCAACGTGTCACTACCGTGACACCAAAGGCGAGCACCAGAAGGCCTGAAGCCCGTGGCAGCCCCACGAAGCCTCAACCTGCAAACAACCAGGTCTACCCCAAGACTTGGTCCCCAAGACCTTCACCAAAACAAAGAAGGTCCCAGACATCCACTAAGCCAGCATTCCTGGCCCCACTCAAGGAGAACCAGTTCTATCCTCTTGCTTACATGAAAGAGGAGAGACCCATCTCCAACTTGACTTCAAAGTCATCCCAGCATGAGCCGGCTTGTTCCTACAAGCCCAAAATCAAGTCATGCATCACAAGGCCTCCACAAGCATCTGCTAAGGCCTACAAATCTGCAGTTCGACCCTTCATATCTACAGGGGCCGAACTTCACAAATTCAAAGCTTCGCTGCAACTGGCGAAGGATAGGGTTCGCATCCTGTCCTTGCCCAGCTACAAAGAAGACAGACTCGGCTGCTGCGCCCGAGGGAGCACATCCTTCATCGTCAGAGCCCAGTTAGAGCTGACCGAAGCTCAAATTGCTCGTCGTATACGCCGCCGCGCGTCGTACCGACAAAAGAGACTACAGAAGCAAAGGACCCAGCTTCCCACACTTCAAGTCTCTCCCAAATGGGTCGAAAAAGAAAGGCCCAACCAAGTTGCTGCCGTCCATATGGTTGGAAAAACCAGAAGACGCCAAAAATCAGCAACAAAAATCCATGTCCGACGTCCAATGACCCGCAGCGTCTCAAGGACAAGAAGACATTCAGAAGAATCCCCTGCTCCTTCAAGCAAAGGACAGCAGAGTGATCCTTCCTCAAGCTCCTCTTCAAAAAGAATGAGCCCCAGCTCAGTCACCAGGACAGTTTCTTCGTTCGAATCACGAAGGATGAATGTCTTGGCTACAAATTCTGAGCCACCACCCCGCAATCCACCTCCAGAAGATGCGATCACCCGCATCCAGCAGTTGGAACAGGGCCAGCAGAGGATTGAAACTCTGATGGAAAACCTTCTCCTCGCCTTCCAAAATCAGGCGAACAATGAACCTCCTCCGAATCATCAAGACGACGAGGTAAATAGAGAAGAAAATGAGTCACGCGCCCTTACCAAAAAGGACGTAGACGGTATCCTCGCCAAAGCAAAAGAAGAGGATATACTCAAGGAGCATGGGATCAAGCCACCATATCCCTTATGGATGGACTCGGTCCCGTTCCCCACCAAATTCAAGCATCCTACTCTCCAAACATATACGGGGAAAGGATCAGCCAGACAGCACGTCATCCACTTCAAGATCCTGACGGGAGCTATCGCGGATCAAGATGCACTCAAGATCCGCCTCTTTGCAAGTACCCTAAAAGGTACGGCCTTCGATTGGTACTCCACTCTGCCGGAGGACTCAATCCAAAATTGGGCCATGCTAGAGACACGCTTCCTAACTCACTTCAAAGGTGAGGATCACCCCGCTACTATGGCTCAGCTGTGCAGCCTAAAACAGGGGGAGAATGAATCAACATATGACTTCATTCACAAGTGGAAAGCAATGGCATACAAATGCTCTGATGTATTGCCACAAGCGTCGCTAGTCGACATCTGCCGAAACAACATGAGAGCCAGAATCCGCTCCATGATCATCGGCAACAAATCAAAAAACCTGGGAGAACTCCTAGAAGCTTCCATGGAAGCTGAAACGGTGATTAAAGACCTCAACAGTCAGAAATCATCAAAGAAAGAGCCAACCGCCATTGCAACCTCTAAACCAAAGAAGAAAGAGGTCCTCAATGTGCAGACCAAGCCAGCTCCTCAGCCACCAAAGAAAGCTGAAAACAAAGCTGCTGGTAAGAGACCTGAACTCTCTGATGCCTTCAAAGAACGAGTAGAGAAGAAATACCCGTTTGATGAAGATGTTGATGAAATCTTCGGGGCTCTTGTGGCAAACGGCAAGCTCACCTTGCCTGAACCAAAAAGACCGGGTGATGTTGGCAAAACCAACGATCCTCGGTACTGTCCATACCACCAGATGATCTCGCATCCTCTCAATCAATGCTTCGTTGTGAGAGAGAAAATAAATGAGATGTGGAAAAACGGAGTCATCACCTTTGACAAAAACTATGGGTCTGCCTCCGTCAACATGGTGACATGTGGACAAACATCAAGATCACCGAAGAAGAAGATTACTACTTCCTTCAAGGTGATAAACTCAATCGAAGCGTCCGAGGAACTGGTTCCTTACCCGACACCAGACGGACAACCGATATGGGTACATCCCGATCTCCTGGAAGATGAAAATTGGGAGGTCGTGAAAATAAAGCCTACAGCTCAACAGCGAAGGCAGGCTAGGAAACATCTCCTCAAGCTCAAACGGCAAGAGAAGACCCAGCCAAAACTAGAGGTCAAAGAAAAGGCAGAGGCTTCCTCTACCGCTTCACTGGAGGTAACAAAAACATCCCTTCCAGAGACTTCAAAGGGGGTAAGGAAATTCACTCTCAGTGATTTCATGCCACCTCAATTCAGAGAAGCCATGCAGGAGACATCATACTCTTGCAATTCGGTAGTTGGATTCTCCATTGATGGATACGAGTCCAGCGACACCGATGATGGATTTGAATCCAACTACACAGATGAGTGGGAGGAGTCCCTTGAAACAGGAGAATATCTCTCCGATGAAGAATGGGTTCCTGAATCTCATCTTATGCCAGTAATCTGGTATAACCCCCTACAGCCACAAGGATCCTGGTCTGATGATGAAGAAGACCAAGAGGCTGTACAAGAAAATGCTGCTGACCCAGCACCTCTCATTACTCCAGTGGAAATCAACAATGTTGAGCCACAAAGAGATGATGAAGAAGAAGATCCGGCTCCCATACCTGATCTTGAAGAATATGCAAGGATCTTGCAGCGACTCGCTCTAGAACAAGAGCAAGAACGCGTCAACGAGCCTCCTCGCAATCCAGAGCCTGAAGTCCCTGAAGACCACCAGGTACATCCTCCCTTAACTCCTGAAAATGGAGAAAATTGCTGGATAGACGATCCTCTCACATCCGAGGATGAGTCTGACTCCGATCAGGCAACGTCTCCCGTCAGAGCTTCCTGTAATGTGATAATTCGGGATTATAGCTCTTCCGAAGCATCGTCTGATGAGAGCACTTACACTCCGGCGACGCCTAGCAATGTATCTTCTGGAGCCACCTCATCTCACGTGACTTTCACTGAGATGACACCCTCTCAGGTTTCTTCTCCTGAGACTGTGACTTCAAAGTTCACACCCTTCCTGACTGAAGAATTCCCAGCCATTGATGCTTGGGACAATGAATTAGTCAACGAAGAAGAAAGATTGCTGGATGCTGTTCAGGACTTGTTCCCGGAAAATGCTCCATGCAACACAATCACTGAGGATGGTAACTCTGCTGCTGATGCATCCTCAGCAAATGAAAAACGACAGCCTCTTGATCCTGAAGACAATCTTCCAAACGAAGACCCTTCTCAAGAAGCTCTCGAAGTTGGTAGAGGCACCCGCTCTGGCCGGGACTACCACAAAAATTACAACCAATCTTCCTTTACATATGTAAATCCTTCGGGAAAAGATGTTGTAAGCGCCCCTAGTGGCAACAATGATGAACATGCAGGCCCTAAGGAGGCTTTCAAGTATGACTTGATTGAACACTTCAAGCACATACCTGCACGTCTGCACATCCTAGATTTGTTGCGAATGTCTCCGCACACTCGTGATAATCTCATTTCGGAATTACAAAAGCTGAATGAGGATGTCGACAAACATGCCCCGCAAGTCCTCCAAATTGAAATGGATTACCGGGTCAAAAATTCAGAAGCCTCCTCAAAGGGAGAAAAGAAGAAAACTGAGGGATCATGCATTGAATGCCTCTCGGTTAAAAAAGCAGCCAGTGCAACCATCGCCTTCACAAAGGATGACCTCCTACTTGGCGAAACCAGGCATAACCGACCCCTATACTTCACAGGGTATATCAAGGAAATGCCTATGCATAGAGTTCAGATCGACCCAGGTTCTGCACTCAACCTTATCTCCACATCGGCTCTTGAAGAGTTGGGCATCCCACCCAGCAAACTGAGCCACACATCTGTATCTATCTTTGGATACGATGGGAATACTCAAAGGCCTATCGGCAAAATCAGGTTCAAATTGCAGATCGGTGATCTTATCTCTGAGGTCACAGTGTATGCAATAAAGACCCCTTCATGCTACAACATCCTTCTCGGACGCCCTTGGATCCATGAGAATGGTGTTGTCCCTTCAACTCTACATCAATGCATCAAGTTTGTTGGCGACGACGGCATGATACATTGAGTCTTTGCGGACAGAAAACCCTTCAAAGGTAAAGAAATCCACTTCGCAGACTCACAGATGTATGAAGGTGAAAAAGAAGAAGAGGAGAAGCATACAGCATCCTTTGCCGAAAATCTCCAGAAAGATAAAGGCAAAGCTCCTCAACAATCACCGGAAGAAAACAAACCATCCGGTAAATCTGAAGAGAGCATGCAAACTCCCTTCATCATCTCCCTCAAATCTTCAAAGCCTTTGGTCATCACAACTAAAGTGAAGAAGGCAAAACAAAAGCCTGGGGGCAAATTTGTTGTCTCTTTCGTGTCTATCATGCAAGACACGGACTCGGATTCAGAGCCAGAAGACGACACATCGTCAAGCCAAGCTGACACTCAGCAAGTTCAGCCTGCTCTTACTCCAATGGAGACAACTTCTGACATAGAAGATCCTACGTCAGCTTCCTTCGTTGTTCCAGTAACTTCAACAAAGGAAAAGCCGATCTTCTTCCATAGATCGGATACTTCTTCATCAAACTCCATGCTTGAACCTTTCCAAAATAAAGGTACGCCTCAACTATCCTTATACAGTTCTGTGGCACAAGCTATTATGAAGAAAATGGGCTATGACGCTCAAAACCCAGTCGGTCTGGGAGAAGGACGCGGTATTCTCACACCATTAGGGCCCGTCTTGACCAAAAGCCAGCTGGAAGATTGGAGACTCTACGGCTATATAGAAAAGTCTTCACACGGGTTAGGGTATGATCCTGACACTCCCTTGAGACAGTTGACACAAAAGCTTAGAAGTCAATATACAGACCAAGCCTCAACATCTCAAATCCATGAAGACATCGATCTCCCTGGATATCTCTTTGATGAGTCACCTGACAAAGATCCAGGAAGCTCATCCAATTGGTATGATTTCTCCGAAAATGAAGAGGAGTTGTCCGATGGCACAGACGTGTGGACTTCTGACCCAGAAGAACCCTCATCTCCAAAAAAGTAGCCTACTTCGACTCGGTTTCAACAGGCGATTGGGATCATCTCATAGCAAGCCTTGGGAAAATTACCGATCAAGAAGACCCGTGGAAAGGAACAAAACCTTGGTCTGGAAATGCCCTTGAAACCCCAGAAGGTTTCGTTGAGCTGGAAGCCTCCGAAAATATTGTGGAGGAACCACCTTCGAACCTTCCAACAGAAGATCCTGTTCAAAAGATAAACTTGGGAACACCAGATAACCCACGTCCTGTATTCATAAGCAAGAATATAAAGGATGATGAGTTACCCGAGTATATCGCTTTTCTTCGTGAGTTCGTTGATTGCTTTGCATGGTCTTATGCTGAAATGCCAGGCTTAGACCCCAAAATAGCAGTTCACAAACTCAATCTTCAAGAAGACATCAAGCCTGTCAAGCAAGGCCAAAGAAGATTCCGTCCAGATGTGATGGATAAAATTGAACAAGAAGTTCAAAAACTCAAAAGCGTCGGCTTCATCCGTGAGGAACAACATCCTGAATGGTTGGCCAACATTGTCGCCGTGACAAAGAAAAATGGGCAGATCAGGGTCTGTATTGACTATAGAGACCTGAATGGCGCATGCCCAAAAGATGAATTTCCACTCCCCATACCAGAGGTAATGATTGATAATACCTGTGGATTCGAGCGAATGACATTCATGGATGGTTTCTCTGGCTACAATCAGATAAAGATGCATCCTGAGGATGAAAAACATACATCCTTTCGAACCCCATTTGGCGTGTATTGCTACACTGTCATGCCATTCGGTTTGAAGAGTGCTGGTGCCACATATCAGAGGGCTATGATGAGAATATTCCAAGATATGCAGCACAAGACGGTTGAATGTTACGTTGATGACCTCGCCGTCAAAAGCAAAAGAAAAGAAGATCATCTCGAAAACCTTCGAGAAGTCTTCCTCCGGCTTCGCAAACACAAACTGCGAATGAATCCATTGAAATGCTTCTTCGGCGTCTCGTCGGGTAAGTTCCTCGGATTCTTAGTTCGGAAAGCTGGAATAGAGCTTGACCCCATAAAAGTCAAAGCCATTCTAGAAATGCCCTCTCCAAGAACCTTGAGAGAACTCAAAGGGCTTCAAGGGAGATTGGCCTACATCAGACGGTTCATCTCCAATCTTTCGGGGAAATGCCGTCCATTCTCCCGGTTAATGAAAAAAGGTGTAAACTTTGTCTGGGATGCTGACTGTGAAGCTGCTTTCCAAGACATCAAGTCATACCTGACAAAACCTCCAGTGTTAGCTGCTCCTTGTTGGAATTTGAGATGCATTGAGTTGAATCTTGAAGCATTGGTGTGTTTGGTGTCTCAAGCATCAAATTGTATTGGAATTATTGTCAACACTATGTCTCAATCATGTGTTGAAAGGGTGGAAGTGATAGAGCTCAAGAAGAATGAAAAAGGAAAACAGTGAAGAAAATCAGTTTTTCCTGGTGCAGTGTACCCGGTCGACCGAGCTCCCTGGCAGGTCGACCGAGCATGAAGAAAGTGCAAAATCAGAGCTTACAGTTATTTTTGACACAGAGGTCATCCGGTCGACCCAGCTCCTGGTGCGGTCAACCGAGCATGCACGCGGTCGACCGAGGCTTCCAGGATGTCGACCGAGCTCGGGTTCCAGAATTTGACAACTTACAACTTTTTGAAAGTTCGTCAGGCGCCCAGTTCACCCGGTCGACCGAGCACAGTATGATGTCGACCGAGAACACACAGACAGCAAGTAACGCAGAATTAGAAGTCTTTTGCTAAAAGTTAGGAATTTTTTGTAATTCGTTTGGGACTCTTTCTAAACGAATTGTAGCCTATTTTGGACACTCTTTGGGGTTGCTAAAACCTATATAAACACTCCTAATCTCGTTTTCAATAACAAGCATCAAAGAAAGAAGAGTTTGAGAGAGTTTTGGAGAGAAGAGTGCTTGGAGAAGAAGGTGCTTGTGTCTTGCTGTTGTGGAGCAACTTTCTACAGCAAGTGTGGACGAATTTGAAGCCTCATGAAGATGGTATTTTCGTTCATAAGATAAGTCTCTCTTTTATGCTTTAGATTTCTATTTGTAAGGGATTGAGAGAGAGAGAATTGTAGAGGGGAAAGGGCTGTAGATCAGTTTATCTTCTTTGCTGTAATCATCAAGTTGGTGCTTGGTGTTTTGGGGTTTGGTGATCCTGTCTGTGGGTGCAGACAAATTGTAAAGGGAGTTGTAGCTTCCTAGATAGTTGGTGCTATCTGAAACCTAAGGGAGTCGGTGCTTCCTAGATAGTTGGTGCTATCTGAAACCTAAGGGAGTCGGTGCTTCCTAGATAGTTGGTGCTATCTGAATTTAAGGGTTGGTGCTCTTTGTCGTCGGTGCGACTAAATAAGATTCAGACCTGTACCGGATTGTTGTTCGGACGGGATTGAACCGTGGACGTAGCCTTTTGGTGAACCACGTAAAATCTGGTGTCAATTGTGTGGTTTGATTTGAATTGTTGTTAGCAAGGACCTGTTTAAAAGAGATCACTGATTCACCCCCCCCTCTCAGTGATCACGAGATCTAACAATTGGTATCAGAGCGTAAGGTTTCCCTTGATAAGCTTAACACGCTAAGGGTGATCTTTGTCAAATCACATGGCAACCAGCACAGCGAATATGAAAGCACCGTTGTTTGATGGTTCTAATTACAGCTTTTGGAAGATTAGAATGCAGGCCTTCATCAAATCTCTTGGCTATGATGTCTGGGAGACTGTCAGAGTCGGTTACAATTCTGCCATTGTACCCACTGATGCTGCAACGAAGAAGTTAGCAGACAACGACTCTAAGGCGCAGAATGCACTCTTTAGCGGCCTTGTTGACAGCGAGCTGATCAAAGTTATAGCATGCAAGACAGCCAAGGAAATCTGGGATAAGCTGAAAAGCATCCATGAAGGAGATGAGAAGATCAAAGAAGCGAAATTGCAAACTCATCGCTCCCAATTTGAGTCGCTTCGCATGGAGGATAACGAGAATGTTGATTCTTACATGCAACGGGTGAATGAAGTCACGAATGACATTCGTGAACTAGGAGAGGAGATTAAAGAACCAGTCATCGTCAAAAAGGTTCTAAGATCTCTCCTTCCCCGGTTTGATTCTAAATTCTCAGCCATAGAAGAAGCCAAAGATCTGAACGAGTTTTCAATGGATGAGCTGCATGGTTCTCTCACTGCCTATGAGATGCGCATAGGTAAGACGTCTTCATCGGATAGAGAAGCGGCCTTCAAAGTTCAGAAAAAGGCAAAAGAGATTGCTGGTCATGATTCTGATGATGATGAGCTTGAGGCTCAATTTATTAGAAGGCTGAAGAAAGGAAGCAATGGCAAGTATAAAGGGAAGCTACCCTTTAAATGCTTCAATTGTGGCGGTGTTGGCCACTTTGCTGCGAAGTGCCCGCTGAAAGAAGACAATGATAATGACTCTTATGTTGATAAGAGTAAATGGAAGAAGAATTTCAGAAAGAAGGGCAAAGCAAAGAGCTTCATCAGTCAGCATAATGACAGCACGTCTGAATCTTCGGACGATGATGAATCAGTCGAGGCGACTGAAGCACTCTTCATGGTTACTATTGAAGAAGACGATGAGCAAGAGCTGGAAAACGAAGAGGAGGCTGAAGTGAATCTTGAAGAAGAGCTCATTGCTGCACTTGAGGAGCTTAGCAAGGAGCGAAGATCAAGTAAGAAAAATCTGAAACTTCTTCATGAATCTGAAATTTCAGTTATTGCTTTGAAAACTGAATTAGAAGAGTATAAAAGAATGGTAGATGTCCTAGAAATACAAATCTGTACCAAAACTGAGGAAGTGATGAAACTTGAGAATGAAATCCTTGGAGCAAGGACTGAAAATATGCAAATGAAACAAAAGCTCAAGGAGTTTCAAGCTATCAATGGTACATTGAAGCTGAATGAAATTTTGAAAGTTCAAAGACCCCCTCACTTCAGATTTGGAATAGGATTTGAGAATGGAGAATCTTCTAAGGTTACACCTTCTGTAGAGACGGTGTTTGTAAAGCAAGTTACTACACCTTCCAATTCTGTGAAGCCCACACTGCCTAGAAAAGAGCCCATTCAAGTGAGAAAGGACATGAAGCCTAACCAGCCATATAAAAGATACAAATTTTATGGCTATTGTTATCATTGCAATAGGTATGGACATAGAAGGGCAGATTGTAAATTCTATGTGAGAAACAGCCCAGTTGTGAGAAGGAACCCTTTCTCAATCCTAAATAGCCACAATATTGAGTGCTATATGTGTCATAATTATGGACACATGGCTAGGGATTGTAGGCTGCCTACTGCTAAACCAATTCAGGTTGAAAAGAAACCCAAGTTAGTCAAAACTTGGAGGGCAAAGAAAAGTGCAGAAAAAGGCAAGAAATCTCTCATTGTGCAAACCGCTTTCAATGCACAAAAGAAGACAACACCATGGGTCCTTGATAGTGGCTGTTCGAGTCATATGACTGGTGATAAAGAAAAATTCATCAAGTTACAGCACTATGAAGGTGGTTCGGTAAAGTTTGGTAACAATGATGGTGCCAAAATTGTTGGAAAAGGTGTTGTTCAGCTGATGGCAAACAAGATCAGATCTGAAGAGGTCTTATATGTGTCTGGATTGAGACACAATCTGTTGAGTGTGAGCCAGATCTGTGATAAGGGCCACGAAATTGTTTTTACAAAGAATGGGTTTGCTATCAAGAAGAGTAGCAACGGCAAAACAGTGGCTACTGGGTCAAGGACAGCTGGAAATCTTTACACCTTGTCAGATGGAGCTGAAAAGACATGCTTATTGAGTCGGTCAGAAGAGAGTTGGTTGTGGCACAAACGCCTTGGGCATCTAAACTTTGGCAACATGTCAAAAATTTGCAATTCAAAGGCTGTTAGAGGTATGGCTACAGTTGAAAAGCCTTCAAACCCCATTTGTGACTCTTGTCAAAAGGGAAAGCAAACGAGGGTAATGTTCAAGACGAAGGAGCATCATACGAAGAAACCTCTTGAGCTGGTACACACTGATCTCTGTGGACCGATGCGGACTCAAAGCACCAATGGAGATAAGTATTTTATGCTTTGCATTGATGATTTTACTCGCATGACATGGGTATTATTTCTTAAGCATAAACATCAAGCACTTGATCGGTTCAAAGTGTTTAAAGCACAGGTTGAAAACATGCTAGGGAAGCAGATCAAGACGCTAAGGTCTGATCGTGGAGGCGAATTCACATCTGATGAATTCACTAAGTATTGTGAACATCATGGCATCCAAAGACAATACTCAGCCCCTAGAACTCCACAGCAGAATGGAGTTGTTGAGCGCAAGAACCGCACTGTGCAAGAAATGGCACGCACCATGCTGGTTGAAAGTAAGATGGCTGATAAGTATTGGAAAGAGGCGATTCATACGGCTGTTTATATTCAGAATCGTTGCTTGATCAGGCCACATGAAGATAAAACACCTTATGAGCTATGGTTTGGAAGAAAAGCTACAGTCAAGCACTTCAGAGTCTTCGGTAGCAAGTGTTACATCAAGCGGCTCGAACAAAATCCGGGCAAATTTGAAGAAAGAGCCGATGAAGGTATTTTTCTGGGTTACTCATCCTCTAGTAAAGCTTACAGATGCCTTAACAAAAGGACCAGAAAAATTATTGAAAGTGCTGATGTTAGAATTGATGAAAACCATGAGTCAAAGAAGGTAACTCATAATGACAGTCCAGTGTATGAGGACTCGAGTGAGATTGATGATGAAGTGGCTGAACCTGATTCTGAAAAGGCAAAAGATGATTCAGAGGATACTTCTCCTAGAAAGAAAAGTACTTGGGTAGAGCAACACCCTAAGGATCAAATCATTGGAGATCCTGAGGCCGGTGTAAAAACTAGACAAAGTGTAGTTAGCAATTACTCACTTGTGTCCACCATTGAGCCCAAGACAGTAGCTGAAGCTAGTCTAGATGAAAGCTGGTTAAAAGCTATGCATGAGGAGTTGGAGCAGATTGAGAAAAACTCCACATGGGAACTAGTCCCTAGACCTACTGATAAGAATGTGATTGGTACAAAATGGGTCTTTCGGAACAAGCTGAATGAAGATGGTCAGGTCATACGAAACAAGGCAAGGTTGGTTTGTAAAGGCTATGCACAAGTTGAAGGCATAGATTTTGAAGAGACCTTTGCACCGGTGGCTCGTCTGGAAGCCATTCGTATGTTTCTTGCATTGGCTGCCTATAAAACCTTCAAGGTATTTCAGATGGATGTTAAGTCAGCTTTCTTGAATGGTTTACTTGAAGAAGAGGTCTACATTGAGCAACCTGATGGCTTTCTAATTAGCAAAAATTCAGACTTAGTTTGCAAGCTGAAGAAGGCTCTATATGGACTGAAACAGGCGCCAAGGGCATGGTATGCAAGGCTGGATCTTTATCTTCGCAAGATTGGTTTTGGAAAAGGACTAGTTGATAGCAATCTGTATGTCAAATCTGATTCAAGCAAACAGCTGGTGGTTATTGTTTATGTTGACGACATAATATTTGGAGGCAATGATGAGAATATGTGCAGGATTTTTGCTGAAGATATGACGAAAGAATTTGAGATGTCTATGCTTGGAGAGCTAAAGTTCTTCCTAGGATTACAAGTTCAGCAGCTGAAAAATGGTATTTTTATATCTCAGATGAAATATATAAAGGAAATGCTGAAGCGTTTTAACATGGAAGACAGCAAGCCCGTGAGCACGCCAATGACAACGAACACGAAACTTAGCAAAGATGATAAGGCTTCGTCCGTTGATCACACCACCTATCGTTCTATGATAGGAAGCTTGCTTTACTTGACTGCTACAAGACCAGATCTTCTACAAGCAGTATGTATGGTGGCTCGATTTCAAGCATCACCAACTGAGACGCACCTTACAGCAGTGAAAAGGATATTTCGATATCTAAAAGGTACTATGGAGCTTGGAATATGGTATCCTAAAGGTAAATCCTTTACTCTTGTCGCATACTCAGACGCCGATTGGGCTGGTTGCGTAGATGATCGCAAGAGTACAAGTGGTGGTGCATTCTATCTTGGTGATAGATTGGTAGCTTGGCACAGCAAGAAGCAAGACTCCGTCTCACTTTCGACAGCGGAAGCAGAATATATTGCAGCGGCAACTTGTTGTACGCAAGTGTTATGGATGCGGCAAATGCTCTCTGATTTAGGAGTTCCAACAACAGATCCTACGCCGATCCTCTGTGATAACACTAGTGCAATTCATATCTCCAAGAATCCAGTTCAGCATTCAAGGACTAAGCATGTTGCAATCCGCTATCACTTTCTCAAGGATAAAGTTGCAGATGGTGAGGTAAAGTTGGAATACGTTCCTACTACTGAACAAGTGGCTGATATCTTCACAAAACCTTTGCCAAAGGAAGTCTTCGAGTATCTCCGAAAGAAATTAGGAGTTACTCACTCTCCTACACCTTAGGAGATGTGCCAGAAAGGGGGAGCAATGAATTCGTTGAATATCTTATTTGCTCCTAGATTGGTCCCTTTGGAATTATTGTCAAAGGGGGAGAAGATTATGCATGGAAAGGTTGATATGCATGTCATCTTGAGAAGGTTATCTGGAGATTGGTATCAAGTTATGCTGAGAAGATAATGCAAGGAAAGACTATATGCATGTTGAAGTTAGTCTTATGCTAAGAAGATGGAAATATGATAGCATGAGGAAGATGGAAGATTGGAATGAAAATTGGTATCAAGATAGTGAATGAGAAGATCATGTTCCAAGGGGAGTTTATTGTTCTAAAAAGGCTCTATGATGTCAACATGTTCCAAGTGTCTATGTTGAAGTTCCAAGTGTTGCCAACAATTCCAAAGGGGGAGATTGTTGGAATTTGAGATGCATTGAGTTGAATCTTGAAGCATTGGTGTGTTTGGTGTCTCAAGCATCAAATTGTATTGGAATTATTGTCAACACTATGTCTCAATCATGTGTTGAAAGGGTGGAAGTGATAGAGCTCAAGAAGAATGAAAAAGGAAAACAGTGAAGAAAATCAGTTTTTCCTGGTGCAGTGTACCCGGTCGACCGAGCTCCCTGGCAGGTCGACCGAGCATGAAGAAAGTGCAAAATCAGAGCTTACAGTTATTTTTGACACAGAGGTCATCCGGTCGACCCAGCTCCTGGTGCGGTCAACCGAGCATGCACGCGGTCGACCGAGGCTTCCAGGATGTCGACCGAGCTCGGGTTCCAGAATTTGACAACTTACAACTTTTTGAAAGTTCGTCAGGCGCCCAGTTCACCCGGTCGACCGAGCACAGTATGATGTCGACCGAGAACACACAGACAGCAAGTAACGCAGAATTAGAAGTCTTTTGCTAAAAGTTAGGAATTTTTTGTAATTCGTTTGGGACTCTTTCTAAACGAATTGTAGCCTATTTTGGACACTCTTTGGGGTTGCTAAAACCTATATAAACACTCCTAATCTCGTTTTCAATAACAAGCATCAAAGAAAGAAGAGTTTGAGAGAGTTTTGGAGAGAAGAGTGCTTGGAGAAGAAGGTGCTTGTGTCTTGCTGTTGTGGAGCAACTTTCTACAGCAAGTGTGGACGAATTTGAAGCCTCATGAAGATGGTATTTTCGTTCATAAGATAAGTCTCTCTTTTATGCTTTAGATTTCTATTTGTAAGGGATTGAGAGAGAGAGAATTGTAGAGGGGAAAGGGCTGTAGATCAGTTTATCTTCTTTGCTGTAATCATCAAGTTGGTGCTTGGTGTTTTGGGGTTTGGTGATCCTGTCTGTGGGTGCAGACAAATTGTAAAGGGAGTTGTAGCTTCCTAGATAGTTGGTGCTATCTGAAACCTAAGGGAGTCGGTGCTTCCTAGATAGTTGGTGCTATCTGAAACCTAAGGGAGTCGGTGCTTCCTAGATAGTTGGTGCTATCTGAATTTAAGGGTTGGTGCTCTTTGTCGTCGGTGCGACTAAATAAGATTCAGACCTGTACCGGATTGTTGTTCGGACGGGATTGAACCGTGGACGTAGCCTTTTGGTGAACCACGTAAAATCTGGTGTCAATTGTGTGGTTTGATTTGAATTGTTGTTAGCAAGGACCTGTTTAAAAGAGATCACTGATTCACCCCCCCCCTCTCAGTGATCACGAGATCTAACACTCCTACCACTGGAAAACCATTCATCTTGTACACAAGAGCCCTTGATCACTCTCTGGGAGCTCTGCTTGCGCAAGAAAATGATCAAAGAAAAGAAGCTGCTCTATATTACCTCAGCCGCATGCTAGTAGGTGCAGAGCATCGCTACTCTCCAGTCGAAAAAGAATGTCTTGCAGTGATGTTCGCCGTGCAAAAGCTGCATCACTACTTGCTTTCCAACACAGTCTACCTGGTCTCGAGGGTCAACCTCTTGAAGGTCCTTGTCACAAAGGCAGGTTCTCTCAATGCTCGTCTGGCAAAATGGTCCATCCTTCTGTCACAATTTGATATTAGGTATGTACCACAAAAAGCAATCAAAGGGCAAGCTCTAGCGGACTTCCTCGCAGAGCATCCATTGCCTAAAGATTCTCCACTCAGAGATGATCTCCCAGACGAACCAGTCTACAATGTGGAGACTTTCTCACAAAGTGCCTCCTGGGACATGTACTTTGACGGTGCAACCAGGACAAATGAAAAAAGACAGCTGATCTCGGGAGTTGGCATCCTCTTTGTTAGCCCCGACAAATACATGATTCCACACGCTTTCTCGCTACTGGAACCATGCACAAACAATGTAGCTGAATATCAAGCTCTGATCTTAGGATTAGAACTCGCCATCGAATCCGGTATCACCATGCTGGAAGTCTTTGGAGACTCTCAACTGATCGTCAACCAGATGAATCAGAAATTTGAAGTCAGGAAGCCAGACTTGCTGCCCTACTACAACAAGGCACAGTCACTTCTGCAAAAGTTTGACATCTGTCACATCACCCACATTCGTAGAGGTGAAAACATACGTGCAGATGCCCTAGCCGGACTTGCCGCATCCATGGCAATCCAGGAAGGGGAAAACATGCAAGTCACAGTGTGCGAAAGAATACATTATGTTCGGAATCCTACCTGAAGATCCAAAAGAACGGGTAAGCATCCAAAGGCGAACCCCAAGCTTCCATTTGGATATTCCTTCAAAAATCCTTTACAGGAAATCCTTCAACGGAGTACTTCTACGCTGCTTATCACAACAAGAGGCTGAAGAAACACTCAAAGAAGTTCATGCTGGTCTTTGTGGAGCTCATCAGGCTGGACCTAAGCTCTATGATCAGATAAAAAGGTTAGGATATTACTGGCCTACCATGGTAGCTGACGCAATGCAATTTGCTAAGCGCTGCCAACAATGCCAAGTTCATGGAGATTACATTCACATGCCTCCAGAATGGCTACATCCTACAGCGATCTCATGGCCTTTCGAAGCTTGGGGTATGGACATCATAGGTCCTATTTCTCCCCCTTCAAGCAAAGGTCATCGCTTCATCTTCGCCGCTACGGATTACTTCTCCAAGTGGTCAGAAGCATTTGCGTTTAACGAAATGAAGACCTCATCAGTCCTTCAGTTCCTGCGCACCAACATCATTTGTCGTTTCGGCATACCCAAAAGATTCGTCCATGATAACGGACCACGGTTCCGGGATCATCGATTCTACAGGTTCTGCGACAAATACAAAATTCAAAGCTGTCCTTCGACTCCATACAATCCGGCAGCAAACGGGTTAGCAGAAGCTTTCAACAAGACACTCTGCAAAATCCTCAAAAAAATGGTCTCTAATCACAAAAGAGACTGGAGCGACAAAATGTCTGAAGCTTTGTGGGCCTATCGAACCACCGTTCGAGGACCAACCCATAGCACACCATTCTCCTTAGTCTATGGATGCGAAGCTGTCGTGCCCTTGGAAGTACAAATTCCTTCCTTGAGGGTATCCTTGCAAAATGACATGACTCAAGAAAGCAATGTCAAATTGCGACTCCATGAGCTGGACAATCTCGATGAGAGACGGCTCGAAGCTCAACAAAGCATTGAACTTTACCAAGCACGTATGGCAGGATCTTTCGATAAAAAGGTCAGGCAACGTGCCTACAAAAAGAATGACTTGGTTCTTGCGGTTAAAAAGACCAATGGTCTTCGCTCACAAGTCCAAAGGCAAATTTGAGCCAAAATGGGAGGGACCCTACGTCATCGACAAAGTTTTCTCCAATGGCGCATACGCACTCCTAAACATGGAAGGTGACAGATGTATGCTGCCCATCAATGGCAAGTTCTTAAAGCGGTACTACCCTTGAAGACTTACCCAACTGGGTAAGAGCAATGCCTGTACGGCCAAAACCGGTTTCCAGGTACACGCTCGCTAAACCCACCCTTTTTAGAATTTTCATATCAAATGTTGAAATTTCTAGAAATCTAAAACAATGCTTACTTTCATCGTTTCATTGTTCAACAAAAATCCAAGTTTAGGAACCTTTCCCTAACTTGACCAAAATTTTCAACCCTTGAACCCAAAATTCATGGTTTGAAACAAAATCCGGATTCAGGGATTTCCACCCTAGTCCACCCTGCCTTTTACCGCCAAAATGGTTTTAGGTCAAAACTTATGACCCTCGTGTCTTTAAACAAAAAAAAAAAATGGTTTTTCAAAAACCGCGAGGAAGCGACGCTTAGTCGATACTCGCACAAATCGGAAGCAAACGAACCACGTTCGACACTTCCAAAATCGCAGGGAAGCGACATTTCGTCGATACTTGCAAAATCCAAAACCGTGGAAACGCAACATTTCAGTTGATATCCACAACCCAAATTTCAAAGGTTCGAAAAAACCTAAAAAATTGTGGACACGCAACATTTCAGTTGGTATCCATGACCCAAAGGTTCGAGAAAACCACAAATTTCAAAAATCATGGGGAAACGACATCAAGTCAGTACCCGCAAAACCAAAATTTTTGAAAAGCAAGGCTGCGACATTCCATCGATACTTGCACCCAAATCCGCGAGGATGCGACATTCCATCGATACTCGCAACCGAATGAGCAAGGATGCGACATTCCATCGATACTTGCAAGAACATTCAGCAGGGAGGCGACTTTTAGTCGATACTTGCATTTTTTGAAAACCAAACCGGCTATAAATGCCATCAAAACAGGCTATAAATGCCACAAACCGTCTATAAATGCCACAAACCGGCTATCAATGCCACCAAAACAAAATTGGCTATAGATGCCACACACACACAAAAAAAAAAAAAAACTCGGCTATCAATGCCACAAGAAAAGCTGGCTCTCATGCCAAAATTGGCTTCCATGCCACAAACAAAAAACCTGGCTTTCATGCCAAAACAATCATTTGACAAAAGATTTTCACAAAATGACAACCTTTTGATCAAATCCCATTTAGCAATTACTTTTATCACAAAAAGATTAAAGTGAGCGTAGGGATAACAAAAAAAAAAAGTGTTCACAAGCACTACAAAAAAAAAAAGTACCAAAGAATACATGTGGTACCAAAAAAAAAAGTGTTCACAAGCACTACAAAAAATAAGTACCAAAAAAAATACAAGTGGTACCAAAAAAAAAAAAGAGAAGGATGGTTTCTGTATACAGGAGCTCAATCAAAAATGGTCTCCAGCCAAGAGTTCAGCTCCCCAAGCAGGCTTTTAGCCTCAGCCGTCAAAGATTCCAAGGCACGCTTCTTCAGGAACTTGCCATGAGATGCTGGAGTGGGCTGTACCCCTTCTCTCACACCAGGAAGCTTACCTCGAGCAGCTTGCCATTGTTCATCCTCATCAGACTTCCTTTTGAGAACCCGTTCGGCCTCTGCAACCTGGTGAATCAGGGCACTCTCCCTGTCGCGAGCTTCTATTATGGCAGTCCACTTGGCAGCGACTTGTGCCTGCAAATGCTCAAGACGTTTCCTGGCCTCATCGACCTCCCTATCAAGGATGTTAAGGTCATGTGTCAGCCCGATGATGGTTAGCTCTTCTCTATTCCTCTTTCGGACTGCCACCTTCCTGCTTTCTGTAGCCTCATCCAGGTCAGACTCAGCCTTATCAGCAGGATCCAGGAACATCTCCTTGAAGAACTGGTCATCAGCCAAACTCACGGTCTCAAACCATTTGTCACCCAGTGCAATGATCCTATCAACGATCGCCCTGGCACCTGTGACATCCAGACCAGCCTCTTCAGCATCACTGAGAATCTCCTGCACATGCTGGATCATGCCAAATCCGACTTCCAAGTGCCCAGAAAAGAGGGTCTCAATCCAAGAGCTCACGACTCGCAACACCACCTTCTTCGCAAAAAGAAGAGATGGCCCAGCTGAGGATTCGCCCAACTCCGTTGGTCGGCTACTCATGTCATCATCTGTTGAAAGAGTAACAAAAGAACTCTTTCCAGCTGAAGCCGCTCCTGCTCGGGAAGGAATCTCAGCGCGAGGAATCTCCTCAATATTGTCAGAGCTGGTCCCAGGAATCTCTACCTCTGGATCAACCTCTGGCATCTCTTGCTCTGGAAGCAACGGATCCTCCTCTGCCACTTCAAAACCTGCAAAGGAAACACAAAAAGGTATGAATATGATCCTGTTTGAAAATCATTATCAGGGTTATAATTACAAAATACCTTCTTCGACGACTGGCGGAACACTTTCTTCCTCCATGAACTCATCGAAAGCATCATCAACATATGCGTCCATCGATGGTTCAAAGTCATCAGAACCCTGTGGCAAGTTAGCTGGCAACAAAAAATGTGTTAGCAAACCAAGTCACAAACAAAAAAAAAAGGAGCAAAAGAAGTCGTACCAATTGGAGATTTTGGATTTACTCCAGAGTCCCTCGGTTCTTCTTCAGGTGCCTCAACAGGATCCATCACCACCTCATCGGTTGGGACCTCAGGCATCACCAAGTCTTCCTCTGCTAAAAAAAAAGAGAAGAAAAGCAGAAACAAGAAGCAGATCATAACATGGAAAAAGTCCCATGAAAGGAAATGGAAAGAGAAAAAGGAAGAATCATACCTTCACCGACGGTCTCTTCTTCTCGGCTTCTCTTCTCCGGAGGCTCGTCAGCATCCACTGGCACATCCTCATTGATGGTAAGAGGAACTTCCAAGTTAGGAGAGTCCTCATGCTGCTCCTTGCTGCTATGATGACTCCTCCTCCTCTTACCTCTGCGGGCTCGCTTCTTAGAAGAACCTACCCCGCTGTCAGAGTCAGGTTTCCCACTTGACTCATCACTGGATGGTCTGCTCTTGCCAGTAGACTCCACGGAAGCTTGCCTCTGCGCCGCTTGCATCCAAGCGCCAAGTTCGGCTTCCTCCTGTTCTAGCTGCTCCAAAGCCTCGTCAGGTATTTCTCGAACAGCTTCAGAACCGATGACGCCCTGGTCACCGAGAAAGCCTATCTTGTGCTTCTCTCCAGAAAGGAAGGCCCAAACTTCCTCTCGCCGGACGCCATCCGACTTTCCAAGGCCCTTTCCAGATGCCAGCTTCACATCAAGCTCCTTCCTGGAAAGTCCCCGATATGCCGAGAAGCTCTCCGCGAACCACTTCGCAAAGCCGGCAGTCCGGGAAGTCAGCAACACAGGATAAGAAATCATGGCTGTAGTGTCTTCAGCACTATAAAAAGCCCATGCATTTCTCCCGTCCTGTAAGCCTCCAAAGCGCTTCACCATGCTTGAAGGCGCTCCAACAACGCCTTGAGAAAAGCCAAGCTGCAAAGCAAAGCGAGAAGGTACATACGGCTGGATGTCGACGAAAAGATGTCTACGGTACACCATCGTGCCGACACGTATGCTGAAAAGCCACTCTCTCTCTGCATTTGTCAAGGAATAATGCCTTCCCCGACCCCGCCCTGGTAGAGTCTCGGGAGGCACCAAAATCAAAAGCCTTCTTCCGCAACTCCGGAGAAAGCTTTACTGACGATTGCCCCATCTCGACGTCCCTGAACCGTCGGATCCTCATACGGGCAAACAAAAGTGATTCAGACACGGCTTTGCCCTTAGCCAGTCGAATCATCAGAGGATCATCATCCTGTGCAGCACCCAGCCGATGGAAGCCGGGACAGTGGTATACATACCACGAATAAAAGATATGGGCTGAAAATACCCTATTCATAGGAAGCCCAAGCCGAACCAGAAAAGCAGCAGCCTGCAGTTCGGTACACAGGTAGGAGTAAAGAGCTGGCACAAAAGCAAGTTGCTCTCCAAACGCCATCTGACAAGCCGGGAAAACACAATGCGGCCTGATGTGCGTTCCATCTCCTCCAGCAAATACAGCCTCACCAAGCCAATAAGTGAGGTAAACAGCGAGATCTCTCCGCAGTGCAATGTCAGGACATATGGCGTTTGTGCTTGCACAGAAATCTCTCAACTCTTCTTGCATGGCCAAGATCTTCTTTGAACTTGGATCCTGAGCTCCAGCTTCCTGGGTCATGCTATCAGAAGGCTCCCTACTATCAAAGAAGTTGGGGAATGAAGAGCAAAAACTCTTCCAACTGCTGGATCTAACTTTCGAACCCCCCTTCTCCTTCAAAAAATCATAGAAGGCGACGAGCTGAAAGTATAGAAGCCTGAACTCCTCAGACTGCCCCTCGAGGACGCTGTCAATCGGCATAAACTCCTCATAGAGTTTGCCGAGGATGGGCAATCCGGTAATGGCGCTCAACTCCTTCAAAGAAAAACCAATCTCACCATTCGTCACAACGAAGGTATTGGTTTGAGGGAGGAACGACTCCAGCATAGCCATGAAGGCCTCGTCGGAAAAGATCACGGTCTCCCCAAAAGCGCGGACCGCATCAAAAATCCCGGCTTCCTTCAAAACGGCGCCACCAATCAGCAGGACGCGATCAGTCCACGACTTCCACTCGGAGTCAGCATTGAAACGACCTCGAAGTCGAAAAGGCTTGATCCAATTGCTGCCGTCACCGCTGAAAATACCAAGGCCCACCGGTCTCAAATCGACCGACGGATAATCAGAGCCCTGGTAGCCGCTGGATGGCATCAACAAGTCCATGTCAACAGGCGACCTCTCCGTATATCCAGGAGAACCGCCGACAAAAACCCCGGTCTTGATTACATTTGTCCTTCTCACCCAACTTGGAGGATCTTCCCTCTTAGGGCACGTGGGGGCAAGGCTCAGAATCGAGACGGTGCGATCAAACATCGACCGGGTAGTAACAGTCTTCTTCTCACCATTTGCTGTGAAGGAAAACTGAAAAGATCTCCTCTGGTATGTAATGTCGTCAGGGACTGCATCACCAAAGAAGAAGGTAGGCTTGGGCAAAATGCTCTGATCTTCCATCAGCCATGGACGACTGCTTACCATGATCTTATAGAATTCCTCTCCCTTGAGAGTGATCAGTCGCTGCCTCATCTCATCTCTGTTGAGGGAGTCGCACTCTTCCAGATTTCTCTCAACATACTGGACCTTCTCAAAAGCCTGCTGAACGGCCGGATTAGAGGATCTAGAAGATCGACGAGGTACGCTTGTAGTAGGCTCTTTACCCTTGTTCGCTCTGGAGGAACCACCTGAAAAGGATGGAAAAGAAAAAGATCAAACATCAAAATGACAGAATCTCGCTAAAAAAAAATCTGGCGAAATTTTGACATAATGACGGGGCAATTCCGAAGAAAAGGAACTATCCCGAAAGAAATAGAAAGCTTGAAGATGGGCTCAACATCGCTGCGAGCTCCGAAACTCCAAACTTTCGAAACCTAAAAGTCTCCGCAAAATCAGGAAGGGCTCAACATCACTGCGAGCTCCAAGTTCCCAAATTTGCAAACACTTTCAGGTATGCAATCACATCATGCTACAAGTTTAATTTACAAATTAAAGGCATGCATGAACATCTAGATTTGCGAAAAAAAATGCATTATCATGATGAGCAAACAAAAAAAAAAAAGAAAAGAAAAGAAACTTTCTCAAAAAAAAAGGGGAAAGAAAACAAAAAAAGGAAAGAAAAGAAACTTTCTCTAAAAAAAAAAAGGGAGGAGAAAGAAAACAAAAAAGAAACGAAACTCTCTTAAAAAAAAAAGGGAAAAAAAAAAGAAGAAAAAAAAAGGAGGGGGCTGGCCCACAGGCCGTGGCCCACAGGCCACGTGGCCGTACGGCCAGATCCGTACGGATCTGTCCGTACGGCCCACACAATAAAAAAAAAAACATGAAAAAAAAAAGAAAGAAAAGAAAGCAAAAAAAAAACGTGTGAAAAAAAAAAAAAGAGGCAAACACGTGAACAAAAAAAGAAAAGAAAAAGAAAGAAACAAAAAAAAAGAAGAAAGAAATTTTTTTTTTTCTACAATGGAGTTTTCTTGAAAAAGAAGAACTTACTTGAAGCCATTGACGGAGAAGAAGAAGAAAACTCTTGAAGATCTTGAAGAAGAAAAACTCTTGGTCTTGAAGCCCTCTTGAGATTATTGCAAAAGAAAGTAATAAGAGCAAGAGATCAAACCTTCTCCTTGCTTTTATAGAGGAGAGCAAACCAAAGAAGGAAAGAAGAAAGAGGTAAGTGTTACTAATTAGTAACCTTACCAAAAGAAAGAGATTAGAAAGATTCTTTCCCAAAAGAAAGATATCTTGAGAGATTTTCTCCCAAAAATCAATCTATGACGGATTCTTTCCCAAAAGAAAGATATCTTGAGATATCCTATCCCAAAATAAAGGGATCTTGAGAGATTTTCTCCTAAAATCAATCTATGACGGATTCTTTCCCAAAAGAAAGATATCTTGAGATATTCTATCCCAAAATAAAGGGATCATGAGAGATTCTCTCCAAGTAAAGATATTCTTAGATATTCTCTATCCAAATGAGATATTTCGGATATTCTTTACAAAAATGACACCATATGAGATCTAAGCCATTTCAAAAGCTTAAGGTCCCATGGGTTAGCCCATATGAGCCAGGTTTGACCACCTAGGCACAAAAAAAAAAAAAAAGAAGAAGAAAAATTTTTGGGCTTTTAGTCAAAGAGAAATCCCTCTTACCAAGAGCATACAAAAATGGTTCCATGCCTCTTTTGAGTTGATTGGACCATACAAAAGAAAATTCCAAGCCCCATGAGCTTCCAAAAATCAAACCATCCAGCCTCATCTACCAAATTGAGCCAAAATCTTGAAATTGACATTTCACAAAAATCAAACCAAATCCTGGTCCCCTAACCTGCCACATACAGCCTGTTAGGTCACAAGACCAAAACCAAAAACCAAAACCTGATCCCCTAACTTGCCACATACAGCCTGTTAGGTCACAAGATCAAAACCAAAATTGATCCCCCAACATTCCACATACAGCTTGTTGGGTCACACGATCAAAACCAAACCCGACCCCCTAACCTGCCATATATAGCCTGTTAGGTCACAAGGTCAAAACCCAAAATCCACATCCCAGATGTCATCTTCAAAACTTTGCCTTGAGATGGTACGTGATCCCTTTCACCATCATAAAATTCCCCTGGAAGCTCAAAAGGCTACAAATACCAAAAAGAAAGACTGCTCAAAGACTCTTGGTCAAGTCACAGGCTCTCCTTCAAAAATCTCTTCGAGGCACATCGACTACAAAAGTTAAGCAACTCGCCGCTGTACCTCGAGGGGGCATTTGTTGACACCAAAAATGTCACTTTGCCTTTCCAAGATCCAAAGAGCTACATGAAGTCGCAACCTGCCATAAATAGGCAATGCTGCTTCCAAAAATCAAATCTTGTCAGAATCAAACAAAAACTGCAAGATTCATCCAGACAGCCAAAAGAGGAGTACACAAGAAGTTTCAAGCCATTTCAAGATCATTTGGCCTAACTTCGCTTCTCCAACAGCCAAATCAAGCCTCTCGGCGGTAAAGCTCTCCGGGACCATGGTTTCCAAGACAGAACCTATGGATCATCTTAAAATGACTCCAATAGGTTCCCTGTCAAATTTCAAGTCAATCGGACATCGGTTGACCGCACATCAAACCGCGACATCTTCATCGCGACAAAAAGCAAGTCTACAGGTGATAGGACCCCAAACGGCTTCAAAACTCAAACAAAAGCCTATGGTTGGTCTTATTTATTGCTCAGCAGCCTTCACACCAAATTTCAGGTCATTCCGACATCGTTTGACCCAGTTTCAGCTTTTGACAGAAAATCGGCAGCTCTGCGCGACAAAGTCTTCGACTTTTTCAGGAAATTGGAAACTTTGCAAAATAAAATGCAAGGATTCTCATCAGGTTTCCTACAAAGAAATCAGGCCAATAAATGATCAAAATGTCAAAGAAAAGTACAGAAGAAAAAAGAATCAAAAAAGAGCAAAAACGGACGCAAAACGGGACCAGAAAGGGGGAAAACCCCCCCAGGGTCGCAGACCCCTGCGACCCTGGGCCAGGGTCGCCGGCGACCATGGACCCCGGGGTCGCCGGGAAAGCCCCGGAAACCCCGGTTTTCGCCGTTTTTTCGCGATTCGAAGAGCCCAGCCTCTGGTACTTTCCAAAATTCATGCTTTTGAGACACCAAGTCCTCTGATATCCGTCCAAAACACGGGTAAAACATCAAGAGTATCGAAGACAGTATTGATCGCCACCCGGTCAACCAAAAAAAAGTGTGCTTTCCACCCGACCGATCGAGAAATCGACAAGACAGATGGCACCGACCTGCTGTTGGCAACAAACACCTGAAATTACATGGTCATCTGATGTCGATCTACATGAAGATCCATCGATGATCATCGACAGAAGAATTCCAAAAGACGTGGCACGGCCCGCGACTCTTTAGCTGCTCGGCGACCACTTAATGCGATTAATTGACTAGCTTTATTACAGTCATTAATCCATTTCTTTGGACGGCCCAATCAGAAGCAAGCATTTGGGAGTTACAAGTCAAGAGATTCATGGCATTTAACCCATGAAACTCCTCCCATCATGGCGATTAAAGGCGATTAAATGCCCTCAATCTCCTCCGGCCAATCAGAAGCCAAGAAAAAGGAGTTACAAAATAAACAATTCAATTTTGTAACTCCTCCCATTATGTGGCTTAATGACATTAAAAGCCCATAAGCTCTCCTAAATGGCTACCAAGAGCCTATAAATAGGAGAGCACTCCAAAGGAATCCAGATCGGAAAAACACACAACAAACATCAGACAGCAGTCAGAAATCCAGAGAAAAGAAAAAAAAGAGAAAACTCTGCGGAAGTTCTACACCGGCCACCGCAACAAGGTGACAAAAGTCCCTTGGGGGGTACCCCCCCCCCAAGGTCCTTGCCTTCTCCTCCTGCCTCCAATGGCTTAGATATGGCTTTTCAGCCCGTCTACTCGGTTTTTTTATTGGACATAGGACCTTCCTTTGGTCTTTGTCTTCTAAAAACCTGAGGTTATAGCCAAGCCAAGCGAATCAAATAGCATCCTCTGTTCTCATCTGCATGGATGATGGCGAAGCCCACATATGGCTTGCGACCGTCAATCTAAACGAGTCCCCCACAATCTCCTGAGAAGTTAGATCCTCCTTTTCTTGCTTTTCATTGTAGTTTGTATTTTTTTTCAAAAGAGACAAAAATCACAATTCTTGTCTTTCATTGTTGATAAGGATTGTAAATCGGCTATAAACGCCAAAATCGGCTATAAACGCCAAAGTCGGCTATAAACGCCAAAATCGGCTATAAATGCCAAAAAAATCGCCTTTCACGGCAAATCAAGAAAATGTCTCTTTTCTTAAATATATGTGCAATGGAAAACTTGAAAGAAGTTGATTTCCTTTTTACTTGCGAAGGTTGATCTCCGGATCACCACTTGCAATTCCAAGTAAAATAGAAAATCTGGCACACCCACAAAAAAAGAAATGTTGATGCACGCCCTTTTGCCCCCCGGTTACGAAAGGGTCGGAACCAAACGGACTCCCACGTCCGCCGACCTCGGTAGGAACCCGGGCATCGGGAGCGCGGTCCATCAGAAGCCTCAACCCACAAACAAGTAGGTTTATCCTAAGACTTGGTCCCCAAAACCTTCACCAAAATAAAGAAGGTCCCAAACATCCACAAAGCCAGCATACCTGGTCCCACTCAAGGAGAACAGTTCTACCCTCTTACCTACATAAAAGAGGAGAGACCCATCTCTGACTTGACACCCAAGTCAACCCAGCATGAGCTGGCTTGCTCCTATAAGCCCAAAATCAAGTCATGCATCACTAGGCCTCTACAGGCACCTGCTAAGGCCTACAATCTTACAGTTCGACCCTTCATCTCTATAGGGCCGGAACTCGAAAAATTCAAAGCTTCGCTGTAACAAGCAAAGGACCGGGTCCGCATCCTATCCTTGCCTAGCTACAAAGAAGATAGGCTCGGCTGCTGTGCCCGAGGGAGCACATCCTTCATTGTCAAAGCCTAGCCAGAGCTGACCGAACTCAAATTGCTCGTTGTGTACACCATCGCGTTTTGTATCAACAAAAGAGACTAGAGAAGCAAAGGACCCAGCCTCCTAAACTTCAAGTCTCCCATAAATGGTTTAAAAAAGAAAGACCCGACCAAGTTGGTTCTGTCCATATGGTTGGAAGAACCAGAAGATGCCAAAAGTCAGCATCCAAAATCCATGTCCGACGACCGGTGACCCGTAGCGTCTCTAGGACAAGAAGACATTCAGAAGAATCTCCCACCCCTTTAAGCCAAGGACGGCGGAGTGGTCCTTCCTCAAGCTCTTCATAAAAAAAGAATGAGCCCTAGCTTAGTCACCAGGACAATTCCTTCGTTCGAATCCCGAGGGATGAACGTCCTGGCTACAAATTCTTAGCCACCACCTCACAATCCACCTCAAGATGATGCTATCACACGCATCCAGCAGTTGGAACAAGGCCAGCAGAGGATTGAAACTCTGATGGAAAACCTTCTCCTCGCCTTTCAGAATCAGGCAAACAATGAACCTCCTCTGAATCTTCAAGATGATGAGGTAAATGGAGAAGAAAATGAGTCACGTGTCCTTACTAAAAAGGACGTAGACAGTATCCTCGCCAAAGCAAAAGAATAGGATATACTCAAGGAGCATGGGATCAAGCCACCATATCCCTTATGGATGGACTCGGTCCCTTTCCCTACAAAATTCAAACATCCTACTCTCTAAACATATACGGGAAATGATCAGCCAGACAGCATGTCATCCACTTCAAAATCCTGACGGGAGCTATCGTGGATCAAGATGCACTCAAGATCCGCCTCTTTGCAAGTACCATAAAAGGTACGGCCTTTGACTGGTACTCCACTTTGCCGGAGGACTCCATCCAAAACTGGGTCATGCTAGAGACACGCTTCCTGACTCACTTCAAAGATGAGGATCATCCCGCTAATATGGCTCAGCTTTGTAGCCTAAAACAGGGGGAGAATGAGTCAACATACGACTTCATTCACAAGCGGAAAGCAATGGTGTACAAATGCTCTGATGTACTGTCACAAGCGTCGCTAGTAGCCATCTGTCGAAACAACATGAGAGCAAGAATTCACTAGATGATCATCGGGAACAAATCAAGAAACCTGAGAGAACTCCTAGAAGCTTCCATGGAGGCTGAAACGGTGATCAAAGACCTCAATAGTCAGAAATCATCAAGAAAAGAGCCAACTGCCATTGCAACCTCTAAACTAAAGAAAAAGGAGGTCCTCGATGTGCAAACCAAGTCAGCTCCTCAGCCACCAAAGAAAGCTATAAACAAAGCTGCAGGAAAGAGACCTGAACTCTCAGATGCCATCAAAGAGCGAGTAGAAAAGAAATACCCGTTCGATGTAGATGTTGATGAAATCTTCGGGGCTCTCGTGGCAAACGGCAAGCTCACCTTGCCTGAATCCAAAAGACCGGGAGATGTTGGCAAAACCAACGATCCTCGGTACTGTCCATACCACTAGATGATCTCGCATCCTCTCAATCAATGCATCGTTGTGAGAGAGAAAATAAACGAGATGTGAAAAAACGAAGTCATCACCTTTGACAAAAACTATGGGTTTGCCTCCGTCAACATGGTGTCATGTGGACAAACATCAAAATCACCAAAGAAGAAGATCACTACTTCCTTTAAGGTGATAAAAAGAATTCAAGCGTCCGAAGTGCCGGTTCCTGACCCGACACTAGACAAACAACCCATATGGGTACATCCCGGTCTTCTAGAAGATGAAAACTGGGAGATCGTGAAAACAAAGCCAACAGCTCAAAAGCGAAGGTAGGCTAGGAAACATCTCCTCAAGCTCAAACAGCAAGAGAAGACCCAGCCAAAACATGAAGTCCATGAAAAGGCAGAGGCCTCCTCTACCGCTTCACTGGGGGCAACAGAAACGTCCCTTCCATAGACTTCAAGTGGGGTAAGAAAATTCACTCTCAGTGATCTCATGCCACCTCAATTCAAAGAAGAAGCCACACAGGGGGCATCATACTCTTGCAATTCAGTAGTTAGATTCTCCATTGATGGATATGAGTCCAACGACACCGACAATGGATATGAGTCCAACAACACCGACAAGTGGGGGAATCCCTTGAAACATGAGAATACCTCTCCGTTCCTGAAACTCACCTTATGCCAGTAATCTGGTATAACCCCTTACAGCCACAAGGATCCTAGTCTGATGATGAAGAAGACTAAGAGGCTGTACAAGAAAATATTGTTGACCCAGTACTTGTCATTGCTCCAGTGGAAATCAACCATGTAGAACCACGAAGAGCAGACGAATAAGAAGATTTGGCTCCAATGCCTGATCTTGAGGAATATACAAGACCACGTCAACGAGCTTCCCGCAATCCAGAGCTGAAAGTCCCTGAAGACCATCAGGTACCTCCTCCCTTAACTCCTGAAAATGGAGAAAATTACTGGATAGACGATCCTCTTACATCCGCGGATGAGTCTGACTCCGAACAGGCAATGTCTCCTGTCAGAGCTTCCTGTAATGTGATAATTCGGGATTATAGCTCTTCCGAAGCATCGTCTGATGAGATCACTTATACTCTGGCGACGCTAGCAATATATCCTCTGGAGCTACCTTGTCTAATATGACTTTCACAGAGATGGCACCCTCTTAGGTTTCTTCTCCTGAGACTGTGACTTCAGAGCTCACACCCTTCCTGACTGAAGAAACCCCAGCTATTGATGCTTGGGACGATAAATTGATCAACGAAGAAGAAAAGTTGCTGGATGTTGTTCAGGACTTGTTCCCGAAAAATGCTCCATGTAACATAATTACCGAGGATGGCAACTCTGCTGCAGATACATCCTCGGTAAATGAAAAATGATGGCCTCTTGATCTTGAAGACAATCTTCCAAATGAAGACCTTCTCAAGAAGCTCTCGAAGTTGGTAGAGGCACCCGCTCTGGCCGGGACTACCACAAGAATTACAACCAATCTTCCTTTACTTTTGTAAATCCTTCAGGAAAAGATGTTGTAAGCGCCCCAAGTGGCAACAATGATGAACATGCAGGCCCCAAGGAGCTTTCAAGTATGACTTGATTGAGCATTTCAAGCACATACCTGCACGTCTGCACATCCTAGACTTATTGCGTATGTCTCCGCGCACTCGTTATAATCTCATTTTATAATTACAAAAGCTGAATGAGGATGTCGACAAACATGCCCTGCAAGTCTTCCAAGTTGAAATGGACTACCAGGTCAAAAACTCAGAAACTTCCTCAAAGAGAGAAAACAAGAAAACTGAGGGATCATGCATCAAATGCCTCTCGGTTCAAAAGGAAGCCAGTGCAACCATCGCCTTTGCAAAGGAAAACCTCCTACTTAGTGAATCAAGGCACAACCGACCACTATACTTCACAGGGTACATCAAGGAAATACCTATACATAGAGTTCAGATCGACCCAGGTTTTGCACTCAACCTCATCTCCACTTCGGCTCTCGAAGAGTTGGGCGTCCCACCCAGCAAGCTGAGCCATACATCTGTATCTATCTTTGGATACGATGAGAGTACTCAAAGGCCTATCGGCAAAATCAGGTTCAAGTTGCAAATCGGTGATCTTATCTCTGAGGTCACTGTGTATGCAATAAAAACCCCTTCATGCTACAACATCCTTCTCGGACACCCCCTGGATACACGAGAATGGTGTTGTTCCTTCAACTCTACATAAGCGTATCAAGTTCGTTGGCGATGACGGCGTGATACATCGAGTCTTTGCAGATAGAAAACCCTTCAAAGGTAAAGAAGTCCACTATCCAGACTTGCAGATGTATGAAGGTAAAAAAGAAGAAGAGGAGAAGAAAATAGTACCCTTTGCTGAAAATCTCCAGAAAGATAAAGGCAAGGCTCCTCAACAATCACCGGGAGAAAACAAACCCTTTGGCAAATCCGAAGAGAGTGGTCCATCTCCGTTCGTCATCTCTCTCAAGACTTCAAAGCCTTTGGTCATCACAATTAAAGTGAAAAAGGCGAAACAAAAGTCTAAGGGCAAATTTATTATCTCTCTCGTGTCTATCATGCAAGACACGGATTCGAATTCACAGCCAGAAGATGACACATCGTCAAGCCAAGCTGACACTCAGCAAGTTCAGCCTGCTCTTACTCCAATGGAGACACCTTTTGACATAGAAGATCCTAAGTCAGCTTCCTTTGTTGCTCCAGCGACTTTAGCAAAGGAAAAGCCGATCTTCTTCCATAGATCGGGTGCTTCTTCATCAAAGTCCATGCTTGAACCCTTCCAAAACGAAGGTATGCCTCAACTATCCTTATATAGTCCCGTGGCACAAGCTATTATGAAGAAAATGGCCTATGACGCTCAAAATCCAGTCGGTTTGGGAAAACATCGCGTTATTATCACACCATTGGGGCCCGCCTTGACCAAAAGCCAGCTGGAAGATTGGAGACTCTACGGCCATGTAGAAAAATCTTCACACGGGTTAGGGTATGATCCCGACACTCCTCAAGACAGTTGACACAAAGGCTTAAAAGTCGACTTACCGACCAAGCCTCAACATCCTGTATCCATGAAGACATCGATCTCCCTAGATATCTCTTCGATGAGTCACCTGACAAAGATCCAGGAAGCTCATCCAATTGGTACAATTTCTCTAACGATGAAGAGGAATTGTCCGATGGCACAAAGATGTGATCTTTTGACCCAGAAGAACCCCTCGTTTCCAAAAAAAGTACCGTACTTCGACCCAGTTTCAACAGGCGATTCGGACCATCTCATAGCAAGCCTTGAGAAGATCACCGATCAAGAAGACCCATGGAAAGGAACAAACAAAGATCCAGGAAGCTCATCCAATTGGTACGATTTCTCTGACGATGAAGAGGAATTGTCTGATGGTACAGATATGTGGTCTTTTGACCCAGAAGAACCCTCGTCTCCAAAAGAAGTACCCTACTTTGACCTAGTTTCAATAGGGGATTGGGACCATCTCATAGCTAGCCTTTAGAATATCACCGATCAAGAAGACCCATGGAAAGGAACAAAACCTTAGTCTGGAAATGCCTTTGAAACCCCTGAAGGTTTCGTTGAGCTGGAAGCCTCCGAAAATATTGTGGAGGAACCACCTTCGAACCTTCCAACAGAAGATCCTGTTTAAAAAATAGACTTGGGAACACCAGATAACCCACGTCCTATATTCATAAGCAAGAATATAAAGGATGATGAGTTACCCGAGTATATCATTTTTCTTCGTGAGTTCGTTGATTGCTTTGCATGGTCTTACGCTGAAATGCCTGGTTTAGACCCCAAAATAGCAGTCCACAAGCTCAATCTTCAAGAAGACATCAAGCCTATCAAACAGGGCCAAAGAAGATCCCGTCCGGATGTGATGGATAAAATTGACAAGAAGATCAAAAACTCAAAAGCGTTGGCTTCATTCAAGAGGAACAACATCCTGAATGGTTGGCCAACATTGTCCCCGTGACAATGAAAAACGGGAATATTAGGGTCTGTATTGACTATAGAGACCTGAATGGAGCATGCCCTAAAGATGAATTCCCGTTCCCCATACCAGAGGTAATGATTGACAATACCTGTGGATTCGAGTGAATGACATTCTTGGATGGCTTCTCTGGCTACAATCAGATAAAGATGCATCATGAAGATGAAAAACACACTTCATTTCAGACCCCATTTGGTGTGTATTGCTACACTGTCATGCCATTTGGTCTGAAAAATGCTGGTGTCACATATCAAAGGGCTATGATAAAAATATTCCAAGATATGCAGCACAAAATAGTTGAATGTTACATTGATGACCTCGCCGTCAAAAGCAAAAGAAAAGATCATCTCAAGGACCTTCGCGGAGTCTTCCTCTAACTTCGCAAACACAAACTGTGGATGAATCCCCTAAAATGCTTCTTCGGCGTCTCGTTGGGTAAGTTCCTCGGATTCCTATTTCGGAAAGCTGGAATAGAACTTGACCCCATCAAAGTCAAGGCTATTCTAGAAATGCCCTCTCCAAGAACCTTGAGAGAACTCAAAGGGCTTCAAGGTAGATTTGCCTACATCAGACGGTTCATCTCCAATCTTTCGGGGAAATGTCGTCCATTCTCCCAGTTGACGAAGAAAGGTGTAGACTTTGTCTGGGATGCTGTCTGTGAAGCTGGATTTCACGATATCAAGTCATACCTGACCAAACCTCCAGTGTTAGCTGCTCGTACGACTAGAAAACCATTCATCTTGTACACGAGCCTTTGACCACTCTCTGGGCACCCTACTTGCACAAGAAAATGATGAAAGAAAATAAGGTGCTCTATACTACCTCAGCCGCATGCTAGTAGGTACAGAGCATCGCTACTCTCCAGTCGAAAAAGAATGTCCTGTAATGATGTTCGCCGTACAAAAGCTACATCACTACTTGCTTTCCAACACAGTCTACCTGGTCTCAAGGATCAACCTCTTGAAGGTCCTTGTCACAAAAGCAAGTTTTCTCAATGCCCAACTGGCAAAATGGTCTATCCTTCTGTCACAATTTGATATTAGGTATGTATGGCAAAAGGCAATCAAAGGCCAAGCTCTAGAGAGCTTTCTCACAAAGCATCCATTGCCTAAAGATTATCGACTTAGAGATGATCTCCCAGACGAACCAATCTACAATGTGGAGACTTTCTCACAAAACGCCTCCTGGGACAAGTACTTTGACGATGCAACCAGGACAAATGAAAAAAGACAGCTGATCTCGGGAGTTGGCATCCTCTTTGTAAGCCCCGACAAATACATGATTCCACACGCTTTCTCACTATTGGAACCATGCACAAACAATGCAGCTGAATACCAAGCTTTGATCCTAGGATTGGAACTCGCCAAAGAATCTGGCATCACATGGAAGTCTTTGGAGACTCTCAACTGATCGTCAACCAGATGAATCAGAAATTTAATCAGGAAGCCTGATCTGTTGCCTTACTACAACAAGGCACAATCACTTCTGTAAAAGTTTGACATCTGTCACATCACCCACATTTATAGAGGTGAGAACATCCGTGCAGATGCCCTCACTGGACTTGCCGCATCTATGGCAATCCAAGAAAGGGAAAATATGCAAATCACAGTGTGCGAGAGAAGAGTCCTCCGTCCTCTTAACACACACCAAGCAGTTGCTGAATGCCAGCGAGTGGTTGGAAGTCAGATCTCTATCCTTCAACCTTCAATCGGCGACTGAAGGGATCCGTTCATTGATTACACTATGTTCTGAATCCTACCTGAAGATCCAAAGGAAAGGGTAAGCATCCAAAGGCGAGCCCCAAACTTTCATTTGGATATTCTTTCAAAAATCCTTTACAGGAAATCCTTCAACGGAGTACTTCTACGCTGCTTGTCACAACAAGAGGCTGAAGAAACACCCAAAGAAGTTCATGCTGGTCTTTGTGGAGCTCATCAGGTTGGTCCAAAGCTCTACAATCATATGAAAAGGTTATGTTATTATTGGCCTACCATGGTAGCTTACGCAATGCAATTTGCTAAACGCTACCAACAATGCCAAGTTCACGGAGATTATGTTCACATGCCTCCAGAATGGCTGCATCCTACAGTGATCTCATGGCCTTTCGAAGCCTGGGGTATGGACATTATAGGTCCTATTTCTCCTCCTTCAAGCAAAGGTCATCGCTTCGTCTTCGCCGCTACGGATTATTTCTCCAAGTGGTTAGAAGCATTTGCACTCAACGAAATGAAGACCTCATCAGTCCTTCAGTTCCTGTGCACCAACATCGTTTGTCATTTCGGTATACCTAAAAGATTCGTCCATGATAACGGACCACAATTCCGGGATCATCGATTCTACAGGTTCTGCGACAAATACAAAATCCACTTACTCGCTCGTCAAACCCACTCTTTTTAGAATTTTCATATCAAATGTTAAAATTTCTAGAAACTCAAAATAATGCTTACTTTCATCATTTCATTGTTCAAAAAGATCCAAGTTTAGGAGCCTCTCCCTGACTTGACCAAAATTTTCAATCCTTGAACCCAAAATTCACGGTTTGAAAGAAAAATCCGAATTCAGGGATTTCCACCCTAGTCCACCATGCCCTTTACCACCAAAATGGTTTTAGGTCAAAATTTACGATCCTCGAGTCTTTAAACAAAAAATGGTTTTTCAAAAAAAAAACCGCGAGAAAGTAACGCTTAGTCGATACTCGCACAAATCGAAAAAATGCGAACCATGTTTGACACTTCCAAAATCGCAGGGAAGCGACATTTCATCGATACTTGCAAAATCCAAAAATCATGGAGACGCAACATTTCAGTTGATATCCACAACCCAAATTTCAAAGGTTCGAAAAAAGCTAAAACCGTGGAGACGCAACATTTCAGTTGATATCCACAACCCAAATTTCAAAGGTTCGAAAAAAGCTAAAACCGTGGAGACGCAATATTTCAGTTGATATCCACAACCTAAATTTCAAAGGTTCAAAAAAACAAAAAAAATCGTGGAGACGCAACATCTCAGTTGATATCCACAACCCAAAGGTTCGAGAAAACCGTAAATTTCAAAAATCGTGGGGAAACGACATCAAGTCCGTACCCACAAAACCAAATTTTTGAATAATAGGGAATTGACATTCCATCGATACTTGCTCCCAAATCCGTGAGGAGGCGACATTTCATCGATACTCGCAACCGAATGAGCAAGGATGCAACATTCCATCGATACTTGCAAGACCATTCAGCAGGGAGGCGACTTTTAGTCGATACTTGCATTTTTTAAAACCAAAACTGGCTATAGATTCCAACAAACCGGCTATCAATGCCATAAAACAAAACCTAGCTATCAATGCCACATAACAAAACCTGGCTATCAATGCCACAAACCAAAACTTGGCTTTCAAAAAAAAAACACGGCTATCAATGCCACAAATCGGCTATCCATGCCACAAAACTGGCTATCAATGCCACAAAAAAACTGGCTCTCATGCCAAGATCGGCATTCATGCCACAAACAAATCTGGCTCACATGCCAAAACAATCATTTGACAAAAGATTTTCACAAAAAGGACAAGCTTTTGATCAAATCCCATTTAGCAATTGCTTTCATCACAAAAAGATTTGAGCGTAGGGAGAGAAAAAAAAAGGTACCAAAAAAATACATATGGTACCAAAACAAAAAAAAAAAGAAAGTGTTCATAAACACTACAAAAAAAAGTACCAAAAAAATATGTGGTACAAAAAAAAAGAATAGTTTCTGCTACAATAAAATCAGGAGCTCAGCCAAAAATGGTCTCTAGCCAAAGTTTCAACTCCTCAAGCAAACTCTTGGCTTCAGCTGTCAGAGTTTCCAAGGCACGCTTCTTCAGGAACTTGCCATGAAATGCTGGACAAGGCTGTAATCCTTCTTTCACACTGGGAAGCTTATCCCTAGCAGTTTGTCATCGTTTGTTTTCTTGAGTTTTCCCTTTGAGAACTCGATCAGCATCTGCAACCTGGCGAATCAGAGCACTCTCCCTGTCGCGAGCCTCTATTATAGCAGCCCACTTGGCCGCGACTTGTGCCTCCAAATGCTCAAGACATTGCCTAGCCTCGGTGACCTCCCTATCAAGGATGTTGAGGTCGTGCCTCAGTTCAATGATGGCTAGCTCTTCTAAGTTCTTCTCCCAAACTAGCTGCTTCCTGCTATGTGTAGTCTCATTCAGGTCTGACTTAGCCTTATCAGCAAGATCCAGGAACATCTCCTTGAAGAATAGGTCGTCAGGAAAACCCATGGTCTCAAACCACCTGTCACCTAGTGCAATGATCGTATCAACGATCGCCCTGGCACCTGTGACATCCAGACCAACTTCTTCGGCATCAATGAGAATATCCTGCACATACGGGATCACACCAAATCCAGCATCCAGGTGTCCAGAAAGGAGAATCTCGATCCAAGAGCTCAAAACCCGTGCCAGCACCTTCTTTGCAAATTGAAGAGATGAACCGGATGAAGATTCACCCTTCTCCATTGGTCGGCTGCTCATGTCATGCCCCGTTGGAAGAGTAACAAAAGAACTCTTTCTAGTTGGAGCCGCTGGGGAAGGAATCTCAGCACGAGGTATCTCCTCTATCGTGTCAGAATTGGTTGTAGGAGTCTCTACCTCCGGATCAACCTTTGGCATCCCTTACTCTGGTTCTGAAGAAAGTGATGGACTCTCTTCTGTCATTTCAAAACCTGCCAATAAAACACAAAAGGTATGAATATGATCCTATTAAACAATCATCATCAGGGATATCACTACAAAATACCTTCTTCGACGACTGGCAAAATACTCTCTTCCTCCATGAACTCATCAGAAGCATCATCAACATTTGCGTCCATTGATGGTTCAAAGTCATTAGAATCCTGTGGTAAGTCAGCTAACAACAAAAATGTTAGCAAATGAAGTCACAGACAAAAAAAGGGGGGCAAAAGAAGTCATACCAGTTGAAGATTCTGGAATCACTCCAGAGTCCCTCAGTTCTTCTTCAGGTGCCGCAACCGGATCCGTCACCGCCTCATCAGCCTGAACCTCAGGCATCACCAAGCCTTCATCCTCTGCTGGAAAAAAGAGGGTGGAAGAAAACAAATCAGAACATGAAAAGCTCCATGAAAGAAATAAAAAGGGGAAGGAAGTATCATACCTTCACCAACGGTTTCTTCTTCTCGGCTCCTCTTTTCCGGAGGTTCGTCAGCATCCCCCGGCATCTCCTCATTGATAGTAAGAGGGACTTCTATATCAGGAGAGTCTTCATGTTGCTCCTTGTTGCGACGCTGACTCCTCTTCCTCTTGGTTCTGTGGGCTCGCTTCCTAGAAGAACCTGCTCCATTGTCAGAGTCAGCTTTTCCACTCGAGTCCTCACTGGATGGTATGCTCTTGCCAGTAGACTCCACGGAAGCTTGCTTCTGTGCCGCTTAAATCCAAGCATCAAGCTCAGCTTCCTCCTGTTCTAGCTGCTCTAAGGCCTCATCAGGTACTTCCCGAAAAGCTTCAGAATCGATGATGCCCCGGTCACTGAGAAAACCTATCTTGTGCTTCTCTCCAGAAAGGAAGGCCAGAACTTCCTCTCGCCGGACGCCATCCGACTTTCCAATACATTTTCCAGAAGACAGCTTTACAACAAGCTCCTTCTTGGAAAGCCCTAGGTATGCCAAAAAGCTCTCCGCAAACCACTTCGTGAAGCCGACAGTCCAGAAATTCAACAACACAGGATAAGAAATCATGGCAATAGTATCTTCAGCACTATAAAAATCCCATTCATTTCTACCATCCTGCAAACCTCTAAAGCGCTTCACTATACTCAAAGACGCTCCAACAATGCCTTGAGAAAAGGCCAATTGCAGCGAAAAGCGAGAATGTACATACGGCTGGATGTCGACGAAAAGATGTCTACGGTACACCATTCTGCCGACACGTATGCTGAAATGCCACTCCTTCTCTGCATTTGTCAAGGAGTAATGCCTTCCTGACCCTGCCCTGGTAAAGTCTCGGGAGGCACCAAAGTCAAAAGCTTTCTTCTGCAACTCCGGAGAAAGCTTCACTGAACACTGCCCCATCTCGACATCCCTGAACCGTCAGATCCTCAGGCGGGCAAACAAAAGTGATTCAAAGACGGCTTTACCCTTAGCCAATCGAATCATCAGAGGATCATCATCCTATGCAGCACCCATCCGGTGGAAGCTAGGACAGTGGTATACAAACCACGAATAAAATATGTGGGCTGAAAATACCCTATTCATAAGGAACCCAAGCCGAACCAAAAAAATAAGTAGCCTGCAGTTCGGTGCACAAGTAGGAGTAAAGAGCTGGCACCAAAGCAAGCCACTCTCCGAGCGCCATCTGACAAGCCGAAGAAATACAATGCGGCCTGATGTGCGTTCCATCTTCTCCAGCAAAAACAGCCTCACCTAGCCAATAAGTGAGTTAAATAGCGAGATCTCTCTGCAGTGCAATGTCAGAGCAAATGGCATCTGTACTCGCGAAGAAACCCCTCAACTCTTCTTGCATACCCGAAGTCTTCTTCGAGCCCGGATCCTTAGCCTTGGCTTCCCTGGTCGTGCTATTAGAAGATTCCCTACTGTCAAAGAAGTGAGGGAAAGAAGACCCAAGACTCTTCCAACTGCAAGACCTGACTTTCGAGCCCTCCTCCTTTAAAAAATCATAAAAGGCGACAAGCTGAAAGTACAGGAGCCTAAACTCCTTTGACTGCTCCTCAAGGACGCTGTCTATTGGGATAAACTCTTCATAGAGTTTGCCAAGGATAGGCAACCCAGTAATGGTGCTCAGCTCCTTCAAAGAAAAACCAATCTCACCATTCGTGACAACAAAGGTGTTGGTTTGTGGAAGGAATGACTCCAACATAGCCATGAAGCCCTCGTTGGAAAAGATCACGGTCTCCCTAAAGGCACGGACCGTAACGAAAATCCTGGGTTCCTTCAAAACGACGCCACCAATCAGCAAGACACGATCAGTCCACGACTTCCATTCGGAGTCAGCACTGAAACGGCCACGAAATCGAAAAGGCTTCACCCAATTGCTGCCGTCACCGCTGAAAATACCAAGGCCCACCGGTTTCAAATCAACCGACGGATAATCAGAACCCTGGTAGCCACTGGCCGACATCAACTTGTCCAAAAGGGCAAGCGATTTCTCCACATATCCGGAAGGACCGCCAACAAAAACAACGGTCTTGATCACGCTGGTCCTTTTCACCCAGCTTGGAGGATCTTCCCTCTTAGAACACGTGGGAGAAAGGCTCATGATCGAGATAGTACGATCAAAAGTCGACAGGGTAACAACGGTTCTCTCCTCACCATCAGCCGCGTAAAAGAATTGAAAACATCTTCCCTGGTATGTCACGTCATCAGGGACTGCATCACCAAAGAAGAAGGTAGGCTTCGGCAACACCCTCTGATCGTTCATAACCTAAGGACGGTTGCTTACCATGATCTGATAGAACTCCTCTCCCTTGAGAGCGATCAGTCGCTGTGTAACGCCCCAATTCCGGATACCGAGAAAATCGTCAAAGTACCGAAATTGGCGCGCTACTTCCCGGAAAATCCGAGAACTTCCAAGATCGTAGGTCCGCAGTGAGGTCCAATTTAAAACTTTTTGAACAATAATGTAACAACAGTTATTATTGCGGAAGCGTATTATAAGCGGAAGCCATACAGAGATAGCGGAAGCATAAGGTATCATCGTATATATGTCAAATGTAGATGGGCTGAAGTCCAGCCTAAATGTATAGTGATGACAAATCAAAGTTTAATTACATATTTTTATCACTACCCGTCTCACAACAAAAATCTCTCAAAAACCCTAAACAAAAGAACGCTCAAACCCCTGCAGCTGGTATCGGCTCTCCACCTTCCGGCTCGACCTCATGGTCGGCCGGCCCCCATCCGTAGTCGCCTGCTACGGGCACCTCAACGAGTGCGAACGCATCGCCCTCGAACTCGGGGTCAAGACCTAAGCACCAAGAGTGGGTCAGATCTAAAGATCTGGCAAGTCACAATATGCAGATAATATAGAATGTATACATCAAAATGAGTAGAGACATGTATAAGATTAAGAGAGTAACAAAGGTACATATGCTATGCAGTCGTGCAAGATAACAATGTAGAATCATAATAAGCATAACTGTAATAAACCTACACAATATGGCACATCCACATAAGCTGGTCACCGCGGGATATTATGCCGCGGCCCTCCCATACTGAACACAGTCGTGGTAGGGATCCTAAGCTAATGCTAGGGATTACTAACCCTGCAAAATATCATCAACATCATCCACAACGACCGGAACCGGCATCACACCGTCCGTCCCACCAGTGCTCATCATGATAGCCACACAACAAATCTCAATAGCTCCTACCAGTGATGATCAGTCCAACTGGCTGAGCTTAAATCAGCTGAGTGAATGTCTATGCCCACTCGGAAACAATAAAGGTCTGTGTCTGTCTAGGCTTTGCCTTGCGTGAACAAGGTCCTAACAAAAGTCCCTAAGAGGTCCAAGTACTCAATATAAACTGTGGATCATAGTCCAAGTCCAATTCCATCATTGGATCCATACCAAGGCCCACCAAATACATGGCCTGATCTATAACAGTCCATATGAGATACAAGTCCATATTCAATGACATATGATCCATTTACAACCTTAATGGGTCACAAGCCCATACAATCTAACCTCTCCATTCTAGGGTAATTCACATCCAACTTAGGCCATAAAAAGGGCCCGCCTAGCCACAGACACGGGTCAATGATCCACCCAAATCAGATTACCGGGTCACCTCTAAGTATTCCTAGGTTTAGGTCCTCCATTTTCCATTTAATTAACAGGTATGAGCAATAATAAGGACAATAGAGTGATAGTCATAGTATGAGGGAGATGAATCTCCAAGTATACGAATCATAGGGAGATAGCAACAGTCCAACCTAGGTAAATGGTCCACTTTCGGATACAGGTCCATCTCAGGTAATTCGATCTTTAAGTGAAACCACAGATGCTAAGGAATATTGTGTTTGGTGCTTAGAAGTTATATGCATCATTTTGGTAACGTATAAAGGTCGAATCATCTTAGATTACATAACCTGGACTTTAATTAGTGGACCCCACGAGTCAAGGTTGAGCCGTACCATTGACTCGTGGCTGGCACAGTGATGGAAGTCTATTTGAATGGTCAATGGGCCCAACATATGATTGCAATAATAGAAATTAGAATCTGGGAAGTGTCACTGTACACAGTGTGCTCAGCCGACCTCCTGGCCTGGGCGGTCAGCTCGGCACACTGTGATCAGAGAAGGTGAAACATCCTGCAGGCAAAGCCTACTCGTCCAGGACATCCTGTGAGTTCGGCTAACCCCCTGGCCTGGGTGGTTGGCCGTGCACACTAAGGATTCTGGCTGAAGGGAATGTCCCAGGTTCTATTCTCCTTTGTTGAAATCCCGCCTTTTTGGAAATCCATCTCGGAGTTCGGCTAAGCAATGGAGCCCCATCGAATACTCAGTTCGGCCACCCAGCTCAGCTCGGCAAAGGGCCTAGCTCAGTTGGATCACCCAGCTGAGTTCGGGAAAATGCATTGGGCTTGGCAGAGCATTGAGGTTGGTTTAGCTCTCAGCTCGGTTAAGCACTGAGTTCGGCTAAGCTCGAAGTCCGGTCTGGCACGGAACCCGGTCTGGCGCTGAGCTCAGTAAAACAATGAGTTCGGCAATAACACTGAGTTCGGCCGTAACACTAAACTCGGCTTTGAGCACTGAGCTCGGCCTAGACACTTAGCTCGGCTAAACGCGAATCTCATCCTAACCATTATGCTCGGCGGAACTCTGAGTTCGGCTAGTGCTGAATCCAGCCATCGCTGAGTTCGGCCAGTGCTGAGCTCGACAGTTGCTGAGCTGCGCTAACGCTGAGCTCGGCAACCGCTGGGCTCTGCAAGTGCTGAGTTCGGCAGTTGCTGAGCTGCACTAATGCTGAGCTCGGCAACCGCTGGGCTCTGCAAGTACTGAGCTCGGCCATCGCTGGACTCTGTCCATCTCTCCTATCAGTGTTGTGTTCTGTTACAGAACCCAGTTCTGCGACAGGACACAACTTCTCTTCATTAAGCACAGGAATGGTGGTCCACCTCTGATCAAAATCCAGATCAAGTAGCACCCCATGGTCGCACAGGCCCCCTCACATAGCCGTAGGGTCCTGATCTACCAAGGGTGGTCCTACTTCGATTCCGATCTCAATACTGCGAGATGGGTTCTTGACATTCCATCTCCGGAAACTCATTCCCGTGACCCAATTCTTCTGGGATTCTCCATAGACCATTACAGAAGCAAAATAAATCATTCCTACATCATTCACCCATCATCAACCGGCCATTGATCATCCAAATGAGGTAATCCCATCCATCAATAGCCAAAGGAACCAAACAAACATGCTCAACGATCGATCTAAACATATATATTACAAATTGGAATTCTACTGCAAATCAAAGGAAGGAAACATGCAATCTAGACTACCAGCACAGTGCACTTGCCTTGATCGATTGAAGGTAGAAGGAAAAGAGAGAGAAAACCACAGGGAAACCAAAAGGAAAGGTCTCGGCAGTTGCTCCTACGGTGCAGGTCGATCTCGGCTGGCCTTCTGTTAAGGGATTTCTGGGGCGAGGAAGAGAAAAGAGAGATTGGAGGAAAGATGAGGGTTCGTTGGAGAGAATTGGGGAAGAAGAAGAAGAAGAGAGAAGAGATTGAAACTTGAGAGAAAGGAAAAAGGAGATGAACAGTAGTTGTTTGGGCAGGGGAGGGTTTTGTTTATATAGGTTGGGTTTTTGGGTTAGGGACAAAATTGCCCTTGGGGTTAGAATAGGATTAGGGTTAGGGTAGAGGGTATTTAGGTCTTTAGGTGGGTTTCTAGAAGATTCTTTGGTGCAAACCCCCTATAGTAAATACAAAACTCTAGCTAGGGCCTCTAACAACCTCCCTAACTCTAAAAATAACAAAAGACCCCCTATTGACTCTACTAATTACACCACTAGACTAACCCTAGGAAAATACATAACTACCCTCACTAAGTCCCATAATTAATATAATTAAAATACTTAGGCTAATATATAGTATTCAAATTCACATTGAGGGCCCACCAGGGGTGGGGTCTCACATTCCTCCCTCCTTTAAAACATTTGGTCCCCAAATGTAAAAACAAAGTAGGGACATACCTGCGGTAGAAGATGTGGATAATCTCTTGCCACCTGGTCTCGTAGCTACCAAGTAGCCTCCTCCGGAGTGTGATGCTCCCACTGAACCTTCACGAACTGAATGGTTCGGTCCCGAAGCACCTTCTCTTTGGTGTCGATAACGGCGACTGGCTTGGCGATGTAGGACGCGTCGGGCTGGATGTCGAGTGGCTGGTGATGCAGAACGTGGGTAGGGTCCTCCACATACTTCCTCAACATCGAGACATGGAAGACGTCGTGCACACCTGATAGCTCTGCTGGCAACTGAAGTCTGTAGGCGACATCTCCGATCCTAGCCTTGATCTCAAAGGGTCCGACGTATCTCCGTGCTAGCTTGCCCTTCTCGCCGAATCTGAGGGTGCCTCGAGCTGGGGAAACCTTCAGGAATACACGGTCTCCTTTCTGAAACTCAAGGGGTCTGCGTCGGTTATCTGCATAGCTCTTCTGTCGACTGCGGCTAATCTTCAGGTTCTCCACTATCTGGTGGATCTTCTCTCTGGTGTCGCCGACAATAGATGGTCCGTGGAAGCTCCTGACACCAACTTCCTCCCAACAGACTGGGGTCTTGCACTTCCTGCCGTACAACGCCTCGAACGGTGCCATCTTGATGCTCGAGTGGTAACTGTTGTTGTAGGCAAACTCATAGTCTAGGACACAAGCTCGCAACATATCCTCCAAGGTCTGGTTGGTGCGCTCTGTCTGTCCGTCTGTCTGGGGGTGGTAGGCTGTACTGAAGCTCAACTTAGTACCCAAAGCCTGCTGTAGACTCTCCCAGAAATGAGATGTGAAGCGTGGATCTCTGTCTGAAACAATCGAAGCTGGAACTCCGTGCAAAGAGACGATCTTATCCACGTACAGCTTAGCAAGGACGTCGAGTCCCGCTCTCATCGACACTGGTAAGAAGTGAGCTGACTTGGTCAGCCTGTCCACGATCACCCAAATGCCATCACTGCGTCTCCTGGTAGCTGGAAGTCCTGCAATAAAATCCATGGTGATATGCTTCCACTTCCACTGAGGTATCTCGAGCTGATGAAGTAGCCCTGGTGGCTTCTGGTGCTCGGCTTTGATCTGCTGACAGGTCAGACATCTGGCCACATAGCCTGCAATCTCTTTCTTCATGTTGTTCCACCAATAGTAGCTCCTCAGGTTCATGTACATTTTGGTGCTGCCTGGGTGAATCGAATATCTGCTGTGGTGTACATCTGCTAAGATCTGGTCCTTCAGCTCCTGGATATCTGGTACACACAGCCTGTCCTGATAGTAAAGCACTCCACCAATCAGCCTGAACTCTGATCTCTGGTCAATCTGCTCAATCACTTTGACAAGCTTAGGATCGCTGCGTTGACTGTCCTTGACCTCTCCAAGCAACTCCGGTTCCCATGCGGACATGGTAGCAAGCATAACTCTATCGCTGAGCGGCTGAAACTGGACATCCAAGTCACTGAAGACATCGGTCCACACGCCCTCTGCTGCTAGAAAACTGACTAGGGCGGTCTTCCTGCTCAAAGCATCTGCTACGACGTTCGCCTTACCCGGATGGTATTTGATAGGGAAGTCGTAATCCTTGATGTATTCCATCCAACGCCTCTGACGGTTGTTGAGGTCATGCTGAGTGAACAGGTACTGCAAACTGCGATGATCTGAATGGACCTCAAACTTCTCTCCGTAGAGGTAATGCCGCCACATCTTCAGTGCAAACACGACTGCTGCAAGCTCCAGGTCGTGAGTAGCATACTTCTTCTCGTGTTCCTTCAGCTGGCGTGATCCATAAGCAATGACTTTGCCCTCCTGCATCAAAACACAACCAAGACCGGTCCCTGAAGCGTCGGTGAAGACAACGAAACCGCCTGTACCAGAAGGTAAAGATAAGATCGGTGCTGACGTCAGTCTCTCCTTCAGCTCTTGAAAGCTGTCCTCGCATGCATCGGTCCATACGAACGGTACGTCCTTCCTCGTCAGCTTGGTCAAAGGGGCTGAAATCGAAGAGAAACTCTTGACAAATCTGCGGTAGTAGCCTGCTAAGCCAAGGAAACTCCAAACTTTTGTAACATTCTTCGGTCTCTCCCAGTTCACTACTGCCTCGATCTTTGCTGGATCCACTGCTAGGCCGTCTCTGGAGATGATATGTCCGAGGAAGACTACTTGCTCTAACCAGAACTCGCACTTGCTGAGCTTTGCGTACAGCTGGTTGTCACGTAGCAACTGTAGAGACGTCCTCAAATGCTGCTCGTGCTCCTCTCTGGACTTGGAGTAGACCAACACGTCGTTGATGAACACCACCGTAAAGCTGTCGAGGTACGGGGCGAAGATCTTGTTCATCAGGGCCATGAATACTGCCGGTGCATTCGTCAACCCGAACGGCATCACAAGGAACTCATAGTGTCTGTAACGAGTACGAAACGCTGTCTTCTGCACATCCTGCTCTCTGACTCGCAGCTGATGGTATCCCGATCTCAGGTCCACCTTCGAAAAGTACTGTGCTCCCTGAAGCTGGTCGAAAAGCTCGTCGATCCGGGGAAGAGGATACTTGTTCTTCACTGTTGCCTGGTTCAGCTGCCTGTAGTCGATGCACATCCTCATCGATCCATCCTTCTTCTTCATGAAGAGCACAGGTGCTCCCCAAGGTGACATGCTCGGTCTGATGAAGCCCTTGTCTATCAACTCTTGCAACTGGGTCTTCAACTCTCGCAGCTCTGCTGGAGCCATGCGATAAGGAGCTCTGGAAATCGGTGCGGTGCCTGGCACGAGCTCGATGGTGAAGTCGATCTCTCTGACTGGAGGCAATCCTGGGATCTCGTCGGGAAACACATCTGGAAACTCGCAAACAATTGGAATCTCCTCGACTCCCTTGGACTTCTTGTCCTCTGAGATGAATGCGATGTAGCCTTCGCAACCTGATCGCACTAGCCTCTCAGCCTTCAGTGCTGAAATCAACCTAGTGCTGGGTGGTCTCCTCTCACCCACAAACTCGATCGTGGCATCTGAACCGTCGATGGTGAGTCTGACTATCTTCTCGAAGCAATCCATCACCGCTCGATATCTGGCCAACCAATCCATCCCCAAGATAACGTCGAAGTCATGCATGGGTAACACGATCAAATCTGCAAACCTAATGCACTCCCCGATCTGCACTCGGCATCTGGGGTGGTAAGTCTGACACACTACCCTCTTGCCCACGGGCGTAGACACAACTAGCGTGCAAGGCAACTCCTCTCCTACCCCACCAAGAACTAAAGCAAAAGCAGAAGACACATAGGAATGTGTCGCACCAGGATCAAACAATACTCTAGCAATCCGATCACAAATAGAAAGAGTACCTTCGATGACGTTCCCTGCAGCTTCGGCCTCCTCATGTGTGAGTGCGAATGCCTGATCACACCTGAGTCCGAGAGGATCCGTCGGTTCGTCGATGGGTTGAGAGATGAGATTCAGTTGAGCATGTCCTGCATCGAGCTGCCCACATATGAGGAGGCTTTGAGGAGAGCTTACTGGGCAGAGGAGCGTCTGCAGCGGATAGAGACCAGTCAGCAGTAGAGGCGAGTTAGAGCCGCCTTGGTTAGACCGCAGCCCTTGCCCATACAGCAGCAGCCATTTCAGAGACAGAGGCCAGCAGGCCAGGCCAGGCAGCATCAGTATCAGCGGCAGCCTCAGCAGCAGCAGTAGCGTAGGCCCAGAGTATGCTATGACTGTGGGGAGACAGGGCACATCTCCAGATTTTGCCCATTCAGAGGAGGACAGCATCGGCCGAACGGATGCCGTTGCTGTGCCTGGCTGAGCCACCCTGTCCATGATGTCCAAGACTTGCGTCTGGAATTGGGCAAAATCCTCGGCCTGCTGCTGCTGCGCCGAAGCCTGGGCCTCCTGGGAAACGAGGAAGGCCTGTAAGAACCTCTGGAAACGCTGCTCGAAGTCTGGCGAACTGCCGACTGCTGGTATCATATGTGATGGAGAACCCTCTCTAGACATCTGTCAAGAGAAAGAAATGAGGTTAGTTTAAGTCCAATACTTAGGACTACACTGATTCTACCCGATCCATCGACCCTACATGTACCCCCACACTGAGATCCTCACTACGTCCTAAAGTTTCTAGTGTATTTTATTTCCTAGAGACTTGCCCGCTCTGATACCATAAAATTGTAACGCCCCAATTCCGGATACCGAGAAAATCGTCAAAGTACCGAAATTGGCGCGCTACTTCCCGGAAAATCCGAGAACTTCCAAGATCGTAGGTCCGCAGTGAGGTCCAATTTAAAACTTTTTGAACAATAATGTAACAACAGTTATTATTGCGGAAGCGTATTATAAGCGGAAGCCATACAGAGATAGCGGAAGCATAAGGTATCATCGTATATATGTCAAATGTAGATGGGCTGAAGTCCAGCCTAAATGTATAGTGATGACAAATCAAAGTTTAATTACATATTTTTATCACTACCCGTCTCACAACAAAAATCTCTCAAAAACCCTAAACAAAAGAACGCTCAAACCCCTGCAGCTGGTATCGGCTCTCCACCTTCCGGCTCGACCTCATGGTCGGCCGGCCCCCATCCGTAGTCGCCTGCTATGGGCACCTCAACGAGTGCGAACGCATCGCCCTCGAACTCGGGGTCAAGACCTAAGCACCAAGAGTGGGTCAGATCTAAAGATCTGGCAAGTCACAATATGCAGATAATATAGAATGTATGCATCAAAATGAGTAGAGACATGTATAACATTAAGAGAGTAACAAAGGTACATATGCTATGCAGTCGTGCAAGATAACAATGTAGAATCATAATAAGCATAACTGTAATAAACCTACACAATATGGCACATCCACATAAGCTGGTCACCGCGGGATATTATGCCGCGGCCCTCCCATACTGAACACAGTCGCGGTAGGGATCCTAAGCTAATGCTAGGGATTACTAACCCTGCAAAATATCATCAACATCATCCACAACGACCGGAACCGGCATCACACCGTCCGTCCCACCAGTGCTCATCATGATAGCCACACAACAAATCTCAATAGCTCCTACCAGTGATGATCAGTCCAACTGGCTGAGCTTAAATCAGCTGAGTGAATGTCTATGCCGACTCGGAAACAATAAAGGTCTGTGTCTGTCTAGGCTTTGCCTTGCGTGAACAAGGTCCTAACAAAAGTCCCTAAGAGGTCCAAGTACTCAACATAAACTGTGGATCATAGTCCAAGTCCAATTCCATCATTGGATCCATACCAAGGCCCACCAAATACATGGCCTGATCTATAACAGTCCATATGAGATACAAGTCCATATTCAATGACATATGATCCATTTACAACCTTAATGGGTCACAAGCCCATACAATCTAACCTCTCCATTCTAAGGTAATTCACATCCAACTTAGGCCATAAAAAGGGCCCGCCTAGCCACAGACACGGGTCAATGATCCACCCAAATCAGATTACCGGGTCACCTCTAAGTATTCCTAGGTTTAGGTCCTCCATTTTCCATTTAATTAACAGGTATGAGCAATAATAAGGACAATAGAGTGATAGTCATAGTATGAGGGAGATGAATCTCCAAGTATACGAATCATAGGGAGATAGCAACAGTCCAACCTAGGTAAATGGTCCACTTTCGGATACAGGTCCATCTCAGGTAATTCAATCTTTAAGTGAAACCACAGATGCTAAGGAATATTGTGTTTGGTGCTTAGAAGTTATATGCATCATTTTGGTAACGTATAAATGTCGAATCATCTTAGATTACATAACCTGGACTTTAATTAGTGGACCCCACGAGTCAAGGTTGAGCCGTACCATTGACTCGTGGCTGGCACAGTGATGGAAGTCTATTTGAATGGTCAATGGGCCCAACATATGATTGCAACAATAGAAATTAGAATCTGGGAAGTGTCACTGTACACAGTGTGCTCAGCCGACCTCCTGGCCTGGGCGGTCAGCTCGGCACACTGTGATCAGAGAAGGTGAAACATCCTGCAGGCAAAGCCTACTCGTCCAGGACATCCTGTGAGTTCGGCTAACCCCCTGGCCTGGGTGGTTGGCCATGCACACTAAGGATTCTGGCTGAAGGGAATGTCCCAGGTTCTATTCTCCTTTGTTGAAATCCCGCCTTTTTGGAAATCCATCTCGGAGTTCGGCTAAGCAATGGAGCCCCATCGAATACTCAGTTCGGCCACCCAGCTCAGCTCGGCAAAGGGCCTAGCTCAGTTGGATCACCCAGCTGAGTTCGGGAAAATGCATTGGGCTTGGCAGAGCATTGAGGTTGGTTTAGCTCTCAGCTCGGTTAAGCACTGAGTTCGGCTAAGCTCGAAGTCCGGTCTGGCACGGAACCCGGTCTGGCGCTGAGCTCAGTAAAACAATGAGTTCGGCAATAACACTGAGTTCGGCCGTAACACTAAACTCGGCTTTGAGCACTGAGCTCGGCCTAGACACTTAGCTCGGCTAAACGCGAATCTCATCCTAACCATTATGCTCGGCGGAACTCTGAGTTCGGCTAGTGCTGAATCCAGCCATCGCTGAGTTCGGCCAGTGCTGAGCTCGACAGTTGCTGAGCTGCGCTAACGCTGAGCTCGGCAACCGCTGGGCTCTGCAAGTGCTGAGTTCGGCAGTTGCTGAGCTGCACTAATGCTGAGCTCGGCAACCGCTGGGCTCTGCAAGTACTGAACTCGGCCATCGCTGGACTCTGTCCATCTCTCCTATCAGTGTTGTGTTCTGTTACAGAACCCAGTTCCGCGACAGGACACAACTTCTCTTCATTAAGCACAGGAATGGTGGTCCACCTCTGATCAAAATCCAGATCAAGTAGCACCCCATGGTCGCACAGGCCCCCTCACATAGACGTAGGGTCCTGATCTACCAAGGGTGGTCCTACTTCGATTCCGATCTCAATACTGCGAGATGGGTTCTTGACATTCCATCTCCGGAAACTCATTCCCATGACCCAATTCTTCTGGGATTCTCCATAGACCATTACAGAAGCAAAATAAATCATTCCTACATCATTCACCCATCATCAACCGGCCATTGATCATCCAAATGAGGTAATCCCATCCATCAATAGCCAAAGGAACCAAACAAACATGCTCAAGGATCGATCTAAACATATATATTACAAATTGGAATTCTACTGCAAATCAAAGGAAGGAAACATGCAATCTAGACTACCAGCACAGTGCACTTGCCTTGATCGATTGAAGGTAGAAGGAAAAGAGAGAGAAAACCACAGGGAAACCAAAAGGAAAGGTCTCGGCAGTTGCTCCTACGGTGCAGGTCGATCTCGGCTGGCCTTCTGTTAAGGGATTTCTGGGGCGAGGAAGAGAAAAGAGAGATTGGAGGAAAGATGAGGGTTCGTTGGAGAGAATTGGGGAAGAAGAAGAAGAAGAGAGAAGAGATTGAAACTTGAGAGAAAGGAAAAAGGAGATGAACAGTAGTTGTTTGGGCAGGGGAGGGTTTTGTTTATATAGGTTGGGTTTTTGGGTTAGGGACAAAATTGCCCTGGGGTTAGAATAGGATTAGGGTTAGGGTAGAGGGTATTTAGGTCTTTAGGTGGGTTTCTAGAAGATTCTTTGGTGCAAACCCCCTATAGTAAATACAAAACTCTAGCTAGGGCCTCTAACAACCTCCCTAACTCTAAAAATAACAAAAGACGCCCTATTGACTCTACTAATTACACCACTAGACTAACCCTAGGAAAATACATAACTACCCTCACTAAGTCCCATAATTAATATAATTAAAATACTTAGGCTAATATATAGTATTCAAATTCACATTGAGGGCCCACCAGGGGTGGGGTCTCACACGCTGCCTCATCTCATCTCTGTTGAGGGAGTCGCACTCTTCGAGGTTTCTCTCAACATACTGGACCTTCACCTAGGCCTGCTGAACGGCCTTATTGGAAGATCTAGTAGATCGACGAGGTACGCTTGTAGTAAGCTCTTTACCCTTGTTCGTTCTGGAGGAACCACCTGCAAAGGTTGGAAAAGAAAAAGATCAATCATCAAAATGACAAGATTTCACTAAAAAAAATCTGGTGAAATTTTGGTATGATCCTGGGGCAATTCCAAAGAAAAAGGAAATATCCCGAAAGAAATAGAAAGCTTGAAGATGGGCACAACATCGCTGCGAGCTCCAAAACTCCAAACTTTCAAAACTTCAAAAATCTCTGCAAAATCAGGAAGAGCTCACTATCGCTTCGAGCTCCAAATTCCCAAATTTACAAGGATTTTCGGTATGCTATCACATCATACTCTCAGTCCAATTTACAAAAAAATGCATGAACATCTTGGTTTACCCAAAAAAATGCATTACCATGACGAGCAAAAAAAAAAAAAGGAAAACTTTCTCAAAAAAGAGGAGAAAGAGAAAAAAAAAAGAAGAAAAGGAAACTTTCTCAAAATAAAAAAGGGGGAAAGATAAAAAAAATAGAAACAGCAAAAAAAAAGGGGGTGCTGGCCCACAGGCCACGTGGCCATACGGCCATATTCGTATGTATCTGTTCATACAGCCTACAAAAAAAAAAAACAAAAAAAGAAAAAGCACGAGATAGAAAAAGAAAACATGTAAAAAAAGAGAGAAGAAAACATATGGAAAAAAAAAAGAAAAAAAAAGGAGAAACAAATCTTTTTTTACCATCCTACTTTCTACAATGGAGTTTTCTTGAAAAAGAAAACTTACTTGAAGCCATTGATGGAGAAGAAGAAGAAAAGCTTGAAGATTCTTGAAGAGCTCTTGGTCTTGGAGCACTCTTGACATTTTTACAAAAGAAAGCAATAAGAGCAAGAGATCCAACCTCCCTTTGCTTTTATAGAGGAAAGCAAACCAAAGAAGGAAACAAGAAAAGAGGTAAGTGCTACAAATTAGTTATCTTACCAAAAGAAAGAAATTAGAAAGATTCTTTCCCAAAAGAAAGATATCTTGAGGGATTCTCTCCCAAAAGAAAGCAATGAGAGATTTTATCCCAAAAAAAGAGGAGATTTAAGATAATCTCTCCCAAAGAAAGATACTTTGAGATATTCTCTCCCAAAATAAAGGGAACATGAGAGATTCTCTCCAAGTAAAGATATTTTTAGATATTCTCTATCCAAAGGAGATATTTTTAGATATTCTTTACAAAAAAGAAACCATTTGAGATCTAAGCCATCTTCAAAAACTTAAAGGTCCCATGGGTTAGCCCATATGAGTCAGGTTTGACCACCTAGGCAATAAAAAAAAAAGATTGGGCTTTTAGTCAAAGAGAAATCCCTCTTACCAAGAGCATACAAAAATGGTTTCATGCCTCTTTTGAGTTGATTGGACCATACAAAAAAGAATTCCAAGCCCCATGAGCTTCCAAAATTCAAACCATCCAGCCTCATATACCAAATTGGGCCAAAATCTTGAAATTAACATTTCACAAAAACCCAAACCACTCCAATGTACCCAAATAGTCCCAAAGAGTGACCAAAAACCACATCCTGGTCCCCTAACTTGCCACATACAGCTTGGTAGGTCACAAGATCAAAACCAAAAATGAAATCCTGATCCCCTAACTTGCCACATACAGCTTGTTGGGTCACACAGTCAAAATCAAACCCGACCCCCTAACCTGCCACATACAGCTTATTAGGTCACAAGGTCAAAAACAAAAACCCAAATCCACATCCCTGATGTCATTTTCAAAACTTTGTCTCAAGATGGTACGTGATTCCTTTCACTACCATACAATTCCTCTGGAAGCTCAAAAGGCTACAACACCAAAAGAAAGACTGCTCAAAGACTCTTGGTCAAGTCACAAGCTCTCCTTCAAAAATCTCTTTGAGGCACAACGACTGCAAAGTTAAGCAACTCGTCGCTGTACCTCAAGGGGGCATTTGTTGACACCAAAAATGTCATTTTGCCTCTTCAACATCAAGAAAGCTACATGAAGTTGCAGCTTACCACAAATGGGCGATGCTACTTCTCAAAAAATCAAAGCTTGTCGGAATCAAACAAAAACTGCAAGATCCTTCAAGAAAGCCAAGAGAGGAGTACACAAGAAGTTTCAGGCCATTTCAAAATCAATTGGCCTAACTTCGCTCCTCTGGCAGCTGAACAGGAGCTCCCGCGGCGACAGCATTGAAGACATCAAATCTTCGATCAAAGCCTGTGGATGGTCCCAAAATACATCCAAAAGGCCCCACGTCAAGTTCCAAGTCAAACCGACAACGTTTAACTCTACATCAACCCTCGAACAGCTAAATCAAGCCTATTGGCAGCGAGAACCACCAAGGCTATTACTCATCAAATAGAGCACATGGGCGGCTCCAAGATGCTTATAAAGGGCTACACATCAAGTTTCAGGTCATATCGACAACATTTGACTAGACTTTGACCCTCGGAAGCCAAATCAGGTCTCTCAGCGGCGAAGTTCCCCAGGAACATGGTTTCCAAAACATAGCCAGTGGATCATCTCAAAATGACTCCAATAGGTTCCCTGTCAAATTTCAGATCAATTGGACATCGGTTGACCGCACATCAAAGCGCGACATCTTCCTCACGACAGAATCAAGTCTACTGGCGACAGGACCTCATATGGCTTCAAAACTTAAAAAAAAAGCCTGTGGTTGGTCTTATTTATTGCTCAAGAAGCTTCACCTCAAATTTCAGGTCATTTCGACATTGTTTACTCAGTTTTGGCTTCTGACGGAAAATCGGCAGCTGTACGCGACAAAGTCTTCGGCTTTCCCGGAAAATTAGAAACTTTGCACTCCAAAATGCAAGGATTCTCATAAAGTTCTCTACAGGAAATCAACCCAACAAATGTGCAAAAATGTCAAGTAAAATATAAAAGAAAGAAGAAATAGAAAAAACCGTGGAACAATGACAAACCGGCGACCAAAGGGGAAAATTCCCCCCAGGGTTGCAGCCCGCGACCCTGGCCCATGGTCGCCGGCGACAATGGGTGCATGGCCGCCGGCGACCATGGAGCTCCGATAGCCAGATTTCCCCCGGAGAGACCTGTTTTCCGTCTTTTTTGTGTTTCTAAACTTCCAACTCCTGTGATTTTCCAAAATTCAGACTTTTGAGGCACCAAATCAGTCGACATTCATCAGAATCACAGGTCCGTCTTTAAGAGTATCAAAGTCATCATTGATCACCAACTGGTCAACAAAAAATGTGCACTTTTTACCTGATCGATCGAGAAATCGACAGGATAGATGACACCGGCCAGCTGTTAGTAATCAATGTCTGAAGTTACATGGCATCCGATGTCGATCAATATGAAAATCCATCGATGATCATCACCAGAAGAGTTCCAAAAGATGCGGCATGCCCCGCGACTCTTCAACTGCTCGGCGGCCACTTAATGAGTTAATTGACTAGCTTTATTGCAGTCATTAATTCATTACTTCGGACAGCCCAATCCGAAGCAAGCATCCAGGAGTTACAGGTCAAGAGATTCATGGCATTTAAACCATGAAACTCCTCTCATCATGGTGATTAAAGGCGATTAAATGCCCTTAATCTCCACCGGCCAATCAAAAGCCAAGGAAAAGGAGTTACAAAATAAAGATATAAATCTTGTAACTCCTCCCATTATGTGGCTTTAAAGCCCATAAACTCTCCTAAATGGCTACCAAAGGCCTATAAATAGGAGAGCATTCCAACGAATTCCAGATCCAAAAAAATCCAAGTAGAGATCAGATCAGCTTCCAAGCATAAGAAATCTATAGAAAGAAAGAGAGAAAACTCTGCTGAAGTTCCGCACCAACAACCGCTACAAGGTGACAAAAGTCCCTTGTGGGGTACCCCCCAAGGTCCTTGCCTTCTCCTTCTACCTCCAATGGCTTAGACGTAGCTTTTCAGCCCGTCTACTTAGCTTTTTATTGGACATAGGACCTCCTCTTGGTCTTTGTCCTCTAAAAACCTGAGGTTATAGCCAAGCCAAGCGAATCAAGAGCATCCTCTGTTATCATCTGCATGGATGACGGCAAAGTCCACACATGGCTTGCGACCATCAATCTTAACGAGTCCCCGACAATCTCCTGAGAAGTTATCCTCCTTTTCTTGCTTTACATTGCAACTTGTGTTTTTCTAAAAGAGACAAAAAAATCACAAATCTTGTCTTTCATTATTGATAGAATTGTAAATCGGCTATAAAAGCAAAAATCGGCTATAAATGCCAAAAATCGCCTTTCACCACAAACATCGCCTTTCATGGCAAAACAAATGAAATCGACTTTTACGGCATTTCAAACACTTGTCTCTTTTTTTAAAATGTGTGCAATGGAAACTTGAAAGAAGTTGATTTCCTTTTAACTTGCGAAGGTCGATCTCTGGATCACCACTTACAATTCCTAGTAAAATAGAAAATCTAGCACACCCACCAAAAAAAATGTTCATACCCGCTTTTCGCCCTCGGGGCGTTAAGGGGTTGGATTAAACAGACTCCCACATCCGCCGACCTTGGTAGCGTGGAGCACGAAAAAGCGCGGTCCATCAATACAAAAAAGTGAATAGATAGAAACTTGAGTTCATTAATGTCTCAAGATTGAGAGCCTATTGCTAGGGAATTATGAGAGCAGACCTTAAAGTAAAGATAGTGTTTATAAGGTGCTTCTCATGGTCCTTCAATACATCCAATGTACCGGTACTGTGATCCAGAATCTTACATTTTGATGATCCAGACAAATTACACTATCTGATAGTGATCAAAGTACTGCAACCTTGTCTGATGAGATGTCCAGTCTCATCACTGGTTGTGAAGATATTTAAGTATAAGACTTGCCACACATGTCTCTCGTATGTAGATCTCATCTATACACATGTGTTACATCTAATATACTTGTGAACTCCAGTTCATCTCATTAACCATCATGTCATTCGTATTGGTTATGTGCGAGTAAATAATAAAATACCATTCATCTCATGAAAGGTAAGCATGAATATATTGATAAATAAAGAAATTAATCAATTTATTATATCAGTTACTGGATTGAGTCCATATAAACTAACAATCTCCCACTTGGGCTCAATGCCAATTAGGGTTGCTTTTCATGCTCATCCTGTCTACATACCGCTCAAAGACTTTGGTAGTCAAAGGCCTAGTAAAAGGATTTCCCATATTGTCTGCAGAGGTTATCTTGGTGATCGCAACATCACCTATCTATACAATCTGCCTGACCATGTATAACTTCCTTTGTACATGCTTTTTGGCTCCTGGGTTCCTTGGACTTAGCGATTGCCCTGCTGTTATCACAGTAAACTGTGAGCGGCTATCCTGCCAAAAGTATCACTCCAAGTTCCATAAGGAATCTTTTAAGCCAATCTACTTCATTAGCTGCGTCTCAAGCGGCTATAGCATAAGCACATACCCAGAAGTTGATTTCCTAGAATCCTTATCTGACTAGATGTCAGTATCTATGTAACCAACTGGAATCAACTCATCACTGCTGTAAATCAACATGTGATCTCTAGTCCTTCTCAAGTATTTGAAAATACATCTTACAGCAGTCTAATGATAAGGACCTGGGTTAGACTGATATAAGCTGACTAGGCCCTTTGCGTGATAGATATCCGATCTAGTACAAAGCATAGCTAAACCATACTAGTACCTTATCTATATACGCATTTTAGGATAAGCCTATTGTAGGAGGGTATCCTGAACCGTGCGGGGCTCACCGGCGTGGAGGGGTTGCCTCGCGTGCGGTGCCCGCCCTTAGCTGGACCCTCTACAGGGGATAGGCGGAGCCCAGGGCCCCGCGCCTATTGTGTACACTCGGGCTGTAACCTTGTGGCTGTAACCCTTGTGCGTTTGTCCCGGGAGAATTGCTTGGTGACAATTATGCATCCCAGGGGCCTCCCCAGAGTCGAACCCAAGACCTCTTTCTTAAGAGACTTGAATAAGCAACTCTGGTACCACTTGGGCTAGCCCAAGTGGTACCAGAGTTGCTTATTCAAGTCTCTTAAGAAAGAGGTCTTGGGTTCGACTCTGGGGAGGCCCCTGGGATGCATAATTGTCACCAAGCAATTCTCCCGGGACAAACGCACAAGGGTTACAGCCACAAGGTTACAGCCCGAGTGTACACAATAGGTGCGGGGCCCTGGGCTCCGCCTATCCCCTGTAGAGGGTCCAGCTAAGGGCGGGCACCGCACGCGAGGCAACCCCTCCACGCCGGTGAGCCCCGCACGGTTCAGGATACCCTCCTACACCTATCATCCTATCATTCCGGTCTCAATGAAAATTGATCCCTAGGATGTAGCTGACTTCTCCCAAGTCCTTCATATCAAAAGTCTTAGCCAACCAAAACTTTTACTGTTGACAACATCCCTATCACTCCCTAAGAGAAGGATGTCATCGACAAACTATACCAGAAAAACACCCTGCCTTTTGACCTTTCATGTACACACATGACTCATCCGTATTCTGACAAAAATCAAACAACTTGATTGCCTGGTCAAAAATAGTTGTTCCAAGTTCCAAGTTGCATCTTGCAAAACTCTTTGCTCTTGGTTATTAGCTATAAAATTGTCTGGCTGCATTATATAGATGTCTTCCATAAGATGGCCGTCGTGAGACACCATCTTCATTTCCATTTGCCAAAACTCGTATCCGAGATGAACCACAATGGATAAGAGTATCCGGATGGACTTGAGCATAGCTACTGGCAAGAAGGTTTCCTCATAATTGATATATTCTTTCTGAGTATATCTTTTCGCAATAAGCCTGGCCTTTAAAGGTCTCAACTCTTTCATCTGGTCCTCTCTTTCTCTTATAGACCTACTTGCACCCAATAGGTTTGCTATTGGCAGGCAAGTCCACAAGCATCCAGACCTAATTAGAGTACAAAGACTCCAACTCGGCTTTTCATAGCATCTTACCAACATCCCGAATCTGTCATAAACTGCCTCATTATAGTTACAAGGTTCTTGTTCCGGTTCTTCTGGGATTGCCTCGTGAGACTCTCCTAAAACCGAGAATCTGTCAGGGGACCTGACAATACTCCCACTATGACAAGGCACTGGTGTAACTACTGGGTCAGGTATTGGTGGATTTTCTTAAAGTTCAGTTTATTCTTGGATTTGGAATTGATCTCTTTTGAATTTCTTCCAAGATAACCTTTTCTAGAGATTTTAGGTTAAGTATATAATCTTCCTCCAGAAAACTACATCGGTGATAACAAGCACTTTCTGCTCTCTGGAATTATAGAATAATCAATCTTTAGTTCTTTTTAGGATATTCTATAAATGTGTATACTTCCGACTTCAATTCCAACTAATCCGTCTTAATCTTCAGCACGTGTGCCAGACAACCCTTAAAATGTTGTAGACAAGGCTTTCGCCCTGTCCATAACTCCCGGGGAGTCTCGGGTATAGACTTAGATGGAATGAGATTTAGTATATATATTGCAGTATCCATATCCCAAAATATAGGTAATCCTGAGAAAATCAACACAGACTTAATCATATCTAAAAGAGTCTTGTTCCTTCTTTCTGCTACTCCGTTCTGTATAGGCATACCAGAAGCAGACAACTAGAATTGAGTCCCATTCTCTGATAACCCATAAAATCAGCGGAGAGATTATCTCCTCCTCGATCTCATCGAAGAGTGTTTATACTTTTACCTAAATGTTTTTCCGCTTCCACTCGAAACTCCTTGAACTTTTCAAAAGTCTCGGACTTATGGTGCATAAGGTATATGTATCCATATCTTGAGTATTCATCGGTGAATGTTATGAAGTACTCGTATCCTTCTTTCGTTCTGATTTATGGGCCCATACACAACATCATACACTAACTCCAATAAATCTTTGGCCCTACTGCCCTAAGATGAAAATGATCTTTTGGTCATTTTACCTTCCAGACAGGAATTGCAGACAGGCATTGGTTCTACCACCAATGAAGGCAAGATACCATATTTTACTAACCTGTTAATCCTATTTAGGTTTATATGACCTAGCCTCTTAGGTGCCAAAGTTATGTTGGATTACATGAAGGTGACTTCCTCTTTAATGATTGTAAGACCCCGACCCCCAATTCTTTTGTTTAGTGTTGTTTTAATCGTGGTTTAACTTTTTAAGCGAGATTAGAGTCGGTTTGACTTTGTTTTTGAGTTTGACTAGATTTTTCATAACCTTGGAGGGTTTTAAGGACCGTTGGCTTTAGTTTGACCCGGCTTTGTAAAATGTATTTTTGAGAGAAATTACTCCTGATTTCTAAAAATCTCAAATCTTATTTATTTTGATTCATTTTATTGTTATAAACAACCTTCATGTTTTGACCATTTTGATTTAATACTCAGAAATTACGTTTTTGGAGAAAAGGGGGCAAAAATGACTTTTCACATAAATCTGTGCATAAATTTTGAAAATCTCAGAAATTGGGGAAAATATACTTTTTGAAAACTAGATATTTCGATGATCAATTTTGTCTTCTTCGTCATTTTCGTCCGGGACCCAGAAGTGTTAGTTTCAGCCTCTTGAACCTTGGGGCCCATTGGGACCCACTTGCCCACTTTATCAAGGCCCAGCTGGACTCTTCTTCTCCCATTCATTTTCCTGCAACTTTTTGGCTGAGGGAGAGTGCTTCTTCTTTTCCCTTCCAGCCCTCACTCTCTCTCCTCTTGCAAGCTTCCTTCTTGAGTGCCAAGTGAAGGATTGATCTCACCTTCTTCTTCCTCATCTCTCAAGCATTCCAAAGACCCCATTTTCAAGAACATTGGGCTGGGACAACTCTCCTCTTCAAGCTTTTCTCCTTGTTTGGAACACCAAAAGGTTAGCAATGGTTTTCTTTTCTTAAAAATCTTTCTTTCCTAGGTCTTTAGAATGTTTTTCTCATATATACAAAGAGATTTCATTGAGGTTTGCAAAATGATTGATTTTCTAGGGTTTTCTCTTGGTTTATTTTGGGGCTTTTGTAGATGGAAGACCTTGGACCCTAGAGAGTTGTGTTTGGAGTGATTTTGTGAATCTCTTGACCAAGGCAAGTAAATATTCCGGCTAATTTGATGGTTGTGTTCAATGTAAATTATTTCATGTTATTTTTATTCTATGATTTGTTCTCCTTATGATTTATGGATATATTCTTTTAATAGTTCAAGCAATGGTTTATCTTTACTTTCCTTAAGATATTGTTTGGTAAGAATATAAATCTTTATTCTCCAATTGATTATCTTTGGTTCAGCTCTTTATATTTCAGAATTTTAATGTTTTATGGAATGAAGAAAATTGTTTATATTTGATTTTTGAATGGAGATGGAAGGAATTAGTGTATGTATGATTTATTGGAGGTTTGTCATGGCAAGAAGAAACCCAAGAAGTATGGAATTTATTGTAGAAAAGGAGGAGGAAAAAGAATCACAAAAGTTGCAAAGAAAGTGCATTTTCTGCACTTAGAACGGACCCAAACAGAACTGGGTCCGCTCGAGTGACCCATTCGGCCCAGGTTCTGGATGGGGTCCACTCGAGCGGACCTGGTCCTTCCCAAGCCCATTTCCTGGGCAGATTATTGGGCTGTTTTCAGCCTGTTTTGGGCCCTTTTCCCAACCCGTTTCCTTTCTCATTTTGAGGCCCATTGATTCCTATTAATGCTTGAAAGGCCCATGAATTACTACAATGAAATGTAATGCTTGAAGTGTATCGATTGAATGAAAAAAATGAGAGAAAATATTGATATGGAAATTTTACCCGGGAATTCTTTAGTCTTAAAACACACTTATTAATCTCAAGTCTTGTGGATTTTCATTGGTGCCAAACTTATCATTGTAAATCAACCTTTAGATATTAAGTGTGCATTGAGACTTTCCTCGGTAAGACATTAATTCATCATACACTATTCCTCTTCCAAGTTATTGAAAATGTATATGCATCCTTTTGTTAAATTGATTTGAAATGCATTTGAGTGGTTTCTCCACGTTTCAAAAGGATTGATTGTATGGCTTTTATACAAATTGATTTAAAGTGTATTTGAGTGGTTCACCACGTTTTAATATCGATTAAACTACTCGTTTGAGTGAGTGATATTGTCCGTGTGCTAAGTGCTAGAGTAGTTACTTTTATTGATGGAAATGTATCGAAGTGATTTGATTGCATTGATTTGGTTTTCATTCGGCACCACTAGGCTTGGGTTCCTCTTCGGGTTGATCACCTGGCTTGGGACCCTTATATTGTTTGCCAACTGCAGTTTGGAGCTCTTTATGAGCGAGTGTTTCCGGCCATGGCGACGTTTATATCTTTTCTTCCATTTTGTATGGATTAGAATTGATCGAGTACTTGGTTACTTCGGTAATGAGGTACGAGTACCTTTGTTGCTTCGGTGACAGGTACGACTACTCTTGTCACTTCGGTGATGAGGTACGTTTCGTGCTCTTGTTACTTCGGTAATAGGAGAATTTAGCGTATGTGGTTGCCAATGTTTTTATCGAATGCCATTGATTTATTTTGATCATTATCGATTATTAATTGATTAGTGTTTTATTTGATTGCCATTGATTTATTCGTTTACCATTGTTTTATTCATTTATATTTTCAATGATTCATAAGTGTTTACTTGACTACATCGGTTATTCATATATGTTCAAACTTTAAATGTATCAGATTTGATTTTATATGGTTTTATAAATGTTCATCATCCTATTACCTGTTTATTTGCTTGCCAGACCATCGTGTCTGACCCTTTTGTTTGGTGCCAGGTCTCGTTTTCCTTGCCTATTTAGGTGGCTTGAGTGAGGAGGCGGTTGTGCCGTCGGTTGGACGCGAGAGGTTGCCCATTGATGTCATATAGATATCAAGATGGCACCGGAGTTCGTAACATAATTGGGGTAGTGATTTATTTAATTAGTTTTTGTTTGTATGGCTTTTATTAGCCTTTTTCTTTGGGATATATATAATGAAAATACTTTGTATATTTGTAACTTAAACATATGTGGGAAATGAAATGCCCTGTTACTGTCAGCTCAATATTTTATGATTCATGATATGTACCAGTCTGCTTAATTGATGACTTTATGTTAGTGGTTGAGTGTGATACGGAATCCGATGGCCACGGGATCCGGGTCGCAATGCCATACAAGCTTCCGCGAAACATTCAGATTGTGTGGAAATGTGTGAACCTCATCCACGCGGATCTTGGGAAAAGCAAAAATTTTAATTAATCCCAAAATTTCGCACCCCGAGATCAGATCACTACAGGGTCCTAGTTTCGGGGTGTGACAATGATGGTCTATTATCAATATCAGTGTTTGTATCTCATACATTGTGGGAGTTAAAGGCCATTGATTACCTTGTCAGAATATATAAGAGTATCGTTCCTCTTTAAGACAATTTCATTACCAAAAGTAATAGAATAACTCTTATTCATCATACTAGAAATTAAAATTCCGTCTTAAAATGGTACACATAATGAATCTGACAAAATAAACTTAATTTCTGAAAGCAACTAAGTTACTACTCCACTCCCACTGACATTGCTTCTGCCTTGTCTTCCGATCCCAGGTTAACAATGATTTCTCCGCCACTAATCCTCCTAGCTTCTTGTAACGTATTACATATGTGTTTATTTGCACCGAAGTCTACACACCAAGATTCTGAAGTACTAGTTGCAAAATTAACTTCAGAAACAAGTGACTCAATCATGCCTGAGGTCGTTTCCTTTGACGAAAAATCTAGACAATTCCTCTTCCAATGTCCTGTCATACCACAATGGAAACACTTTCTATTGGCTCTCCTACCCTTAGCCTTAGCCTCACCACCAGTAGTACCATTCTCCGCCATAGGACCCTTGTGGACTGATTTCTTCTTGCGTTTATGGCCTTTGCCTTTTGGCTTAGACCTAGCAAATGACTTTTCTGTCATTAGGGCTTTTATCTTCTTCATTATTTCCTCAGTTGTTACCAGCTGGCTCGATAGCTCAGCTAAGGTCAGATTCATTTCATTCATAATATAATTAATCTTTGAAATGGTTGAATGAATTGGTAGTGACTAAAAAATCATGTCGACCTACGATTCTGCATCAATCGTAGCTCCCAGTACATCTAACTCATTCAATGAGACTATCATTATCAGCATATGTTTCTGTACTGAGGTTCCCTCGGCCACCTTAGTGTTCATCAACACTTTCATGTCACCTTGCCTAGCAGGCCTAACTTGGCCCGCAAACATCTCCTTTAAGTTCGATATTATATCGGATGCAGTCTTATAGGATAGATGTTGGTGTTGTAAAACACTAGATATAGATGCCTACATATAGCAACCGGCCTTCTCATCATCTATGATCCATTTGGTGTAAAGGTCTTTCTGGTCTTGTGGTGCATCTGGCTCAGGCTCTTCAGCGCAGGGTGTGGTAAGGACATATTTGCATCCTGAAGATGTCAGGATTAAATCCAGGTTCCTTTTCCAGTCAACATAGTTAGATCCTTCCAACTTATTCTGGTTGAGGATGGTCGCAAGTGGATTGAAAGTATTTGAATTCATGCTGAATTAAAACTGTAGCACATAACCATACATTCAAGAATATAAATGACATTGGGTTTAGTATTCTACAAAATTCATGTGGGAATCCTCATAAACACCGAATTTAGAATACATCGAAATCCCAATCCCCTAGGGCAAGCCTCCTTAGGGAGTGCAAATGACACATAGATTGGTGCGGATCAAAGTTGTTAAAATTAAGATTAAGACTAATTATCCATGATCCCCATCTTTCATTATTATCTAGGTATCTCATACCAAATAATGTATGACTCCCGATTAGCTTTGGTTTCTAAAATACATGAAGCAAATCCTTGGGGATACTATATCACTATTTCAGTTAAGTGTGGCCCACCAACTAATATTGCATGACAACTGCGATGGGCAGCTCCTCCTCGGGGAGTGAACCCCCACCACGTCTCACCAATACTATCCAAAGGAGATCCATATCTAGTAACCAAACAAATAAAAGCCCTCCGTGGGGAACGACCATTCTCTTGATGGCGCGAGACTAATACTTTCCTTACAATGGACCTATGGTGGAAAACCATGGGAATTTCTCAATTTAAATGCCTTGCTCTCACTTAATATTTTGAATTGAGGATTTCCTTTTAAGGTATTAGGGCCCACATATATATATGAACATCAAATCATCTCATGATATGATCAAAGATTTGATTCCAAGTCAAGTTATTTTACGGAAAGTCCATTTTCTTAAATTAGTGTTACCAATGTGTCAATCTCATGGGTCATCAACACTAATTAACTCTTTCTAAAAATTAATTTGATTTGACCAATATTAGTAACTTGCTATGTTTGGATCAGATTTGGAAACATTCTAAATCAATATTCATCCATAAATAGAAAATGCTAAAATTAAAAACTAGTCCTCTCCTCCACATGGCCCAAGCGGAATAGACTTCTTGGACTTCTAGACTTTCCAAAATTGGAATTCCTTAAACTCTTTGGGAAACTCCAAACCTATTTTTGTAATCTTCAAACTCTTTGATTAGGAGTCCATCATCGCTTTCCTTCTTCGTCTCGGACATCGCCAGAATTTACAAATTTAGAAAAATTACATAAATTCCTGTGTCTCTACGATGAGACTTACATGGTAAACTAAACATGGAAATAAAAGGGCAATAGGGAAATTCACCATGCCTTGCCCTTTCATGGGAAACCAAAGAAACCATGGTGCCCTTTACACTTAGCCTTAAACAAACCAATCAACCATAAAAAGAAAGTAAAAGACTTGTGGGCCATATGGAGAGGACATGATCACCTGCAAATTAGTATCTCATACAATCAAGCAACTCACAAAATCAGGCTGCCAAACCATAGTGGAAAGATAGGATACCAAAAGAAGTTCGAAAAAATTAAAAATTTTTCTGTCTGCAGTCAGCTGGCCGACATGCCCAGTTCGGCTAGCCAAACTGTTCACGTCAGCTGACCGACCTGACGAACACCTAAAATTTGGGTTTTTCGAAAACGACTCCAACTGATCCCAAACTACTTCTGATGATTCCAAATGCCTTCTAATGGCTTCCTACCATCCTTTCATCATAGTTAAACCCTTTTGTGACATTCCAAACATGGATCTGCTACAAAAGTAAGAAAACTCATTATTAATATGATCCTTACATAGCCCTATGTCTATCCTTTTCACATCTCATGCAAAGATTAGATCTAGATAACTGATCTAACATGATTAGAGATGAGGTAAGGCTCTGATACCAATTGTTGGAAATAGGTGGGCCTCTACGATGGTTTCAAAAACTTTTGACAACTTGATGCAGTGATCAACTATCCAGAAGGCTACAAAACCCAATCCACGATACATACCCTCAATCTCAGCCATCATGATCAGTAAATAAACATATCATGAAGATAGTACAGCAACAAACAAGCATCAAATAAATCTACAACATGCAAGGAAGTAGATTATGAAAGAAACTGCGATTCAGATCTGAATATCACTAGCGGAAGACATTCATGGTTGATTTGTAACATGACAGATTTTAAAAAATCTGATTTGGACAGCATAAATCAGCCATATAGATCGCAAAAGAACTCCATGAATTCATGACCAACAAGTGTATAATTAAAGGAGAACGAAGAAGACTATTACCTTGAAGATTTGTAGACTTCAAATCTCTGGAAAAATAGATCCAAAGGCCCGAACTCAGACTTGCAACTAGCAAACAAATTGCTGGAGTTTTCTGCAGTAGTATTGCCTTTGATCTTCTTCTCTATCTCACTTCCAAATCTGATTGGCTAAGACGGTGGGATCTTAATCTAGGAATTGAGAATTATTTTTCCAAGGAAAAATCTCAGATCTCAAAGTTTCTTCAATGAAGAAGAAACAACAATGGGGCTGGACGTGTGGAATGGAATCTTGCACTCTCTTAGTATGTTGGACGTCCAAAGGGTATGTGGTTTCTTTTATAGAAACTTTTAGGATAGCTTTCCTAAAAAGTTATCTCTCCTAATTCTCAAAGATGTCCTAAAAGGAAAGATTTATTTCCTTTAAGAAACACTCCAATTAGAAAAGGAAACTAAAGAACTTTCCCACAAACTTTGGCAATTAGTAATCCTAGTTTCACAACACTTACTAATTTAAGTTTCTAATCCAAAAAGGAAACTTTCTTATGGGAATACTAATCCAAAGAGGAGTCCAACTTTCCAAGTAGAGAGTCCTACTCAAAGTTGGAAACCTTACCCATGGAAATCCCATTATGGACGTCCCACATGATAATGCACACCATGGCCCACTAATAATTTATCTAGAATTAAATTCATGTATGCCATCAAAGGCCTATTTGAATTTAAACTCAAAATTATTTGTTCACTAAAATAATTCAACCATATGTCGTCTAAACATTTTAGGAAACCATGCCAATCTTGGAAAGTGACTAGAGAAGGGACCAAAAGACATATTTGTCATTGGCTCCCAAAATGACCAAAAATGTCCATGCTAAACCCATAACAACATTAAGACCATTTTAACCTTAACTCATTCCACTAAAGAGTTATGGTTGAACTGCAAGGACAAATATATAATATAATAAGCTCGTCATAAAATGACAGCTGTCTTCGACCTACTAAGTGTAATGACCTGAATGCCCCTCTATGTAACATCCATAATTGAGTCAGGTTATCACATGTACTATCAACCTTCCCGATTACATCTAAACCTTAGAACTTCATATCCTTAATATAATCATCATTCGGATATCATTCCCTTGGTCCAGGGAGCGACCCAGAAGTTCAATATCCATATGGAACATCCATATACTAAGATCTTAGATTTTGATGATTAATCGGATTATTCTAAGGGGACGATCATTCCATCATTAGATGGCATAGATTCTTTATTGCATCTGCACGTCCCAACTGATCAAGTCCGAGTACCCAAAACACAGAGCTGTTGACCCATGAAAAGAATCTCACCCATAGTGAATTAAAGCACAAGAACTTGACTTCGTCAGTTCATCCACAAATGCTCAAGATTAAGAGCACTGGTCACTCAGTAGCATGAGGTGACTTGATCTCTCTCAGTGATAGTACTTTTTTAGAGATCACACCTACCATGGTCCTATTCAATGCATTGCATATGCACAAATGAGATGAATCCGGGAAAGCCCTCCCATGACTTAGGCAAGTCACCCTGAATACAAGAGAGTCTCTCATTATAACTTATACCAAGATGAAGTGCCCAGCTCCATCTCTCAGTTATGAACAAATATGTTGTTTCAAGTATCCATGAATTAGACCTATCTGTGTGTAGACACTACACACCTAATTCATTTACTAGAAATAATGGGCCTTACACAACCATACATATATATACATGTTTAAGTAGAAAAGAGTCTTCCATTAAATAACCAATGAATATCCAGTAACAAAAGATGAGAGTGTAGCTAGTGGGCTTTAGGGCATACACCAATCCCAACAAACTCCCACTTGCACTAAAGATCACTACTTCCTAACCTGACACCCATAGACTCAACATGAGAAGTGAAGACTTTCTCAGTAAGAGTCTTAGTGAATGGGTCAGCTAAGTTATTTGTTGAAGCAATATGTTCCACCACTATTTCTCCATCCTGAATGAATTCCCGGATCAAGTGGTACTTTCTCTTAATGTGCTTGCCTTTCTTATGATTCCTGGGCTCTTTGCACTGTGCTACAGCACCAGTGTTATCGCAGTACATGATAATCGGTTTTTGCACTGCAGGAACAACTCCCAATTCCAACAGGAATTTTCTGAGCCATATTGCTTCCTTCGCAGCTTCTGATGCCACCACATACTCTGCTTCCATGGTAGAATCAGCAGTACAGGATTGCTTGACACTTCTCCATGATATAGCCCCTCCTGACAGAGTAAAGACGTACCCTGAGGTAGACTTTCTGGCATCACTATCAGATTGGAAATTAGAGTCTGTATACGCCAATGGCGTTAGATCATCTGCTCGAAAGGTTAGCATATAATCTTTCGTTCTCCGAAGATACTTGAATATATGCTTAACAGCTGTCCAATGCATAGGTCCAGGGTTTGACTGATATCTACTAACCATGCCAACGGCAAAGCAAATATCTGGTCTAGTACATAACATTGCATACATGAGGCTTCCATCAGCGGATGCATATAGAACTCTCTTCATGCTCTCTATCTCTTCAGATGTCTTTGGACATTGATCTCGAGACAGTGGTACTCCATGTCTAGAAGGTAGCAAGCCCTTCTTGGAGTCATGCATGTTAAACTTGACCAATATCTTCTCAATATATGAAGATTGGGATAAGGCTAACATCTTATTCTTGCGATCACGCAAAAGCTTGATCCCTAAGATATAGCTGGCCTCACCCAAATCCTTCATCTAAAATTGAGAGGATAACCAAACCTTTGTGGATGACAATAAACCTACATCATTACCTATGGACTTAAGCATAGCCACTGGTGAAAAGGTTTCCTCATAGTCGATACCCTCTTTCTGAGTATATCCTTTCGCCACCAGTCTTGCTTTGAAGGTTTCCACCTTCCCATCCACTCCTCTCTTCCTCTTGTAGATCCACTTGCACCTTATGGGTTTAATCCCTTCAGGTGCATCTACAAGTTCTCAGACTTGATTGGAATACAAAGAATCCATTTCAGATTTTATCGCTTGCTGCCACATGTCAGCATCTATATCCGTTACTGCTTCATCATAACTAGTAGGATCCTCAACCAGATCTTCAGAGTCTGTCTTAAAAGACACTCCTAGATATCTTTCTGGTTGTCTAGAAATTCTCCCACTACGACGAGGCTCCGGAGTGTTCAAAGGAATATCTTGTTCATCTACCGCCTCAGGATCTGGTACAAATGTTATAGGAGATCCCGGAAGAATCTCCTCAAGGGTTTCTTTACAACTAAGCTCTTGGTGCATCATACAATCATCCTCCAAGTACCTAGCATGACTGCTGATAAGCACTTTTTGCTCCTTTGGATGATAAAAGATGCCACCTCTCGTTCCCTTAGGATACCCAATGAAGTAGCACATTTCTGATCTGGGTTCCAGCTTGGTAGCTTTATCATTCAGTACATAGGCTGGACAACCCCAAATGTAGATATGTCTTAAACTAGGTTTTCGACCTGTCCACATTTCTTGCGGTGTCCTAGGTACTAATTTAGAAGGTACCAGATTTAAAATGTATGCTGCTGCTTCTAGGGCATATCCCCAAAAAGATATAGGTAGGGTTGCATGACTCATCATGGACCTTACCATATCAAGAAGGGTACGGTTTCTTCTCTCTGCTACATCATTTTGCTGGGGTGTACCCGGTGCAGACAACTGAGACACAATCCAATGTTGTGTGAGGTACTCTTTGAACTCACCCAGGAGGTACTCGCCACCTCGATCAGATCGAAGGGCTTTGATATGTTTCCCTAGTTGTAGCTCTGCCTCAGCCTTGAATTGTTTGAACTTATCAAATGCTTCAGACTTGCGTCGCATTAAGTATACGTATCCATACCTAAAGTAATCATCGGTGAAGGTGATGTAATACTCATACCCTCTTTGAGCCGGTTTGTTCATAGGACCACACACGTCAGTGTGAATCAATTCTAACAACTCCTTTGACCTTAGTCCCTTTCCAGGGAATGACCGTTTGGTCATCTTTCCCTTGAGACAAGATTCGCACTGAGGAAAAGGTTCGAAATCTAATGAGCTCAAAGGCCCATCTTCTACCAACCTCTGAATCCGTTTTAGGTTAATGTGACCCAAACGTAAGTGCCAAAGATATGTGTCATTGATTGAAGATACCTTCCTCTTAAGGAAGTTGAGTTTTCTTGTTGTACATTATGCAGTGTGGGAGCAATAGGATATATATAAAATAAGTTGTCATGTATTCTACCGGAACATATAATATTTCCATCTCTACTGATATCAATACCAGAATGGAAAGAAACTGAATAATTAAATTCAATTAATCTGGAAACTAAAATTAAATTATTCCTCATGTCCGGAACATAGAAAACATTATTTAAAATTAATATCCTATCACATGGAAAATGTAAGGTAACAACTCCTACTGCAACCGCCCAAACTTTAGCTCCAGTTCCAACTCTAAAGGCAAGCTCTCCTTTCTCAATCCTTTGCATTATCTGAAACCCCTGCAATGAATTGCAGATATGATTAGTGGCTCCTGAGTCTACTATCCATGAGTCAGTAGAATCAACCACTAGACAAGTTTCAATGTAGTATGAAAAAGATGTACCTTTCTTAACTGAGGCCAGGAACTTGGGACAATCTTTCTTCCAATGACCTTTGAGGCCACACTTGAAGCATTTCCCTTTGGGCTTTCCATCTATACCTTTGTCCTCCTTTTTGCCAGTATTATCCTTTTTTTGCCTTTTTCCCTTATTCTGCTTCTTCTTGAACTTCTTCCCTTTCGGGTTTAGTTTAGAGGAAGACTGAAAAAAGTGAGCTTGGGCTTTGGGCTTCATGATGGCCTCTGCCGCCTAGAGTTCTTTCATTAACTCAGGTAGAGTCATGTCCATCTTGCTCATATTGAAATTGAGCTTGAACTGATTGAAAGAGTCCGGCAGAGTTTCGAGAATCATGTCAGTTTGACTCTCTGCATCAATCTCAGCCCTTAGAATCTCAGCTACATTGAAACAATCCATCAGCTTGAGCATATGCTCTCTGATAGGTGTTCCTTCAGCCATCCTAGTGTTCATGATAGTCCTCATAGCAGCTTGCCTAGCTGGCCTGCTCTTATCTGCGAACATCTCAGACAAGGACATCATGATTTCATAGGCTGTGTCCATATGCTCGTGCTGTGTTTGTAACACGTTGGACATGGAAGCGAGCATGTAGCATTTAGCCATGCTATTCGCTTTCTTTCATTTCCTCTCAGCCTCTAACTGGTCATCAGTAGAATTAGCATCAATATCCGGACAGGTTTCCACCAAGACATACTTGTACTCCTCAGCAGTGAGTACTATGTCAAGATTTCTCTTCCAATCTACGTAGTTAGGTCCAGTCAGTTTGTTCTCATGAAGAATGCACATCAGCGGACTAAAAGAATCTTTACCCATCTCTCTCTGGATATGAAACGGTTTATAATTAGACATGCAGTATATATGTAATATGCATATGGTGCTTGTTATAAAAGGAAAGACAAAGCACAAAACTTTTTACATTATTTAACTCCAATCATAATGTATCAGTGTTTCAACCTCCTCATAGACCCTCCATCGAAGGGATGGTCGAGCCTACAGTCACGTTGAATTAAGGCATACTTATTTGGATTATCACTATCTGGATACACATATCCAGTGGTAGTCCAATCACTGATTGGTTTGGCCTCATATGACAAATAACCCTTAACTCCTAAGGAGAGGTCACTACCGTCTTATGTCAAGTGTATAACCATCTCTTATGAAATTTCCCAGAATGTCTATGATTAAGTCCTCCGAAGGGAAGTGACTTTTATCCGTCCTAGAAGTGACCTTTAGTAAAGAGCTCCACCGAAGGGATGGCCGCTCCCACCAACACTACATTGACTGTAAGAGCCCGACCCCCAATTTCTCTGTTTAGTATTATGTTAATTATGGTTTAGCTTTTTAAGCAATGATTGAGTTGGACTTTGTTTTTGAGTTTGACTAGAGTTTTCCATAGCCTTGGAGATTGTGAAGACCGTTGACTTTAGTTTGACCCGGTCTATATGATATATATTTTTATGAGAAATTACTTCTGATTTCTAAAAATTCTGAATTTGGTGTATTTTGACTCATTTTAAGAAGTTTAACAACTTTCATGTTTTGACCATTATGATTTGATGATCAGAAGATGCGTTTTTCGAGAAAAAGGGGCAAAACTGACTTTTCACAGTAAATCTGTCCATGAATTTCGAAAATTTCAGAAATTGGGGAAAATATACTTTTTGGAAATTAGAAATTTCGCCGATCATTTTTGTCTTCTTCGTCATTTTCATTCGGGACCCGCAAATGCTAGTTTTGACCTTTGTAAGTTTGGGGCCCATGGGGCCCAGCCCATTTATCCTTTATGAAGCCAATGGGGCTCTCCTCCTTCCCCATTTTTCCTTTTTCCTGCAACAAGGGAGGAGATAGGGTTTTCTCCCAGCCCCTTTCTCTCTCCTCATGTATCTCTTCTTCTTGGATGCTAAATGGAGATTTGATCTTCCCATCTTCTTCTCCTCTCTCTTGGCTTTCCAAAGATGCCTTTTTCAAGGATTTTGAGCTAGGTCAAGGCTCTCATCCAAGCTTTTCTTCTTTGTTTGAACTTCCAAAAGGTTAGCAATGGATTCCTTTCTTCTAATCTTGGTTTTCCAAACCATTTAGAATGTGTTTGTCATACATGCAAAGGTTTTCCTTGAGTTTTGCAATGCATTTGTTTTCTAGGGCTTCTTCTTGAGCTATTTTGGGGGTTTTGTGATTTTGGAGCTTGGGGCTATAAGAGGACCGTCTTAGAGTGTTTTGCATCTCCTCTTGACCCAAGGCAAGTGAATATTCAGCTAATAATGGTGATTTATTTAATATACATGGTTTTGTGAATTTCCTCTTTATATATCTCTCTCTTTTTCATACCATGGTTTTACATTAATATGTTAGGCAATGTTTTATATGTATTTTCTTTGAAATTTATATCTTGGAATGTTTATGTTCTTGGAATTCATCTTCCATAGATCCACTCCTTTTGTCCCAAGAACTTTGGTTTCTTAATGAATGAAGAAGATTATGTTTGCACTTAATTTTGTTTGATGGAATGGCATATAAATTGGTGTGTGGATATGTTTGATGGATTTAAATTAGTATGAGAAGCTCAAGGAAGTATGGAAACTTGTGAGAAAGGTTGAAGAAAGAAAAAAATCAGAAAGGAAGGAGGAAGTGCAAAATCTGCACTTCCAGCGGACTGGACAGGGCCCAGTCCGCTCGAGCGACCCAGTGGGCTGCTCGAGCGGACCAGGTTCTGTCTGGGCTTCGCTCGAGTGGGCCCTGGGTTGCTCAAGCGAAGCCCAAACCTGTCCAGGGCCCGTTCTGTGACTATTGGTGCCGCCTTTGTGGACTGTTTTTAGGGGCCTGTTTGGGATGGTTTGTGAGTCATTTATGAACCTGTCTTAGGCCCATTTCGCCCCATTTTTCTATTCGTTTTGAGGCCCATTAATCTCTCTTTTTGGCCTTAAAGCCCATGAAAGTTGGAGGTTAATTGTGATACTTGGAAATTGTGAAATGGGAATGAGAAAAATGAGAGAATGAGCATATGTGAAATTACCCAGGAACCTTTCAAGTTTCAATGCGCACTTTATCATTTAAATGTTGTGGATTTTCATTGGCATCAAACACACTCTTTTATTAATCAATGTTTAAAGGTTAAATGTGCATTGAGGTGGTTCCTTGGTAAGTCATTAAGTCATTCTACACTATTCCATTCCATTTCAAGTCAGAGAATGTATTTGTATTCTTCGGTAAACTAATTTGAATAGCATCGGTGATTTGTTATAAAATCATGTGGTTTTCCATGTTCGAAAGGATTGATCGTGTGATTTTATACAAATTACTTTAATGTGTATTTGAGTGGTTTACCTTGGAAAATTCATATGTTTTCCCCGAATCGATTTGAAAGGAGATTGGAGTGGTTCGCCACATTCGGGATTTCATTGATAAGATTAGTATTTTGAAAATAAAAACCTCGAGGCAAGACGGGGCCAGAGATTTGTAGTGCGAGCCCATGAGCCAAAGAGGCTATGATTTCAAAAATAAAACCTCGAGGCGAGATGGGGCCAGAGCCCGGTGGTGTGAGCCCATGAGCCAAAAGGATTAGTATTTTGATTTGTATTGGTTCAAGTTTTAAAAACTAAAGGCACCACTAGGCTTAGGTCACCTTGTCGGGCTGATCACCCGGCTTGGGATCTTTAATTTGTCCGCCAGCTGCAGCTTGGATTCTGTCTGTACCGACCATGGCAACGGTTCCTATCTGCCGGTCCCACGTGTAGTGGCTACGGTTCTGATTTTGATCTGCCGGTCCCATTTGTATGGCTACGGTTCTGATTCTATTTCCGGTCCCACGTGTAGTGGCTACGGTTCTGTCTGCTCTTGTTACTTCGGTAATAGGAGAATATAGCTATGTGTGGTTGCCAATGTTTTATCTATTTATTATTTTGTTTTAAGATTCTTGACTGTTTATACTCATTATATGCTTTGAAATTGTTAATGTTTATGAAATCAATCATTTATCATATTGTTGTTATTATTCAGGATTTGAAATATATTTCCTACTATTAAATGTTTTACGTAGGCCGTTACCTTTTCAAGATATTTATGCTCAAGATCTGTCCATTTATTTGCTTGATATTTATGTTCGGTCTTTCGATCATTTTATCATGATTTAATGCTATTATTGTTTAGTGTTTTCCCAGAAGAGATTCCAGGGTTACCACCCATCAGAGAAGTTGAGTTTACAATAGAGTTGGTGCCAGGAACTGCTCCGATTTCCATTGCTCCTTATAGGATGGCTCCAGCGGAGTTAGGTGAATTGAAGTTGCAATTGCAAGAGTTGCTAGATAAGGGCTTTGTTAGGCCAAGTGTTTCCCCATGGGGAGCCCCAGTACTTTTTGTCAAGAAGAAAGATGGAAGTTTGAGGATGTGTATAGACTATAGGAAGTTGAATCAAGTGACCATTAAGAACAAGTACCCTCTGCCTAGGATAGACGAGTTGTTTGATCAGTTGCAAGGTGCAAAGTTTTTCTCGAAGATAGATTTGAGGTCCGGATACCATCAGTTGAGGGTTAGAGAATCAGACATCCCGAAGACAGCTTTTCGAACTAGATACGGGCACTATGAGTTTTTGGTGATGCCCTTTGGACTGACGAATGCACCAGCGGTATTCATGGCTCTCATGAACAAGATTTTCGCACCCTACCTAGACCAGTTCACCGTCGTTTTCATTGATGATATTCTAGTGTATTCCAAGTCAAGAGAAGATCATGAGCAGCATTTAAGGACTTCTTTGCAGTTGTTGAGAGATAACCAGTTGTATGCGAAGCTTGGGAAGTGTGAGTTTTGGCTAGAGCAAGTCTCTTTTCTTGGTCACATCATTTCTGAAGAAGGGCTAGCAGTTGACCCATCAAAGATTGAAGCAGTTATCAATTGGGAGAGGCCGAAAAATGTGACAGAGATTAGAAGTTTTCTGGGTTTGGCAGGCTATTATAGGAGATTTGTTCAAGGCTTTTCGTCTATTGCAGCACCGTTGACTAAGTTAACCCGAAAGAATGTGCCATTTGTATGGTCAGAGAAATGTGGAGCTAGTTTTGAAGAGTTAAAGAAGAGGTTAACTTCAGCACCTGTCCTCACCTTACCTTCGGGGAGTGGTGGTTTCGTCATCTATACGGATGCTTCAGGAGTAGGACTCGGTTGTGTGTTGATGCAAAATGGAAATGTGATTGCATATGGCTCGAGGCAATTGAAGGAACATGAAAAGAAATATGCAACGCACGATTTGGAGTTAGCAGCCATAGTTTTCGCGTTGAAGATGTGGAGACACTACTTGTACGGAGAGAAATTTGAAGTTCATTCGGATCACCGTAGTCTCCAGTACTTATTCTCTCAAAAGGAATTAAATATGAGGCAAAGAAGGTGGATGGAGTACATCAAGGACTACGATTTTCCGATTATCTATCATCCGGGGAAAGTTAATGTAGTGGCAGATGCGTTGAGCAGGAAATCAGTTTGTTTGGCCAGTTTGCACGGGTTTTACAATTTTCAGCAATTTGAGGATTTGGGAGTAGAGTTCGAACCTTTGAGAGAAGGAGTTGTGTTGGCAAATATGACAGTGTCCGAGCCAGTCTTCATTCAGAAAATTAAGGACAATCAGATGCAAGATCCAGACTTGGCTAAAATTGTGGAGCATATCTCAGAAAGGCCAGATTTTCAGATGTTGGATGGAGTTTTGTACTTCCGTGGCAGACTTTGTGTTCCTAAAGTAGACAATTTGAAAGATGACATTATGGTATAGGCTCATAATACGAGGTATTCAGTGCATCCAGGGAGTACGAAGATGTATCAAAATTTGAAGAGTCGTTTTTGGTGGAACAATATGAAGAGAGAGATAGCAGCCTTTGTGTCTAGATGCATGACTTGTCAATTAGTGAAGGCAGAACATCAGAGACCACCTGGTCTTTTGCAACCGTTAGAAATCCCGGAGTGGAAATGGGAACACCTGACAATGGATTTTGTATCAGGTTTACCGAATACAAGCAAGGGGAACAATGCCATTTGGATCATAGTGGATCGGTTAACGAAGTCGGCACACTTTATTCCTTTGAAGACCGGTAAGAAGATGCACATGTTGGCGTTAGCGCAAGCTTTTGTTAAAGAGATCGTTAGTCGTCATGGTCAGCCGGTTTCCATCACTTCAGATCGGGATAGTAGATTTGTTTCGAGGTTTTGGAAGACTTTACATGAATCGATGGGAACGAAGCTTCAATTCAGTACAGCGTACCACCCGCAGACGGATGGTCAGTCGGAAAGGACTATTCAGACCCTTGAGGATATGCTTAGGGCTTGTGTCCTTGATTTCAAGAATCAGTGGGATGAGAATCTACTGCTTTGTGAATTTGCCTATAACAATAGTTACCATTCAAGCATAGGAATGGCCCCTTTTGAAGCGCTATATGGCAGGAGGTGTAGAACCCCCGTGTGTTGGGAAGAAGTCGGAGAACGCAGTTTTCATGGTCCATCTTTAGTTGAGGAAACAAGTGATAAAGTCAGAATTATCCATGAGAGATTGAAGATTGCGAGGAGCCGACAGAAGAGCTATGCTGATGTTCGAAGAAAGGATCTCCAATTCCAAGTTGGAGACAAGGTATTCTTAAAGGTATCTCCGGTCAGAGGGACATTGAGATTTGGGCAGAAAGGCAAATTGTCTAAGAGATTTATTGGTCCGTATGAGATCTTGAGTCGGATCGGGGAAGTGGCGTACAGATTAGCCTTGCCTCCAGAACTGTCGGGTGTGCATAACGTGTTTCACGTGTCAATGTTAAGGAAGTATGTTTCAGACCCTTCGCACGTGCTACAACATGAGCCGTTGGATGTCAGAGAGGATGCCACCTACATCGAAAAACCGGCAGAGATTATCGACACCAAAGAGCAAGAACTGAGGAATAGGACAATTCAGTGGGTAAAGGTTCGTTGGGAGAATCATGGACCAGAAGAAGCCACTTGGGAGCTTCGTGAGCAAGTTCAAAAGAAGTACCCTCAGCTATTCCCAGAGGTTAGTGATCATTTGGAGGACCAAATGTGATTCTTAGGGGTGGAGGATGTCAGACCCCGAACCAGGTTTGAATATTTAATTATGTTTTAACCGTGATTAGTGGATAAGTGGGGTTAGTGGACGATTAGCTTATTTTATTAAGCTAGATTAGGTTGTTTGATTAGCTTTGAGAACCATTATTAGCCTTTGACTTAAGTTTGACACGGGCCGGGGCGCCCATGGATTATGTGTGAGATTGTTGAGTTTGTTCATGATGCTTGTAAAATCCCAATTTAGGTGTATTTCGACTTATTTCATCTAGATCGTCAACTTTCATGTTTTGGCCAACTTGATTTTGTGATCAGAAATCGCGTTTTTCGAGAAAAAGGGCAAAACTGACTTTTCACACAAAACCTGTACCCAAATTTCAAAAATTCCAGAAATTGCCAAAAATATACTTTTTGGAAAGTAGAAATTTCGCCGATCATTTTTGTCTTCTTCGTCGTTTTCGTTCGGGGCCCGCAAGTACCGTTTCTAAGCTTGTGAAGATCGAGGCCCACAATGGCTTGTCTCTTAAGAAGGGAACTTTTCCTTCTCCTTCTTCATTCTAATCCAGCAACTCCTTTTGCTAGGGCTTTTTCCTCTTCTCCCTTCTCACTCTCTCTCATCTGGAACTCTCACTTGGTGAGGTGCTCTTGGAGGATTGATCTCCTCAAACTCTTCCTCCCTCTTCAAGCTTCCCAAAGATACCATTCTTGAGGAGTTTGGGCTAAGAGAAGCCCCTTCTTCAAGCCTCTCTTCCTTGTTAGGGTTCCTCAAGGTTAGCATTGGTTTCCTAAACTCAAGATTCTTGTTTTCCTCTCCATTTGGAGTGTTTTAATCCCATTTGCTAAGGTTTTCATTGAGGATTCACAAATATTGACTTTTTAGGGTTTCTTGGGAAAATTTTTGGGGTTTTTGTAGATTTGGAGCTTGAAGCTCTAAGGCTTGGTTTAAGGAGTGATTTTGATCTTATCTTGGCTAGAGGCAAGTATATTCCAACATTAATGTGATGCTTTCCCTCATTTGGTTCTATTTCTTGATTTTCCCCTTTTTGTGTTAATCTTCTTTAGTGTATGGTTTATTATGATTTAAGGAATCATTGTCATAGCCATCTTAATTTATGTTGTTGCTTTACCATGTATTGAAAATTTGTTCTCACTTTGGTTTCTTGGAAAGTTTGTTCATTGTGTTCAAATGGGTGTTCAAAAGAACTTGGAAAAGAACTTGGATTCTTTTAAAAGGTGTTGAATTTGTATTAATTAGATGATTATGGATGATGGTTTGAGGATTTGTAGAGGTTGAGAAGAGGCCCAAGATGTTGTAGAATGGTCTATGGAAGAAGGGAATTGAAATGATCAAGAAAAGGAGGAAGAAAAACACAAAAAGAAGAGGTTTTCTGCACTCGGGCTGGACTGGGCAGGCCCAGTCCGCTCGAGCGACCCACTGGGTCGCTCGAGCGGACCAGGCACTGTCTGGGTCCGCTCAAGCGACCCACTGGGCCGCTCGAGCGACCCAGCTACTGTCTGGGTCCGCTCGAGCGGACCTGGGTACGCTCGAGCGAGCCCAGCTCAGTCTGGGCTTGAGTCTGGGCCTGATTAAGGGACTGTTTAAGGGCTGTTTGATGGCCCAATTGAAGATTTGATGAGCCCATTTTCTAGGTGTCTTTTGGGCCGGGGCAGCTGGAGAGACTTCCGAAGCAGGAGCAACTGCAGGAGCTTCATCAGGGGCACTTTCAGCTGCAGGAGTGGAGCTCGGCTCAGGAGCCGGGTCCGAGTACTTCGGCAGGTCCCGGTAGACAGGGTGATCTTCAGGGACCCTCGCACGTCTCAGTGCGGCCAGGCATCCTTCCTCGAACAGGATGGCGGTGATCTCCTCCACCTGCTTCTCATATAGCTCAGTGGCGCGATCCACCCCATCCTGGAAGGCAGACTGGGCCTCGGACATAAGAGAGGCCTTCTCTTTCTCCAGCTCGGCGTTCACCGTCTTCAATTTCGCTGTTTTAGCTCGCCCAGCCAGCAATTCCCCGCGCAGCCTCGTCCCCTCGGCCGTCGATTCAGCCTTTAATCTGGCCAGCTCCGACTCCAGCTCGGCGGTCTTCTTGTTTCTCGCCCAGACCTCGCCCTTCAGCTGATTGGCCCTTGACGTGAGCTCGGCGACATCAGTCAGGGCTGATGCCAGCCGAACAGACTCTTCAGCGCTGGCCTTCTTCAGCCCCTCCATTCCCTTCCGCTGCTCTTCCAGCTCCCTCTTCAGCTTATCCCTCTCGGACTCCAGCTGAGTGACCCGTGCAGCGTTCCTATCACTCCGTCCCACCACGGTCAGGAGCCTCTGCACGTTCTGCAAATGGAGAAAGATGGGTCAAACTGGGGCAGTCGAGCCAAATCACTTGGAAGGAAAACACTGAAAGCACTTACCAGGAGGTTAGCCTGAATCGCTGAGACCATCAGGCTCTCGTTATCGAACCTCTCGTGCGTCTCCATATCCCGCGGCAGAGCGCAAACCTTGGCGAGAGCCCCGATGACATCGGCGTTCCCCAGCAGCCGATCCTCGACGTTCAGAGGCTTACCGGGCTGCGTTTCCATCCTCGGCCTCCATGCCGCTGGGGCAGTTCGGGGTCCGGAGGACGACCCGGATCCTTGCCCCGCCGAGATGGTCTGCTCGCGAGTCGTCCCGCCGGACGGCCTGCCTGCCGGCACGCTCTTCTCAGCCGGTGCACTCTTCTCAGCCGGTGCACTCTTTTCAGTTGGAGCCTTGACTCCGGGGGCCCGCGCAGGGGTTTTGCCCTTCGGAGGCTGTTCGGCCCCCAAGTCCTTCTCCCCCGCCTTGGACTTCTTCCTGGGTTGGGACCCCTCCTTCGAGCGCTCCGGCGAGCGTCGCCGAACTCCCACATTCGAAGCAGGAGCAGGAGCAGAAGCAGCAGCAGGAGCAGAAGCAGGGGCGGAAGTGGCGCCAGCACCTCCCGAGCTCAAAGCTGCTCGGGTGCTGGCAGAAGATGGCGTCGCAAAGGAAGAAGACCCCCGCCTGAACTTGGCCACTATGTCCTTGATGACTGGCTCCCTCGACCTTCCCGCCATATCTTCTTCCTGATCGGAAGAGTAAGCGTCCACTATCTGCCTCAGGTTCGGCGGCTCCGAACTGGAAATGGACGCCTCAGACCCAGACGCGGCTCGTCTAGCGGCAGGATCGTTCAAGGGGATCCCGGCAGGTACAGCAAGGGAGACGGTTGGACGATCAGGGTGCGCTTCATCCACCTCGGGTACCCCGGTCCTCTGGTAGTGGCCGCGGTATCTCGGCGTGTATCCGAGCAGCTTCCAAGCTGACCTAGTCTCGTGCCCCTTGTACCTCTCAACCTTGTTGATGTCATCGGGGTTCCTCCTCCAGCCTTCACTCGCAGCTCGGCGTCGTCGAAATCAAGCAAAGAAGATGAGTGAAAAGGAGCGATGCTTACTTGGGACTTTCCCGGGGCGGCGCGGGACCGTTAACCTCCTACTTTCACCAGCGCCGAACTCCCAGTCCCCCGAAACGCAGAAGAAGGCTTCTTCGGCATTCTTACTTGAATCTTCCAAGGCCAGGACGAAGCCTCTTCGCTGCGGCTTCACCCGGAGATAATATTTCCCTTCCCCGGCCTTGCAGATATCGTAGGTGTCCTCGATATCATGGACACCTAAGTCGGTCCCCAGAATCTCATTCAGCTTCGCCGTGCCCATGATGACCTTATAGCCATTGGGCATCAGCTGGCACGGGGTAAGGGACCAGGTACTAAGGCAAGCTCTAAGTAGAGGGTGCAGGGGAAATCTGACCCCGCCCTCGATCACGGAGATCAGAGGGAACGACATCCAGCCGCCGGACCAGCGCATCGTGGCATAATCGACGGAGTCCACCGGCTTGAGTAGGACTCGCTCCGGAATATCAAAAGCGGCCCTAAATCTAGCTATTCCCTCTTCGGTATCTAGATTGAACCTAGGGGTGCCCATGTCTAAAGAAGGGGACAGCAAAAGATGAACCCTAGAGGTTGCGAAACCCTAAAGAAAAGCTACACAGAGGCGCGAAGCAACTTACAGAGACAGAAGGGGCGACTCGAATACAGATCCAGACACGCCCTATGGTCATCCTCACTAGAGGAAATCTCGAGCGGCAGAGCAGAAATCACAGATGAAGGCGAAGGCGAAGAGAAATCAGAAACAAGAAGGGAAGGAAACGACCCTCTTTATGGAAAACAAACCCTTGGCGCGCGCCGCTTTCAAAATTCGAAAGGGCGGATTTCGCGATCTGCGCCCATTCCCTCAATAAGACAGCGCAATCAGTGAAAAGGCGACGCGTGTAGCCGTCGACTCGCTTCCCAGTACAGACAGGACAGAGCATTCATCGCTTCAGGACAGTTGAAGCGACACCAGGCAATGACCGTCGTATCCCCAGACGAGTCTTCTAGCTTTCGACCGCTAAAAGCCAGGGCGCTTAAGAGGTCAAAAGCTAGGGGGCAATTGTGTGGGGAGATTTCCAGAGCCATAGGATTACGCTAATCACAGCCATCAGATGAGGCTAAGCACTCTCACGAGCCATCCGCGTGCCATCCACGTGGCACCAGGCTCACCACGGCTGCCAGAACAGGAGGTCCGGCCGAAGTCAAGCAGCCCCGGGCCACTAGCGCCGAGCTCGGCCACCACGAGCGCCATCTCGGCAGAGAGCTCCACCTCGGCTGAAAGAGCCGGGACGGAAGCCGAAGTGAGAAAGAGCCTCCATTTGCGCCCCTCATCCCCCCCACGTCATCGCGCACGTGGAGGAATAGGGGCGCGAGCTAGTAAGACAGATGCGACATCCAGCCGCTCACAATCTTCGCCAGATCCCTGACAGAACGGCATCCAGCAGCTGAGGCCACATCAGGGCAGGGCCCGAGGGCCCCACCGCCAAAGGCGTCTAACACGATCTGGCCCAACAAGACGCGCATTAAATGCGACGTGGGCTGATCCGACGCGCATTTAATGCGGAGTGGGCTGGATTGGACCGCATTAATTGCAACGTGGGCTGATCATGACTTCCCAGTCGAATCATGAGACCCATGCCAAGATATCGTCCAAGATATCTTTCGAAACATCTATAAAAAGGACTGCATTTCATATGCAAGGTACGCAATATACACACTTGAGAGCTGTTACTCTGCCTCTCTTCTTCCTCTCCTTCCATCGTTCCAGTTCCTTCACTGTCTTTGGCATCGGAGAGCCTTGCGCCGCCCAGGCCAGGGTCCTCTGACCGTGTGTTCTTCTCTTTCAGGCTTTCGGACAGTACCCAGTCATCACCATCGTTGGATAAGTCCTCTAAGGCTCCCCAGTTATTGTGGGTCATTATTTTCTGCACCTACAATTTTGTAGGTAAAATTTAAGAGGTTAATTGGTATATAATCTGAGAAGGAAACTGGGGATTGTGTTTTTGGGGATGAGGGATAGGAAATAGGCATTAGTTTCTCTTAAAAGTCTTCTAGAGGTGAAGAAGTGAGTGACCGCAGCAATCACTTCTGGACCAACAATATGCCAGCAGTAAGTATAGAGGACCCTAGTAAAGCCATCAGGAGCCGGGGAGTTGTTTCTCTTGAGCTAGAAGACTGCCTCTCTGATCTCAGAGGAATGGGGGATTGTTGTGAGAAGCTTATTTTGCTCAGCAGAGACAAAAGGCCCTGCCATATCAAAAAGGGCTTCATCTAGAAAACCAGAGGAGGATTGCAAAAGGTTCAAGAAGTTTGTAGCTTGGTCTCTGATAGGGTTGCAAATGGGTATCCGATTCTCCAATTACCTGAAAGTTTTGACCCGCAAAAAATCGGGTCTGAAACCTATTTTAGGTTCCGATTCATAAACGGGTCTGGGTCTGGAACCTAATTTAGGTTCCGACCCGTAGACTCGGGACCCGGCATATGAGTCTTTGATATTACAAATTGTACTTTAAAACCAACTCTTTTTTGGGCATTCTTATGTATTATGCTAGCTGTAGTAGACTTGATGCACTATTATAAGTTGAATTATATGCTTATTTTAAGAAAAAATGAAAAATAAAGAGAAAATAGAATCGATTTTAGAACTAGATTCGAGTCCTCTAGGTGGACCCAGTTCCGGAACCGAATCCGAGTTTTCCTATCGAAACCGGGTCCGGAACCAACAAAATAGATTCTGATTCGTTATTTTGAAACGGGTCCGGGTCCACTATGGTTCCGATCCGGAACCGTCCCGTTTGCAACCCTAGTCTCTAATATGCGCTTCCTCCTCAAAAATCTTACCACCTTCTGAGATTGATGCCTCTGGACTTGGCAGAGAGGTGAAAGAATTTGGTGTTCCTGTCTCCATCTTGAAGTCATCTGATTTTTGCCCCTTGGTTCCAGTGAGCTGACTCAACATTAAGCCATTTATGAAGATTAGATTTTGTAGAATTGAGTTCCGAGAGGACTGAATCACAAGGATTGGAGTCAAAAGTAATTTGAATAGCCATCACCTTCTTCTCAGCTTCAGCAATTTCTACTTTCAATTGACCAAAAACTTCTTTGTTCCAGGCCTTAAGATTAAACTTAAGGATTTTCAGCTTTTGGGCTAGGATGAATTGAGGAGTTCCACTACAGGGATTGGCCCAGCTAACCTCCACTACCTTAGTAAAGGAGACATGAGACAACCACATTTCCTCGAATTTGAAAGGAATATTTTAAGAGAGAGACTCTTCCTGTGGGACAAAAGGAGAGGATTGTGATCAGAGGCAATCCTTGGGAGATGATGCACAATTGGATCCTCAAAGTTGTCCAGCCAGCTAGCATTGGAGAAAGTACGGTCAAGCTTAGCTGCCACAAAATAAGCAAGTAAATAAAATTAATTCATTTTTCATACTTGAATCCTAAAAGAAACTCATAAAATATTCTTAATGATGTTAAAAAACAAAAACTATGAATCTAACCACATATTATATCTGCATAAATAGCATGAAAATGAAAACAAAAGGTATAAAACATAACTTCATAAATTAACTTTGAGTAGGTGGTTTAGTTAATAAGGGATGAGATTCTCCCACGATTTTGTGTTCTGTAAACTGATCAACTTATTGGTTACGAGTCTGAAATGACTGTGCCAACTTAAGAGTTGCTAATACTTAAAAATCTTTCCTCAAATTGCCTTTTTTATTTTATTTATGATGAGTCAGGTCCAAGTGACCCAGTCTGTAATGATGAGTCAGGTGCAAGTGACCCAGTCTTTGATGAGCCGGGGCCTAAATCTGTGAAGATCCATACGTTTAGTCCGTTGAGGTCCGGGCCCAAATCTACGAAGTCTAGCCACGTCAAGGCAACCCACATCGCTTGTCGTTAACCTGCTTTTACCAAGTCCTGCAGAGAATATCTCACTTGCCTCGTCCATCAAGGGTAGTTCGAAGACTCCATCGAAGTAGAGCGAACGTTGCTGTAAAGTCGTCCCCATCTATTATGGGAAGACTATAAATAGAAGAGCCCCACCAGCACTTAGGGGGCAAGAAATATTTTCCCTTCTACACGATTTCTTTATTCTCCTACCTTGTAATCTCTGCACACTCGAGATATAAAACATCCGGCGACCTCGACCTCTGCCTTTCTGAAGTGGACGTAGGTCACACTGACCGAACCATTATAATCTCTCTCTCTTATTTAATTACTGCATTCATCGTTTATTACTTTACCGGTGGTGTCCGAAACTAATTTAGGCATCATCAATTTATGTCCTTCAAATAGATAATTTTCTGACAGTCTTCTATAAATTTTAGGCAAAATTAGCAAAAGGTCCCTATAAGTGAATGTGTCCAGCCTCCAGTCCAAAGAAAAACTCTTTAAGGCCTATAGTCCACTCAGGTAGACTGTTTGCAGCCATAGGTCCCTAAGCCACACGTTTTCATTTTTCAGGACTAAATTGCCCTTCCAACCATTTTAGGCATCAAATTTCAAATTTCAAATTTCAAATTTTATATTATCCCTCTTCTTCTACAACGAGCCTAGGTTTATATCAGAATAGATCTAAGGCTTTCATCAGAGGGCTCTTTCGTTTGTTTTCTGCAACAAGTGGAAAGAAGAAGATGAAGTTGCAATTGTGTTGCCTCGGGATTCGTGCGTCACAAGTCAATAAACCCAAGCAAGGAGACTCACGCGTTCTTTCTTTCCAAAAGCACTTGTCTTGTCTTCTCATTTGCATCGGATTTCGTGCGCACACTTCCCATTCTTTTTCTTTTTTTCCAGCAAAAGAGAAGCACGTGGTGGATGTTTACCAGGCACTTGTTGTTCGATTTTTTCCACTTTGGAAAAGATTAAAAATACAAAAGAAGAAAGGAAAAAAAAGGAACAGAACCCATTCATCCCTTTACTGTTTACACCTTTTACTTCGGAAATGGAAAAAAAAGAAAAGATTTTGGGGCTTTTTTGGTGAAATGGAAAGGACCCACTTGGGTTTCTGACTTGGAGAGGCAACAGGCTGCTGCGCAGATCTTCGCCTGAGAAGAGGGCCGCCGCCGCTACGCGTCGCCGGTGAAGGAGCATCGCCGCTGTCACCGCGCCATCTTCGCCGGTCTTGCTCCATCGGAGAAGGAGAAGACAACGATGTCTCCCTGTTGTAGAACCGGAAGGAACGAAGAGGAAGAAGAGATCTGGGCCAGGTTCTGCCCAGGTCCAGGTTAGGTTCCGGGTCGAGTTGACCTAACCCGTTTGCATTCCGTGGAGGACTGACATCCCCCGGTGATCGCTTTTGCGTTATTTATCTCTTTTGTCAAATTTATCTGTTTTCCGTCAAATTTATCTGAGTGTTGTTCAAATTTATCTATTTTCTGTCATATTTATCTGAGTGTTGTTCAAATTTATCTGTTTTCTTTCATATTTCTTTGTGTTTTTGGTAGATCTATGTGAGTTTTTTTTCAAAATTTATCTGAGTTTTGTTCAAATTTATCTGAGTTTTTGTCAAATTTATCCAAGTGCTGTTCAAATTTATCTCTTTTCTGTCATACTTCTTTATATTTTTGGTAAATTTATCTGAGTTTTTTTCAAAATTTATCTGAGTTTTTTAGCAAATTTATTTACGTTTTTTGAAATCTATATGCGTTTTTTTAGTTTATTTGCGTATTTTGAAATTTATTTGTATCTTTTCAAATTTATTGTATTTTTTGAAATTATTGCATTTTTTAAATTTATTTTCATTATTTTAAATTTATTTACATTTTTTGAAATTTTATTTGGATCTTTTGAGATTTATTTGAGTCTTTTGAAATTTATTTATATTTTCTGAAATTTATTTGGATATTTTGAAACTTATTTGCATCTTTTTAAATTTATTTGTGTTATTTGATTATATATTGCTTTTTTTTTTAACTTATTGTATTTTTCGAAATTATTTCATTTTTTAAAATTTATTTTCGTTATTTTGAAATTCATTTGTGTGTTTTTAGAATTTATTTGAAAATCTGGGGATTCCATTAATCGTGGGCAATTAAATGTTAGTTGGCCATTATTAATGGGATATCCCACCAATCATGGGTTATGATTTAAAGAAAGGGTAAACTAGACATTTTAGGCATGAGAAAGTGTGTGAGGGACCTTTGGCTCTATGACTTTTTTTTTTTTGTGGATCTAAGGCCATAAAGTGAAATGTTCAGGGACCTGTCGCCGAATGCCCCTAAATTTTATAGGATCAAACTTACTGATCCGAGGTATTCTAGATTTATGAAACAAAAATCCAAATCCAACAATAATGCGCTTACTCTGCCTTTCCTTGCCTTGCTATGTGGGGACACGTGAAGGCATGACCCGCATTTAGATACATTGATTGATTGGGTTCTATTATGGACCAATCCTATTTTATTTTATTTTTTGGCTGAAAGAGGAGTTTATATTAATAGAGGGACTTGATAACAAAAGAGACCTTGTTCAGACATTTGAAACTACAGGAGTGGACAGTATTTATAGGTTTAGGCCAACTCATAATGAGGCAAGATGGCCCCGTTCAGCACAGTTAAAGATGGATCACAGCTTATCCCACTTTAGATCCACTTTTCTATTATGGTGTATGCTTTAGAAGTTCATACGAGAGAGGCAACCCACAAAAAACATGAACCTCCACAAGCTAGAGTAGAGCACGATCAATACCTAAACAATATCAATGGTAACTCCAGTTCATTAGATGCCAAATTGATTAAGATTGGGTCACTCAAGCTTGTAAGCCATTTTCAATCCAAACACTACTGGAATGAATTTATCAAAACCAAAATAACATTGTTACCAAAATTTAATCAGAACTGTAGAAGAAATTGGACCCGGAATTTAGTCTAATTTAGTCTTACAGACAACAATTAACAATAAGAATCCCAAATACCACAGTCCAACATAAGCCGATCAGCGATTGCAAGAATAATCACGAGGCATACGGTATTCAATTAATAAGATGCAAAGACTCAGTCTTAACCAACTACCAAAAATTACCAATTGCTTCCTCATTAATGTAATTGCAGCAACAAGTGATCAAAGAGAGTTCCAAAAAGCAGTTGTCCATAGCACAAAAGCTAAACATTTTGATTATGATAACTTCATCAGTTCATCAGCCACAGGGCACAGGTACAGGGAGTAGAGCTAGTAAATAGCACTTACAGATCTCGAAATGACCAAGACAATTCAATGGAGTAGGTTCATTCAGTTCGGATTATAGTTCATCTCATAGTTCAAGTTCACTAGTTCAGATGATGAATTCGCTTTCCAGTTCATTACAGTTTAGTTCAACTTGGACAGTTCATTGGCCACATTCAACTGGTTCATACTTGATAGGGTAATCACTGGTGTATATTAAACCATAAATGAGTTCATCAGAGCCTATGAAATAAAGCCATTGCTTAAGTAACTACCATTCCCTCTATATAAGGGAGTTTTGTAGTGTACTGTAAACACTGTAAGTGCCTAAATAATACGGACTTGATAATGAGGATTAGGACCTCGTTAATATGCTTTGATGAAGATTAGGGTGCCTGAGAACCTAAAAGAGAAGGAGAAGAGAGACAATCAAAGACCCTGGCTGCGGGCAGCACAAGGCTCTCCGATGCCTAAGTCAGTAAGAGGACTTAACAAGTAGGATGGAGATGAGGAAGAAGAGAGACAGAGTAACTGCTCTGAGTATATGATTGTGTGCTACCTGAGATGGAGAGGACTCCTCTATTTATAGAGGAATGAGTTGACTTGCATGGTGGGACTCATGATGACATCCTAGTACTTTGAGGAATGCAGTCACATCAGCCCATTATGCATTAAATGGCAGTCCAATCAGCCCATCTTGCATTAAATGCTGGGTCTAATCAGGCCTTATCCTGCTTGACTTTTGGGCCTAGTCCCATCGGGCCTGGCCGGAGCCATACTCTGATGGGACGTAGCCGTTAGATGCCATTCTGTCAGGGGAGATGGGCGGCCAAGATGGCTTTGTCAGACCCACTTGTGCGTGTCCTTGTCCTGTCATACATCCCATAGTGTAGTTGAATACCTATGAAAGTACAGCTGTCAGTGCGCATCTCGGCTAGTAGGCTGGCTCTGTTGCCGAGATGCGTGACCGAGGTGAAGGCACTGTGCCGAGGCCAGGAATGACCGAAGCCAGGACTTGGTGCTGGGGTCAGGAGTGTCTGAGGTCAGGAACAACCTTGATCTCGAATAGCGCCCCAGTACTGGTACCGTGATGCGCGTGGCCCAAGTGGAGACATGATTAGCCGGCACTATTGCCGAAACTAATGTAATCTCAGCACCTTAGGAAATATCCCCACACAAACACGATTCACATTAAATATAAATAGAAAATAGGACTGCGGAACTTCCAAATGAAAATGATATAGCTGATTCCAACAAACATGCTAGAATGAACCAATATCATATAGTCACGCATGAGCAAAATAAAACTATGAATTGTGTGAACAAAGTTGTTGGCAGTGAGCAGATCATATTACTATGAACTAGCTAACTATAGTACATCCAATGATCCATGAGGTTCCATTTGACTACTTTCTACATAAAGCATGAGCAATCTCACTGTCCTCAAAGGGATGAAGAAAACACAATTTTCTCTAGGAGCTATTTGTTTGCATGGAATTTGGGTTTCTAAGAATTCTAAGAAACATATTCCTAAAAATGGCTAAAATTGAAGAACAAAGGTGAAGATCAATAATGACCATCAAATAACATCCCATTTAATTGAAAAAATAATTAAGAAATGAAGAATGAATACCCAGTCATCACCCTAGTAATCAATGTATTGATTACATAAAAAAAATAATGCAGTATTATTCACAACTAAGTTGCAAAATGCATCAAACAGTATGCAACTTAATGGACATTGGGGATATTGCAACCAGTTCAATTATATCACCATGGCCGATCCAGACACTACCAGCAGATTCATTGCTCAAGATCAGTGATCATGTCCACCAATTTGTTTCATTCAAGTTGTGTCGAAACCAAAGATCAACCCATGAACATGCAATGCAAATGAGTGTATTTCTTCTTGTTCCTTCTCAATCTTAGTTAATGGCTTGCCTTCTCGTTTGTTTAAAGCTTCGAAAGGCCTAAGACAAGGAGACCCATTATCACCTTTTCTGTTTACGATGGTTGTTGAAGCTTTGGGTGCTCTCTTATTGACAGCCAAAGACATTGAGATAATTGGGGGTTTTAAAGTGGGGAGAGATGGGAAAGCCGTTACTTATATACAGTTTGTAGATGATACAATTCTTTTCAGCTCTTCTAATTGGGATGAGATTGTGTTAATTAAAAGAATTTTGAGTTGTTTTGAATTGGCCTCGGGTTTGAAAGATAATCTTCATAAAGCATTTTAGTGGGGGTGAATTGTTCTGAAGAGGTCTTAAGGCCTTTAGCTATCAAACTTCATTGCAAGGTTGGTCATTTGCCGATCCATTATCTTGAGTTACCTATTGGAGCTAATCCAAGCTCGAAAGCAATATGGGACCCTATTATAGAAAAAGTTGAAAAGAAGTTAAGTAGGTGGAAAAGGTGCTACTTATCTTTAGGGGGAAGGATAACTCTTATCAAAGCTTCCTTGTCAAATATCCTAGTTTATTACATGTCGTTATTCAAAATGGCAGCATCAGTGAGAAATAGATTGGATCGTGTCAAAAGAAACTTTCTTTGGGAAGGTAAAGGCGATAAAAAGAAGATTCATCTCATGAAATGGAGCGAAGTGGTCAAACCTAAATCTTTTAGGCATTGGGGATCTGGAGCTTAAAAATTAGGCTTTGCTAGCTAAGTGGTGGTGGAGGTTTGGAGTAGAAAAATATGATTTTTGAAAAAAGATTATTGTTTCCAAGTATGGTGAGGATGAGTGGTGGTGGGTCCCTAAATGTGTCCCTAAGTATAGGCTGTCAAGTTTATGGAGAGTCATATCTTGTTTCGGGGAGGTGTCCAATGTTAGGGGGGGAAGTCTTCAATAAGAGTGTAGGCTTTAGAGTTGGGGAGGGAAAGAATGTTTGTTTTTGGTATGATGATTGGGTTGATCTTTTTCCTAGATTGTTTAGAATTGTATGTAATAAAGAGTCATCTATCAAAGATTGTTATTTTTGGGTTGGTTCAAAAGTGTCATGGTTTGTGTCTTTTAGGAGAGGGTTGCACCATTTTGAGGTTTCGGAGTATGAGTCATTGTTAAGCATTCTTGCTAACGTGAGTCATTGTTAAGCATTCTTGCTAACGTCTTTATTTGCAGGGGTGAGGAAGATATTCGCATTTGGAAGCCATGTCCTTTGGGGAGTTTCTCTGTTGGATCTTTTTATGGTGTTTCTTCCATAGTCTTGGGAAGTCATTCTCATCTATCTCAAGTGTGGTGTGGTTTGGCCCCACCAAGGGTTGAGGTCTTCCTTTGGTTGGTAGTTGCAGGAAAGATTTCAATGATGGACAATCTAAGAAAAAGAAAGATAATGTCTGAAGTCATTTCAGACACTTGTGTCTTATGTGGTAAGGAAGAAGAATCTATCACTCACTTGTTCTTGCATTGTGAGTTTGCCTCTTGCATTTGGCAATCTTTTTTCAAAAAATGTAGAATTTCATGGTGTTTGCCAAGGGCTTTGAGCGATTTGATGGAGGCTTGGAGGTTGGGTCGTGTTAAAGGGGTGGAATTAATCCTATGGAGGTTGATTAATTTCTCTATTGTTTGGTCGATTTAGAAGGAAAGAAACAATAAAATCTTCAATGGCAAGTCAAAGGACATGGAGGATATTGTTTTTATGATTGTCCTCAAAATAACTAAATGGGCAAGTATCAAAAAAGAGTTAGAGCACTTGACCTTGGATAATATCTTAAGTAATTAGGAAGCTTGTTTGGGAAGCGGATGTGTTAAGAAGAAACATTTAGTCACTTGGTCTCCCCCTTTTCCTAATGTTCTTAAATTTAATATTGATGGTATGGCAAGAGGAAAACCAGGACCTACAGGTATAGGTGGCATCTTGAGGAACTACAAGGGAGATGTATTGTTTATGTTCTCAAAGTTTATAGGCATCAAAGATTCTAATGAAGCAGAAGTGTTAGCTATATTGGAAGCTCTAAGGATCTGTGTCTCAAATAATTTTCATAACATAGTGGTGGAAAGCGATTCCTTAAATGTGATTTCTTGGATGTATTGTTTGGAGAAGGGTCCATGGAAATTTCAATTTCTTTTCAATGAAATCAAGACTTGGTCATCATCTGGGAATGACATGGTGGATGCTTTGGCTAAGTTGGGGTAGAAAGAGAGGTAACTTTGCTTGCTCCCTTGTAATTTGTTGTTTTGTGTTGATATTTCTAATACCTTCGCATGTGTTTTCTTTCCATCTTTTTTATTGTACCTTTCTTTAAGTCTTTCATATATTTTAGAGGATTTTACCGGAAAAAACACTTTATCCAGTCATGTTACGCAATCAAACATTTTAGCGAGTGCAGCACCAATTAGAAGAATTGGGTGCGAATTTTAATTTTTTTTTACCAAAAGAGCACATCGTCATCGTTGACCTTATTTAAACTTGAATAAGGTCGGCAATGACCTTATGTATACTTGAATTATTTTTTACATAAAGAGCACATCGTCGGCGCCGACCTTATTTATACTTGAATAAGGTTGGCGATGACGCTGTTCGCGACCCTTTTTTAGGGCTAAAATCTCTGTTTCACTCATTATTCTCTTCTCCCTTCCACCGTTGGGTCGAGACTGACCTAGGATGAGGGCGAAGAGCAGTTGCTTCCATTTTTCCACAATCACTAGCGTTGTAACTGAATTTCTCAACATCTGCTCATAATCCCATCATTTTTTCAATCAACTGTGATTAAAACCGACGCTCCAGAGGTTTGGATCTCCTTCCTTTTTTGAATCCTTGTCAATTTTTTTGTATTTTCACTTCCTTTTGTTTTCCCGCCTTCCCGCATATGATATCTGTAGGTGCAGAAAAAAAATGACCCACAATAATCTGGGTGCCTTACAGGACTTATCCAAATGTAGTGCTTAAGCTTAACCTGCTGCCTGGAAACCTGAAAGGCAAAGAGCGAACGGTCAGAGGACCCTGGCCTGGACGGCGCAAGGCTCTCCGATGCCTAAGTCAGCGAATGAACTGGAACAAAGGAAGGAGAGGGAGAAGAGAAACAGGTGTCAGACCCCGACCCAGGTTTGAATATTTAATTATGTTTTAACCGTGATTAGTGGATAAGTGGGGTTAGTGGACGATTAGCTTATTTTATTAAGCTAGATTAGGTTGTTTGATTAGCTTTGAGAACCATTGTTAGCCTTTGACTTAAGTTTGACACGGGCCGGGGCGCCCGTGGATTATGTGTGAGATTGTTGAGTTTGTTCATGATGCTTGTAAAATCCCAATTTAGGTGTATTTCGACTTATTTCATCTAGATCGTCAACTTTCATGTTTTGGCCAACTTGATTTTGTGATCAGAAATCGCGTTTTTCGAGAAAAAGGGCAAAACTGACTTTTCACACAAAACCTGTACCCAAATTTCGAAAATTCCAGAAATTGCCAAAAATATACTTTTTGGAAAGTAGAAATTTCGCCGATCATTTTTGTCTTCTTCGTCGTTTTCGTTCGGGGCCCGCAAGTACCGTTTCTAAGCTTGTGTAGATCGGGGCCCACAATGGCTTGTCTCTTAAGAAGGGAACTTTTCCTTCTCCTTCTTCATTCTAATCCAGCAACTCCCTTTGCTAGGGCTTTTTCCTCTTCTCCCTTCTCACTCTCTCTCATCTGGAACTCTCACTTGGTGAGGTGCTCTTGGAGGATTGATCTCCTCAAACTCTTCCTCCCTCTTCAAGCTTCCCAAAGATACCATTCTTGAGGAGTTTGGGCTAAGAGAAGCCCCTTCTTCAAGCCTCTCTTCCTTGTTAGGGTTCCTCAAGGTTAGCATTGGTTTCCTAAACTCAAGATTCTTGTTTTCCTCTCCATTTGGAGTGTTTTAATCCCATTTGCTAAGGTTTTCATTGAGGATTCACAAATATTGACTTTTTAGGGTTTCTTGGGAAAATTTTTGGGGTTTTTGTAGATTTGGAGCTTGAAGCTCTAAGGCTTGGTTTAAGGAGTGATTTTGATCTTATCTTGGCTAGAGGCAAGTATATTCCAACATTAATGTGATGCTTTCCCTCATTTGGTTCTATTTCTTGATTTTCCCCTTTTTGTGTTAATCTTCTTTAGTGTATGGTTTATTATGATTTAAGGAATCATTGTCATAGCCATCTTAATTTATGTTGTTGCTTTACCATGTATGGAAATTTGTTCTCACTTTGGTTTCTTGGAAAGTTTGTTCATTGTGTTCAAATGGGTGTTCAAAGATGGAAAAGAACTTGGATTCTTTTAAAAGTGTTGAATTTGTTTAATATGATTATGGATGATGGTTTGAGGATTTGTAGAGGTTAGAAGAGGCCCAAGATGTTGTAGAATGGTATGGAAGAAGGGAATTGAAATGATCAAGAAAGGAGGAAGAAAAACACAAAAAAGAGGTTTCTGCACTCGGGCCGGACTGGGCAGGCCCAGTCCGCTCGAGCGACCCACTGGGTCGCTCGAGCGGACCAGGCACTGTCTGGGTCCGCTCGAGCGACCCACTGGGCCGCTCGAGCGACCCAGCTACTGTCTGGGTCCGCTCGAGCGGACCTGGGTCCGCTCGAGCGAGCCCAGCTCAGTCTGGGCTCGGGTTGGGCCTGATTAAGGGACTTTTAGGTGTTTGATGGCCCAATTGAAGATTTGATGAGCCCATTTCTAGGTGTCTTTTGGGCCTGTTTTAAGGTCAATTCTCGGGCTGTTTTTGAGTCCTAATTGTTGGGCTATTTATGACATGAATTGTGGGCTACATTAAGGATTGTTTGGGCTTGTTTTCAATGGACTGTTGAGCTTGGATAAGGCCAGCTGTGGGCCTGATTAAAAGGGATTTAAACCTACTTCTAAGGAAGACTTATTCTATATAATTTCAAGTCCACTTCGGACCTATGTCCAAGCTCAATTCAGCCCCAGACTCTCTTCTATAAGTGAAGCCCATTCAACCTTTTACAAGCCTAGAATTCATGGTGAGAAGTGTCTTGGACTATGGCCCATGCCACTTGAAAAACCCTCAAGTCTAAATGTACGTTTAATCCCTTATGATTGTCAATGATCTTCGGTGGCACCAAATCATTTTCTTTTAATGACAATAAAGGGGTCAAATGTATATCGAGACTACCCGCTTAGTCGACCGAACCATCACACGTTCTTTTGTATAAAAAGACTTTCGTTTTGGGTTCTTTCTCCAATTCTTTTTAATGTTTTGAAGTGGGTTACCCCATGTTTTAGTAATGAGGAAACTACTCACCTATTTTGCTCGGATCCGCCAATATGCATTGTTTGGAGTAGTTTACTTATCGACTTTGGAAATGTATCTTATAAATAGAATTGCATTTCTTCGAGGTTTCGGATTTTCACTAAAATGGCACCACTAGGCTTAGGTCACCTTGTCGGACTGATCATCCGGCTTGGGGTCTTTAATTTGTTTGCCAGCTGCAGTTTGGATTCCGTTTGTACCGACCATGGCAACGGTAATTATCCGGTCCCACGAGTAGTGGCTACGGTTCTGTCTGATAACGACTATGTCGTTCCGGTCCCACGATTAGTGGCTTCGGTTTGTCTGCTCCGATTACTTCGGTAACAGGAGAATATAGCTTTATGTGGGTTGCCAATGTTTTTATGCATTAATATTCATCTCATGGTATTTGTCTATTCTACTCATCATGACATTAGATTTGTAAACCATCGAGATGTTTCTTCTATCTTTACTTCGACATTGTTATTAATCGTGATTTCATCGTAGCTCTTACTTATCATGTTTTGTTTTACTTTCATCTTATTATTGTTGTAATTGCTTGCCAGACCGTCGTGTCTGACTCTCTTTTGTTTGGTGTCAGATGTCGAGCCCCTCGCGGTTGAGGCGCATTTCGAGGCGGAACCTATAGTTCCAGCGGAGGGCGAGTGGCGGCCCGATGACGTCGTTTAGACGTCGGGTTGCCTTGGAGCTGCGATCACATTTTGGGGATTTCATGATATTCATTTTGGGTTTTTGTCATGGCCATTGTTGGCTTATTTTCTTTTGGGGAAAAAGTTGTAATTAATGATTAACTTTACTTTTGTATCAACTTTAAACTAACTTTGGGGCCTACAGTAAATGTTTCTCTTTTGATGCTAGTCTCTTGCGTTCTCAATTTATACCCGTTTGAGAGACTTTTATGTTTGCTACAATGCTTCCGCGTAAGTCATTTGTATGAAAGTGATTCTTATACATCACTATTGGATCGGATTCCGTGAATCCTTACCGCGGGAACCTGTGGGAAACTAGCGTGTGCGGGCGGAATTTTCCGGCCCGTCGCGCCGCGTCCCGGATTAAGGCCTCGTTTAGCGGGACCTCGGTCCGGGGGCGTGACAGGCTTGGTATCAGAGCGAGAAATATTTGAGGCAATTAAAATTGGATTAAAAACATAAGGACGTGGCAAGGATTCGTTAGCATTACCGTTAGTTAGCATCGATTTGGGATTGGGAACGCTTTATTATTATATCTTGTTGTACTAACAAGTTGTTTTGCAGCACTATGCCTCCGCGTCGACCTCCGGCAGGTGCGAATGCATCAGGTAGCAATCATGACAGCGAGATTGAAAACCCGGTAACGGGTCAATTCCAACAACTCATGCAAATGTTAGTCGAACAACAGCAGCGAGCCAATGAAAACCAAGCTCGATTTCAAGAACAAATGGCCAAGAAGGATGAGGAATTGACTCAAGTGCAAAGGCAACTGCTTGAAGTGTTGGGTAGAAGGCCGGAACCAGTAGCTAATGTGGAAGCGGTGCAGAGTAGGGACCGAGATCCTAATATCCTATTTGAGAAGTTTAGAAAAAGGGGTCCTAAAGAATTTACGGGTCAGGAAGACCCTTTGACAGCAGATGATTGGTTGGCTCATACCGAGAACATCTTCGATATTTTTGTATGTACAGGCAGACATCGGGTTCACTTGGCAGCATCCATGTTTACTGGGTTGGCAGACATTTGGTGGAAGACTGTCAAGGAAGGCTATCAGAATGTTGCAGATGGGATTGCTTGGGCCACTTTCAAGCAGCAGTTTAGTGAGAAATATGTCCCAGCACATATTAAGAAGCAAAAGGCAGCGGAGTTCCAGTTGCTTAAGCAAGAAGATATGACTGTCTTGGAATATCTTACCAAGTTTGAAAAGTTATCTCGCTATGCTCCAGAGTTGGTGGACACCGAGGAGAAAAAGATCACTAAGTTTATGGATGGGCTCAATCCCATTATTTTGAGAGATGCTTTGGGTGTGGTACCACCAACCACCTTTCAAGAGGCTATCAAAAGGGCCTACAGGTTTGAGGATATAAACAATCAGATTATTAAGGACAACCAAAGAAAGAGGCAGCAGTTTCAGAGTGGGCAGAAATCATACCAAGGAAAAAAGCAAAAGAAACAGCAGAATGCTCCAACTCAAGGCGGGTGTGAGCATTGTGGCAAGAATCACCCTTCTCAGCAGTGTTATCGAATTTCAGGTGCATGTTTTAAGTGTGGTAGCTCAGACCACCAAGTGAAGGATTGCCCGAACAATAGGAACCAGGGCAATAGGGCACCCCAGCAGCCGCCAAGGCAGGCCCCTCAGCAAAATCAACAAGTAGTTCAGAATCCACCGAGGCAGCAGCAGAACCAGCAGCCCCGTCAACAGCCACAGAACCAGAATGCCCGTCCACAGCAGCAAAATAGGAATATGCAGCTTGGGAGGCCAAATCAGAATCAGAATAGACCTCATCAGCAAGGCCGTCTCAATCATATCAATCAAGTGGATGCAGAAGCGGCGGGTGATGTTGTGGAAGGTAAACTTCTAATTTGTGATGTAGAAGCTAAAGTGTTGTTTGACCTGGGATCTACCCATTCTTTCTTATCCCTTGTGTTTGCTAAGAAGATTAGTGTTCCTGTTAGAGAGTTAGAGTTTGTTTTGACTGTTACTACTCCAGTAGGGAAGCAAGTGGTGTGTAGTACTTTTTACCCTGGCTGTCCAGTGAAGATAGGAGAAGTCATTTTCCCTGCAGACCTTATTACCTTAGTTATGCATGACTTCGATGTTATTCTAGGCATGGATTGGCTAGCGGGTCATCATGCCTCCATGGATTGCTATAGTAAGACCATCATGTTTAGGTTGGATGGGTCGTCCTCCGGAGTGAAGTTTCAACGAGAGAAAAGGGTTTCTCCAGTTAGGTTCATTTCAGCTCTTTCTGCAGCTAAATTGTTAAGATCAGGTTGTGAGGGATTTATTGCTTTTGTTTCCAAGGACGAACAATCCCTAGGGGTGGAGAATATCCCGATAGTGTGTGAGTTTCCCGATGTTTTCCCAGAAGAGATTCCAGGGTTACCACCCATCAGAGAAGTTGAGTTTACAATAGAGTTGGTGCCAGGAACTGCTCCGATTTCCATTGCTCCTTATAGGATGGCTCCAGCGGAGTTAGGTGAATTGAAGTTGCAATTGCAAGAGTTGCTAGATAAGGGCTTTGTTAGGCCAAGTGTTTCCCCATGGGGAGCCCCAGTACTTTTTGTCAAGAAGAAAGATGGAAGTTTGAGGATGTGTATAGACTATAGGAAGTTGAATCAAGTGACCATTAAGAACAAGTACCCTCTGCCTAGGATAGACGAGTTGTTTGATCAGTTGTAAGGTGCAAAGTTTTTCTCGAAGATAGATTTGAGGTCCGGATATCATCAGTTGAGGGTTAGAGAATCAGACATCCCGAAGACAGCTTTTCGAACTAGATACGGGCACTATGAGTTTTTGGTGATGCCCTTTGGACTGACGAATGCACCAGCGGTATTCATGGCTCTCATGAACAAGATTTTCGCACCCTACCTAGACCAGTTCACCGTCGTTTTCATTGATGATATTCTAGTGTATTCCAAGTCAAGAGAAGATCATGAGCAGCATTTAAGGACTTCTTTGCAGTTGTTGAGAGATAACCAGTTGTATGCGAAGCTTGGGAAGTGTGAGTTTTGGCTAGAGCAAGTCTCTTTTCTTGGTCACATCATTTCTGAAGAAGGGCTAGCAGTTGACCCATCAAAGATTGAAGCAGTTATCAATTGGGAGAGGCCGAAAAATGTGACAGAGATTAGAAGTTTTCTGGGTTTGGCAGGCTATTATAGGAGATTTGTTCAAGGCTTTTCGTCTATTGCAGCACCGTTGACTAAGTTAACCCAAAAGAATGTGCCATTTGTATGGTCAGAGAAATGTGAAGCTAGTTTTGAAGAGTTAAAGAAGAGGTTAACTTCAGCACCTGTCCTCACCTTACCTTCGGGGAGTGGTGGTTTCGTCATCTATACGGATGCTTCAGGAGTAGGACTCGGTTGTGTGTTGATGCAAAATGGAAATGTGATTGCATATGGCTCGAGGCAATTGAAGGAACATGAAAAGAAATATGCAACGCACGATTTGGAGTTAGCAGCCATAGTTTTCGCGTTGAAGATGTGGAGACACTACTTGTACGGAGAGAAATTTGAAGTTCATTCGGATCACCGTAGTCTCCAGTACTTATTCTCTCAAAAGGAATTAAATATGAGGCAAAGAAGGTGGATGGAGTACATCAAGGACTACGATTTTCCGATTATCTATCATCCGGGGAAAGTTAATGTAGTGGCAGATGCGTTGAGCATGAAATCAGTTTGTTTGGCCAGTTTGCACGGGTTTTACAATTTTCAGCAATTTGAGGATTTGGGAGTAGAGTTCGAACCTTTGAGAGAAGGAGTTGTGTTGGAAAATATGACAGTGTCCGAGCCAGTCTTCATTCAGAAAATTAAGGACAATCAGATGCAAGATCCAGACTTGGCTAAAATTGTGGAGCATATCTCAGAAAGGCCAGATTTTCAGATGTTGGATGGAGTTTTGTACTTCCGTGGCAGACTTTGTATTCCTAAAGTAGACAATTTGAAAGATGACATTATGGTAGAGGCTCATAATACGAGGTATTCAGTGCATCCAGGGAGTACGAAGATGTATCAAAATTTGAAGAGTCGTTTTTGGTGGAACAATATGAAGAGAGAGATAGCAGCCTTTGTGTCTAGATGCATGACTTGTCAATTAGTGAAGGCAGAACATCAGAGACCACCTGGTCTTTTGCAACCGTTAGAAATCCCGGAGTGGAAATGGGAACACCTGACAATGGATTTTGTATCAGGTTTACCGAATACAAGCAAGGGGAACAATGCCATTTGGATCATAGTGGATCGGTTAACGAAGTCGGCACACTTTATTCCTTTGAAGACCGGTAAGAAGATGCACATGTTGGCGTTAGCGCAAGCTTTTGTTAAAGAGATCATTAGTCGTCATGGTCAGCCGGTTTCCATCACTTCAGATCGGGATAGTAGATTTGTTTCGAGGTTTTGGAAGACTTTACATGAATCGATGGGAACGAAGCTTCAATTCAGTACAGCGTACCACCCACAGACGGATGGTCAGTCGGAAAGGACTATTCAGACCCTTGAGGATATGCTTAGGGCTTGTGTCCTTGATTTCAAGAATCAGTGGGACCAGAATCTACCGCTTTGTGAATTTGCCTATAACAATAGTTACCATTCAAGCATAGGAATGGCCCCTTTTGAAGCGCTATATGGCAGGAGGTGTAGAACCCCCATGTGTTGGGAAGAAGTCGGAGAACGCAGTTTTCATGGTCCATCTTTAGTTGAGGAAACAAGTGATAAAGTCAGAATTATCCATGAGAGATTGAAGATTGCGAGGAGCCGACAGAAGAGCTATGCTGATGTTCGAAGAAAGGATCTCCAATTCCAAGTTGGAGACAAGGTATTCTTAAAGGTATCTCCGGTCAGAGGGACATTGAGATTTGGGCAGAAAGGCAAATTGTCTAAGAGATTTATTGGTCCGTATGAGATCTTGAGTCGGATCGGGGAAGTGGCGTACAGATTAGCCTTGCCTCCAGAACTGTCGGGTGTGCATAACGTGTTTCACGTGTCAATGTTAAGGAAGTATGTTTCAGACCCTTCGCACGTGCTACAACATGAGCCGTTGGATGTCAGAGAGGATGCCACCTACATCGAAAAACCGGCAGAGATTATCGACACCAAAGAGCAAGAACTGAGGAATAGGACAATTCAGTGGGTAAAGGTTCGTTGGGAGAATCATGGACCAGAAGAAGCCACTTGGGAGCTTCGTGAGCAAGTTCAAAAGAAGTACCCTCAGCTATTCCCAGAGGTTAGTGATCATTTGGAGGACCAAATGTGATTCTTAGGGGTGGAGGATGTCAGACCCCGAACCAGGTTTGAATATTTAATTATATTTTAACCGTGATTAGTGGATAAGTGGGGTTAGTGGACGATTAGCTTATTTTATTAAGCTAGATTAGGTTGTTTGATTAGCTTTGAGAACCATTGTTAGCCTTTGACTTAAGTTTGACACGGGCCGGGGCGCCCATGGATTATGTGTGAGATTGTTGAGTTTGTTCATGATGCTTGTAAAATCCCAATTTAGGTGTATTTCGACTTATTTCATCTAGATCGTCAACTTTCATGTTTTGACCAACTTGATTTTGTGATCAGAAATCACGTTTTTCGAGAAAAAGGGCAAAACTGACTTTTCACACAAAACCTGTACCCAAATTTCGAAAATTCCAGAAATTGCCAAAAATATACTTTTTGGAAAGTAGAAATTTCGCCGATCATTTTTGTCTTCTTCGTCGTTTTCGTTCGGGGCCCGCAAGTACCGTTTCTAAGCTTGTGAAGATCGAGGCCCACAATGGCTTGTCTCTTAAGAAGGGAACTTTTCCTTCTCCTTCTTCATTCTAATCCAGCAACTCCCTTTGCTAGGGCTTTTTCCTCTTCTCCCTTCTCACTCTCTCTCATCTGGAACTCTCACTTGGTGAGGTGCTCTTGGAGGATTGATCTCCTCAAACTCTTCCTCCCTCTTCAAGCTTCCCAAAGATACCATTCTTGAGGAGTTTGGGCTAAGAGAAGCCCCTTCTTCAAGCCTCTCTTCCTTGTTAGGGTTCCTCAAGGTTAGCATTGGTTTCCTAAACTCAAGATTCTTGTTTTCCTCTCCATTTGGAGTGTTTTAATCCCATTTGCTAAGGTTTTCATTGAGGATTCACAAATATTGACTTTTTAGGGTTTCTTGGGAAAATTTTTGGGGTTTTTGTAGATTTGGAGCTTGAAGCTCTAAGGCTTGGTTTAAGGAGTGATTTTGATCTTATCTTGGCTAGAGGCAAGTATATTCCAACATTAATGTGATGCTTTCCCTCATTTGGTTCTATTTCTTGATTTTCCCCTTTTTGTGTTAATCTTCTTTAGTGTATGGTTTATTATGATTTAAGGAATCATTGTCATAGCCATCTTAATTTATGTTGTTGCTTTACCATGTATTGAAAATTTGTTCTCACTTTGGTTTCTTGGAAAGTTTGTTCATTGTGTTCAAATGGGTGTTCAAAAGAACTTGGAAAAGAACTTGGATTCTTTTAAAAGGTGTTGAATTTGTATTAATTAGATGATTATGGATGATGGTTTGAGGATTTGTAGAGGTTGAGAAGAGGCCCAAGATGTTGTAGAATGGTCTATGGAAGAAGGGAATTGAAATGATCAAGAAAAGGAGGAAGAAAAACACAAAAAGAAGAGGTTTTCTGCACTCGGGCTGGACTGGGCAGGCCCAGTCCGCTCGAGCGACCCACTGGGTCGCTCGAGCGGACCAGGCACTGTCTGGGTCCGCTCGAGCGACCCACTGGGCCGCTCGAGCACTGGGCCGCTCGAGCGACCCAGCTACTGTCTGGGTCCGCTCGAGCGAGCCCAGCTCAGTCTGGGCTTGAGTCTGGGCCTGATTAAGGGACTGTTTAAGGGCTGTTTGATGGCCCAATTGAAGATTTGATGAGCCCATTTTCTAGGTGTCTTTTGGGCCTGTTTTAAGGTCAATTCTCGGGCTGTTTTTGAGTCCTAATTGTTGGGCTATTTATGACATGAATTGTGGGCTACATTAAGGATTGTTTGGGCTTGTTTTCAATGGACTGTTGAGCTTGGATAAGGCCAGCTGTGGGCCTGATTAAAAGGGATTTAAACCTACTTCTAAGGAAGACTTATTCTATATAATTTCAAGTCCACTTCGGACCTATGTCCAAGCTCAATTCAGCCCCAGACTCTCTTCTATAAGTGAAGCCCATTCAACCTTTTACAAGCCTAGAATTCATGGTGAGAAGTGTCTTGGACTATGGCCCATGCCACTTGAAAAACCCTCAAGTCTAAATGTACGTTTAATCCCTTATGATTGTCAATGATCTTCGGTGGCACCAAATCATTTTCTTTTAATGACAATAAAGGGGTCAAATGTATATCGAGACTACCCGCTTAGTCGACCGAACCATCACACGTTCTTTTGTATAAAAGACTTTCGTTTTGGGTTCTTTCTCCAATTCTTTTTAATGTTTTGAAGTGGGTTACCCCATGTTTTAGTAATGAGGAAACTACTCACCTATTTTGCTCGGATCCGCCAATATGCATTGTTTGGAGTAGTTTACTTATCGACTTTGGAAATGTATCTTATAAATAGAATTGCATTTCTTCGAGGTTTCGGATTTTCACTAAAATGGCACCACTAGGCTTAGGTCACCTTGTCGGACTGATCATCCGGCTTGGGGTCTTTATTTTGTTTGCCAGCTGCAGTTTGGATTCCGTCTGTACCGACCATGGCAACGGTAATTATCCGGTCCACGAGTAGTGGCTACGGTTCTGTCTGATAACGACTATGTCGTTCCGGTCCCACGATTAGTGGCTTCGGTTTGTCTGCTCCGGTTACTTCGGTAACAGGAGAATATAGCTTTATGTGGGTTGCCAATGTTTTTATGCATTAATATTCATTTCATGGTATTTGTCTATGCTACTCATCATGACATTAGATTTGTAAACCATCGAGATGTTTCTTCTATCTTTACTTCGACATTGTTATTAATCGTGATTTCATCGTAGCTCTTACTTATCATGTTTTGTTTTACTTTCATCTTATTATTGTTGTAATTGCTTGCCAGACCGTCGTGTCTGACTCTCTTTTGTTTGGTGTCAGATGTCGAGCCCCTCGCGGTTGAGGCGCATTTCGAGGCGGAACCTATAGTTCCAGCGGAGGGCGAGTGGCGGCCCGATGACGTCGTTTAGACGTCGGGTTGCCTTGGAGCTGCGATCACATTTTGGGGATTTCATGATATTCATTTTGGGTTTTTGTCATGGCCATTGTTGGCTTATTTTCTTTTGGGGAAAAAATTGTAATTAATGATTAACTTTACTTTTGTATCAACTTTAAACTAACTTTGGGGCCTACAGTAAATGTTTCTCTTTTGATGCTAGTCTCTTGCGTTCTCAATTTATACCCGTTTGAGAGACTTTTATGTTTGCTACAATACTTCCGCGTAAGTCATTTGTATGAAAGTGATTCTTATACATCACTATTGGATCGGATTCCGTGAATCCTTACCGCGGGAACCTGTGGGAAACTAGCGTGTGCGGGCGGAATTTTCCGGCCCGTCGCGCCGCGTCCCCGGATTAAGGCCTCGTTTAGCGGGACCTCGGTCCGGGGGCGTGACAGCATGGAAGATCTTTGTCGACGGGTCGTCCACCTCCAAGAGAGCTGGCGCCGGCATAGTCCTCCAATCGCCAGAGGGTCTGGTCATAGAGCAGGCTTTCACCCTCGACTTCAAAGCGACAAACAATGAGGCAGAATATGAAGCGCTGATAGCAGGGTTGAACAGCGCCCAAATCCTCGGAGCCCAACACCTGGTGATCTTCAGCGATTCCCAACTGATAACGAGCCAGCTCGCCGGAGACTACCAGGCCAGGGACGACAGGATGGCGGCCTACTTAGCCCTTGCGAAAAAATTGCTATCTCATTTCCAGAAAGCCGAGGTCAGGCAAATATCCGAGATACCACACGCACGCAGATGCGCTTGGAAACCTGGCCTCCGCCGTCGAAGCAGGGAAGAAAAGGACCATCGAGGTTGGGTCAGTATCAAGGTCAAGCTTAGAACTCCATTCATCTCGGCTTGTCCTCTGTGCTGATCTCGGCCCAACCTGGATGGATCCAATCATCGCTTACTTAAAGGATGACCGGCTCCCTGAGGACAAGGCTGAAGCTCACCGGATCAGACTCAAGGCAGCTCGATTCTGGCTCTCTCCCGAAGGCAAACTCTACAGGAAATCCTTCACAGGTCCATACCTCCAGTGCGTCCATCCGAGCAAAGTGGACGACTTCCTGTATGAGATCCACGAAGGAATCTGCGGCAATCACATAGGAGGCCGATCACTGGCTTACAGAGCAATAAGCCAGGGTTACTGGTGGCCCTACATGCAGAAGGACGCGCAGGTGTACGCCAGGAAGTGCGAGAAGTGCCAGAAGTTCTCCCACTCTCTCCACCAGCCAGCGCAAGATCTGAGTCCCCTCACTAGCCCATGGCCCTTCGCTCAATGGGGCCTGGACATTGTGCGGCCTCTTCACCGAGCTCCAGGAAACAAGAGATGGCTGATAGTCGCCACAGACTACTTCACAAAGTGGATAGAAGCTGAACCGTTGTCCTCAATCACGGACAGGGACTCCAGGAACTTCGTTTGGAAAAACATCCTAACGAGGTTCGGCATCCCCCGGACTCTGATTTCGGACAACGGGACTCAGTTCGACTCCAAGTCCTTCAAAGACTTCTGCCAAGAGCACGGTATCAGGAACCATTACTCCACTCTGGCATATCCACAGAGTAATGGCCAGGCAGAAATCTCTAACAAAGTGATCTTGGACGGTCTGAAGAAGCGACTGGACAAGGCAAAGGGAAGATGGACAAAGGAACTTCCGAGCGTGCTATGGGCATACAGAACGACTCCAAGGAGGTCCACCTCGGCAACACCTTTCTCTCTGGCCTACGGGATGGAGGCGGTCATTCCTTTAGAGATCGGCCTTCCTACCCTGAGGACAGAGCTGGTCGACCAAGGCCGAAACGACACAAACCTGGCGATGGAGCTGGAGCTGGCAGACGAGCGACGAGAAGCAGCAGCCCTGCGACTGACCGACTATCAGCAGCGGTTAGCCAGGGCATACAATCAAAACGTCAGAGAAAGAAGATTCTCCGTGGGAGAGCTAGTTCTAAAGAAGGCCCTGCCAGCTGACAAAGAACCAAACGAAGGGAAGCTGGCTCCGAACTGGCATGGCCCATTCAGGGTGGTCTCACTAGCAGGGAAATCAGCCTACAAGCTCGAAGACTTAGAAGGCAAGCCGCTGCCGAGACCGTGGAATGCATCCCACCTAAAGAAATTCTATTTCTAAAGATGTAATGAATCCCGAATCAATGAAAGCAGCTTTTCGCCTTATCTTTAATCTATCGTCTTTCACTGACTCCGGCAACTACAAGGGTTCGTAGCCCTGGAAGGAGGCCTCGAGTTCGGACACTCGGCCGAATTCCTAAACTCAGGGATTTATCCCATTCTACAAGGGTTTGTAGCCCTGGAAGGAGGCCTCGAGTTCGAACACTCGGCCGAATTCCTAAACTCAGGGATTTATCCCATTCTACAAGGGTTCGTAGCCCTGGAAGGAGGCTTCGAGTTCGAACACTCGGCCGAATTCCTAAACTCAGGGATTTATCCCATTCTACAAGGGTTCGTAGCCCTGGAAGGAGGCCTCGAGTTCGAACACTCGGCCGAATTCCTAAACTTAGGGATTTATCCCATTCTACAAGGGTTCGTAGCCCTAGAAGGAGGCCTCGAGTTCGAACACTCGGCCGAATTCCTAAACTCTGGGTTTTTACCCCTCTATAAGGGTCTACCGCCCTGGAAATGGTCTGGAGTTCGGACACTCGGCCGTTTCCTAAAGTCCGGGTTTATACACCCCCCAAAGACCATGCCAAACTCATGCTCGCATAGCCGAGGTTAGCGAAATGATGAGTCCACCTCGGCGCAAGCAGATCATCTCGGCCATGGTCAGTTTCCAAAGCCAGCCATTTCGGCCAAGGTCAGTGTCTCAGAAGGAAAGAGCGGGGCCAACACTCAAACACAGAAAAGCAGCACAAAAACACAAGTGTTCCAGAACAATACAAGGAAAGTAAAAGAGAACGCAAAAGCAGTGTACACAGTATGAGTGGTCACAAAGTTCTTCCTTTTTATTCATTGTAAATTGCTTTATTACAAGAGTTACAGAACAGGAAAGAAAAATACAGAAAGGAGGATCGCAGTCCTCTAAAAATAGAAAATAAAGAAAAGCTGGGAGACTCTAATCTTCACCGACTCTTCGGGCTGCAGACTCCAAGATGCCGGATCATAGACTGGAGGTTCTGAGTGATCCTGAATTTCACCGAGCTCTATAATACACTTTGGCTGGTCAGACCAAAGCGATTGCAGAGCCCCTCCAGTTCGGAGGCCCTGGACCTCGCCGGGCTCTTCAACACCCTCCGGTCAGTGAGACCAAAGTTTGAAGAGCCCCCAGGTCCAGCGGGCCTCAACTCCACCCTTAGTCTTACCATCCTGACACGGCGCAAGGGGCTCGCAGGGAGCTCGATGCGACCCAGGACCCTGCAGGATCGGCAGACACCCTGGACCCGACCATCCCGCAGTTGCAGAGGATTCCCCTGCAACCTGACCAGGGACGGTCGGCCATGAACCCGCGTTCAGAGAGCGCGTGGTCCACGGGGAGTTCCTTCAGAGAGCGCGCAGACCACGATGGGCTTCCCCCCTTGGAGAAAGCCACCCACAGGCGCAGGGGTTCCCCCCGGATCGACTGCTTCTAAACACCCGCTGGGCATGGCTCCTATGTCTACGTGATTTAAACTATCCTACGTTCTATTCTTTTCATCGCCCATGGCGAGCCTATCGCCCCTACTTATAGGAAGAAGAAGGGCTCAATCTCCGAAGGAAGTTAAGGGGCGAAGTCTCCCACGCATTATTTGGGGTGCACGACTGGTGACCAGCGATCCCTAGGGCGCCACGTGGAGACGCCCGCCCGTTTCCCTCGTCGGCAGTAGCACCATGTTTACTGCTATTTATGATCTCCAGAATACGGAGAACCGGCACAGACAGCTATGAAGACCGTGTGACTCTCTCGACCTCGAGGGTCATGCGTCGCAATAAAGGCATTCAATGCTATTCAATGTCACATCCAAAAACAAAAGAGAGAAAACATCCAAGTGACGAAGCCCGTTTTTCATTGATAGTGGAAAGTATTACAAGGCAGAAAGCAAAAATATTACAGATGACAGGAGCAAGGCTGTTATGGTTTCCGCGACTCCACCAGGTCGATCACCATATCTGCCTAATCAGTGGCTTCGGCCGAAACCATGACCTTGCTTGGAGCGTCACTGGCAGAAGGGGCTTCAACTGGTACCTCAGCCGAAGCAGGAGCAGAGGAGGCATCACCTTGAGGCACGGCCGAAGCGTCACTGGCGACCGGGGCATCGCTCGGGGCCGGGGCAGCTGGAGCGTCTTCCGAAGCAGGAGCAACTGCAGGAGCTTCATCAGGGGCACTTTCAGCTGCAGGAGTGGAGCTCGGCTCAGGAGCCGGGTCCGAGTACTTCGGCAGGTCCCGGTAGACAGGGTGATCTTCAGGGACCCTCGCACGTCTCAGTGCGGCCAGGCATCCTTCCTCGAACAGGATGGCGGTGATCTCCTCCACCTGCTTCTCATATAGCTCAGTGGCGCGATCCACCCTATCCTGGAAGGCAGACTGGGCCTCGGACATAAGAGAGGCCTTCTCTTTCTCCAGCTCGGCGTTCACCGTCTTCAATTTCGCTGTTTTAGCTCGCCCAGCCAGCAATTCCCCGTGCAGCCTCGTCCCCTCGGCCGTCGATTCAGCCTTTAATCTGGCCAGCTCCGACTCCAGCTCGGCGGTCTTCTTGTTTCTCGCCCAGACCTCGCCCTTCAGCTGATTGGCCCTTGACGTGAGCTCGGCGACATCAGTCAGGGTTGATGCCAGCCGAACAGACTCTTCAGCACTGGCCTTCTTCAGCCCCTCCATTCCCTTCCGCTGCTCTTCCAGCTCCCTCTTCAGCTTATCCCTCTCGGACTCCAGCTGAGTGACCCGTGCAGCGTTCCTATCACTCCGTCCCACCACGGTCAGGAGCCTCTGCACGTTCTGTAAATGGAGAAAGATGGGTCAAACTGGGGCAGTCGAGCCAAATCACTTGGAAGGAAAACACTGAAAGCACTTACCAGGAGGTTAGCCTGAATCGCTGAGACCATCAGGCTCTCGTTATCGAACCTCTCGTGCGTCTCCATATCCCGCGGCAGAGCGCAAACCTTGGCGAGAGCCCCGATGACATCGGCGTTCCCCAGCAGCCGATCCTCGACGTTCAGAGGCTTACCGGGCTGCGTTTCCATCCTCGGCCTCCATGCCGCTGGGGCAGTTCGGGGTCCGGAGGACGACCCGGATCCTTGCCCCGCCGAGATGGTCTGCTCGCGAGTCGTCCCACCGGACGGCCTGCCTGCCGGCACGCTCTTCTCAGCTGGTGCACTCTTCTCAGCCGGTGCACTCTTTTCAGTTGGAGCCTTGACTCCGGGGGCCCGCGCAGGGGTTTTGCCCTTCGGAGGCTGTTCGGCCCCCAAGTCCTTCTCCCCCGCCTTGGACTTCTTCCTGGGCGGGGACCCCTCCTTCGAGCGCTCCAGCGAGCGTCGCCGAACTCCCACATTCGAAGCAGGAGCAGGAGCAGAAGCAGCAGCAGGAGCAGAAGCAGGGGCGGAAGTGGCGCCAGCACCTCCCGAGCTCAAAGCTGCTCGGGTGCTGGCAGAAGATGGCGTCGTAGAGGAAGAAGACCCCCGCCTGAACTTGGCCACTATGTCCTTGATGACTGGCTCCCTCGACCTTCCCGCCATATCTTCTTCCTGATCGGAAGAGTAAGCGTCCACTATCTGCCTCAGGTTCGGCGGCTCCGAACTGGAAGTGGACGCCTCAGACCCAGACGCGGCTCGTCTAGCGGCAGGATCGTTCAAGGGGATCCCGGCAGGTACAGCAAGGGAGACGGTTGGACGATCAGGGTGCGCTTCGTCCACCTCGGGTACCCCGGTCCTCTGGTAGTGGCCGCGGTATCTCGGCGTGTATCCGAGCAGCTTCCAAGCTGACCTAGTCTCGTGCCCCTTGTACCTCTCAACCTTGTTGATGTCGTCGGGGTTCCTCCTCCAGCCTTCACTCGCAGCTCGGCGTCGTCGAAATCAAGCAAAGAAGATGAGTGAAAAGGAGCGATGTTTACTTGGGACTGTCCCGGGGCGGCGCGGGACCGTTAACCTCCTACTTTCACCAGCGCCGAACTCCCAGTCCCCCGAAATGCAGAAGAAGGCTTCTTCGGCATTCTTACTTGAATCTTCCAAGGCCAGGACGAAGCCTCTTCGCTGCGGCTTCACCCGGAGATAATATTTCCCTTCCCCGGCCTTGCAGATATCGTAGGTGTCCTCGATATCATGGACACCTAAGTCGGTCCCCAGAATCTCATTCAGCTTCGCCGTGCCCATGATGACCTTATAGCCATTGGGCATCAGCTGGCACGGGGTAAGGGACCAGGTACTAAGGCAAGCTCTAAGTAGAGGGTGCAGGGGAAATCCGACCCCGCCCTCGATCACGGAGATCAGAGGGAACGGCATCCAGCCGTCGGACCAGCGCATCGTGGCATAGTCGACGGAGTCCACCGGCTTGAGTAGGACTCGCTCCGGAATATCAAAAGCGGCCCTAAATCTAGCTATTCCCTCTTCGGTATCTAGATTGAACCTAGGGGTGCCCATGTCTAAAGAAGGGGACAGCAAAAGATGAACCCTAGAGGTTGCGAAACCCTAAAGAAAAGCTACACAGAGGCGCGAAGCAACTTACAGAGACAGAAGGGGCGACTCGAATACAGATCCAGACACGCCCTATGGTCATCCTCACTAGAGGAAATCTCGAGCGGCAGAGCAGAAATCACAGATGAAGGCGAAGGCGAAGAGAAATCAGAAACAAGAAGGGAAGGAAACGACCCTCTTTATGGAAAACAAACCCTTGGCGCGCGCTGCTTTCAAAATTCGAAAGGGCGGATTTCGCGATCTGCGCCCATTCCCTCAATAAGACAGCGCAATCAGTGAAAAGGCGACGCGTGTAGCCGTCGACTCGCTTCCTAGTACAGACAGGACAGAGCATTCATCGCTTCAGGACAGTTGAAGCGACACCAGGCAATGACCGTCGTATCCCCAGACGAGTCTTCTAGCTTTCGACCGCTAAAAGCCAGGGCGCTTAAGAGGTCAAAAGCTAGGGGGCAATTGTGTGGGGAGATTTCCAGAGCCATAGGATTACGCTAATCACAGCCATCAGATGAGGCTAAGCACTCTCACGAGCCATCCGCGTGCCATCCACGTGGCACCAGGCTCACCACGGCTGCCAGAACAGGAGGTCCGGCCGAAGTCAAGCAGCCCCGGGCCACTAGCGCCGAGCTCGGCCACCACGAGCGCCATCTCGGCAGAGAGCTCCACCTCGGCTGAAAGAGCCGGGACGGAAGCCGAAGTGAGAAAGAGCCTCCATTTGCGCCCCTCATCCCCCCCACATCATCGCGCACGTGGAGGAATAGGGGCGCGAGCTAGTAAGACAGATGCGACATCCAGCCGCTCACAATCTTCGCCAGATCCCTGACAGAACGGCATCCAGCAGCTGAGGCCACATCAGGGCAGGGCCCGAGGGCCCCACCGCCAAAGGCGTCTAACACGATCTGGCCCAACAAGACGCGCATTAAATGCGACGTGGGCTGATCCGACGCGCATTTAATGCGGAGTGGGCTGGATTGGACCGCATTAATTGCAACGTGGGCTGATCATGACTTCCCAGTCGAATCATGAGACCCATGCCAAGATATCGTCCAAGATATCTTTCGAAACATCTATAAAAAGGACTGCATTTCATATGCAAGGTACGCAATATACACAGTTGAGAGCTGTTACTATGCCTCTCTTCTTCCTCTCCTTCCATCGTTCCAGTTCCTTCACTGACTTTGGCATCGGAGAGCCTTGCGCCGCCCAGGCCAGGGTCCTCTGACCGTGTGTTCTTCTCTTTCAGGCTTTCGGACAGTACCCAGTCATCACCATCGTTGGATAAGTCCTCTAAGGCTCCCCAGTTATTGTGGGTCATTATTTTCTGCACCTACAATTTTGTAGGTAAAATTTAAGAGGTTAATTGGTATATAATCTGAGAAGGAAACTGGGGATTGTGTTTTTGGGGATGAGGGATAGGAAATAGGCATTAGTTTCTCTTAAAAGTCTTCTAGAGGTGAAGAAGTGAGTGACCGCAGCAATCACTTCTGGACCAACAATATGCCAGCAGTAAGTATAGAGGACCCTAGTAAAGCCATCAGGAGCCGGGGAGTTGTTTCTCTTGAGCTAGAAGACTGCCTCTCTGATCTCAGAGGAATGGGGGATTGTTGTAAGAAGCTTATTTTGCTCAGCAGAGACAAAAGGCCCTGCCATATCAAAAAGGGCTTCATCTAGAAAACCAGAGGAGGATTGCAAAAGGTTCAAGAAGTTTGTAGCTTGGTCTCTGATAGGGTTGCAAATGGGTATCCGATTCTCCAATTACCTGAAAGTTTTGACCCGTAAAAAATCGGGTCTGAAACCTATTTTAGGTTCCGATTCATAAACGGGTCTGGGTCTGGAACCTAATTTAGGTTCCGACCCGTAGACTCGGGACCCGGCATATGAGTCTTTGATATTACAAATTGTACTTTAAAACCAACTCTTTTTTGGGCATTCTTATGTATTATGCTAGCTGTAGTAGACTTGATGCACTATTATAAGTTGAATTATATGCTTATTTTAAGAAAAATGAAAAATAAAGAGAAAATAGAATCGATTTTAGAACTAGATTCGAGTCCTCTAGGTGGACCCAGTTCCGGAACCGAATCCGAGTTTTCCTATCGAAATCGGGTCCGGAACCAACAAAATAGATTCTGATTCGTTATTTTGAAACGGGTCCGGGTCCACTATGGTTCCGATCCGGAACCGTCCCGTTTGCAACCCTAGTCTCTAATATGCGCTTCCTCCTCAAAAATCTTACCACCTTCTGAGATTGATGCCTCTGGACTTGGCAGAGAGGTGAAAGAATTTGGTGTTCCTGTCTCCATCTTGAAGTCATCTGATTTTTGCCCCTTGGTTCCAGTGAGCTGACTCAACATTAAGCCATTTATGAAGATTAGATTTTGTAGAATTGAGTTCCGAGAGGACTGAATCACAAGGATTGGAGTCAAAAGTAATTTGAATAGCCATCACCTTCTTCTCAGCTTCAGCAATTTCTACTTTCAATTGACCAAAAACTTCTTTGTTCCAGGCCTTAAGATTAAACTTAAGGATTTTCAGCTTTTGGGCTAGGATGAATTGAGGAGTTCCACTACAGGGATTGGCCCAGCTAACCTCCACTACCTTAGTAAAGGAGACATGAGACAACCACATTTCCTCGAATTTGAAAGGAATATTTTAAGAGAGAGACTCTTCCTGTGGGACAAAAGGAGAGGATTGTGATCAGAGGCAATCCTTGGGAGATGATGCACAATTGGATCCTCAAAGTTGTCCAGCCAGCTAGCATTGGAGAAAGTACGGTCAAGCTTAGCTGCCACAAAATAAGCAAGTAAATAAAATTAATTCATTTTCATACTTGAATCCTAAAAGAAACTCATAAAATATTCTTAATGATGTTAAAAAACAAAAACTATGAATCTAACCACATATTATATCTGCATAAATAGCATGAAAATGAAAACAAAAGGTATAAAACATAACTTCATAAATTAACTTTGAGTAGGTGGTTTAGTTAATAAGGGATGAGATTCTCCCACGATTTTGTGTTTCTGTAAACTGATCAACTTATTGGTTACGAGTCTGAAATGACTGTGCCAACTTAAGAGTTGCTAATACTTAAAAATCTTTCCTCAAATTGCCTTTTTTATTTTATTTATGATGAGTCAGGTCCAAGTGACCCAGTCTGTAATGATGAGTCAGGTGCAAGTGACCCAGTCTTTGATGAGCCGGGGCCTAAATCTGTGAAGATCCATCCGTTTAGTCCATTGAGGTCCGGGCCCAAATCTACGAAGTCTAGCCACGTCAAGGCAACCCACATCGCTTGTCGTTAACCTGCTTTTACCAAGTCCTGCAGAGAATATCTCACTTGCCTCGTCCATCAAGGGTAGTTCGAAGACTCCATCGAAGTAGAGCGAACGTTGCTGTAAAGTCGTCCCCATCTATTATGGGAAGACTATAAATAGAAGAGCCCCACCAGCACTTAGGGGGCAAGAAATATTTTCCCTTCTACACGATTTCTTTATTCTCCTACCTTGTAATCTCTGCACACTCGAGATATAAAACATCCGGGGACCTCGACCTCTGCCTTTCTGAAGTGGACGTAGGTCACACTGACCGAACCATTATAATCTCTCTCTCTTATTTAATTACTGCATTCATCGTTTATTACTTTACCGGTGGTGTCCGAAACTAATTTAGGCATCATCAATTTATGTCCTTCAAATAGATAATTTTCTGACAGTCTTCTATAAATTTTAGGCAAAATTAGCAAAAGGTCCCTATAAGTGAATGTGTCCAGCCTCCAGTCCAAAGAAAAACTCTTTAAGGCCTATAGTCCACTCAGGTAGACTGTTTGCAGCCATAGGTCCCTAAGCCACACGTTTTCATTTTTCAGGACTAAATTGCCCTTCCAACCATTTTAGGCATCAAATTTCAAATTTCAAATTTCAAATTTTATATTATCCCTCTTCTTCTACAACGAGCCTAGGTTTATATCAGAATAGATCTAAGGCTTTCATCAGAGGGCTCTTCGTTTGTTTTCTGCAACAAGTGGAAAGAAGAAGATGAAGTTGCAATTGTGTTGCCTCGGGATTCGTGCGTCACAAGTCAATAAACCCAAGCAAGGAGACTCACGCGTTCTTTCTTTCCAAAAGCACTTGTCTTGTCTTCTCATTTGCATCGGATTTCGTGCGCACACTTCCCATTCTTTTTCTTTTTTCCAGCAAAAGAGAAGCACGTGGTGGATGTTTACCAGGCACTTGTTGTTCGATTTTTTCCACTTTGGAAAAGATTAAAAATACAAAAGAAGAAAGGAAAAAAAAGGAACAGAACCCATTCATCCCTTTACTGTTTACACCTTTTACTTCGGAAATGGAAAAAAAAGAAAAGATTTTGGGGCTTTTTTGGTGAAATGGAAAGGACCCACTTGGGTTTCTGACTTGGAGAGGCAACAGGCTGCTGCGCAGATCTTCGCCTGAGAAGAGGGCCGCCGCCGCTACGCGTCGCCGGTGAAGGAGCATCGCCGCTGTCACCGCGCCATCTTCGCCGGTCTTGCTCCATCGGAGAAGGAGAAGACAACGATGTCTCCCTGTTGCAGAACCGGAAGGAACGAAGAGGAAGAAGAGATCTGGGCCAGGTTCTGCCCAGGTCCAGGTTAGGTTCCGGGTCGAGTTGACCTAACCCGTTTGCATTCCGTGGAGGACTGACATCCCCCGGTGATCGCTTCTGCGTTATTTATCTCTTTTGTCAAATTTATCTATTTTCCGTCAAATTTATCTGAGTGTTGTTCAAATTTATCTATTTTCTGTCATATTTATCTGAGTGTTGTTCAAATTTATCTGTTTTCTTTCATATTTCTTTGTGTTTTTGGTAGATCTATGTGAGTTTTTTTTCAAAATTTATCTGAGTTTTGTTCAAATTTATCTGAGTTTTTGTCAAATTTATCCAAGTGCTGTTCAAATTTATCTCTTTTCTGTCATACTTCTTTATATTTTTGGTAAATTTATCTGAGTTTTTTTCAAAATTTATCTGAGTTTTTTAGCAAATTTATTTACGTTTTTTGAAATCTATATGCGTTTTTTAAGTTTATTTGCGTATTTTGAAATTTATTTGTATCTTTTCAAATTTATTGTATTTTTTGAAATTATTGCATTTTTTAAAATTTATTTTCATTATTTTAAATTTATTTACATTTTTTGAAATTTTATTTGGATCTTTTGAGATTTATTTGAGTCTTTTGAAATTTATTTATATTTTCTGAAATTTATTTGGATATTTTGAAACTTATTTGCATCTTTTTAAATTTATTTGCGTTATTTGATTATATATTGCTTTTTTTTTAACTTATTGCATTTTTCAAAATTATTTCATTTTTTAAAATTTATTTTCGTTATTTTGAAATTCATTTGTGTGTTTTTAGAATTTATTTGAAAATCTGGGGATTCCATTAATCGTGGGCAATTAAATGTTAGTTGGCCATTATTAATGGGATATCCCACCAATCATGGGTTATGATTTAAAGAAAGGGTAAACTAGACATTTTAGGCATGAGAAAGTGTGTGAGGGACCTTTGGCTCTATGACTTTTTTTTGTGGATCTAAGGCCATAAAGTGAAATGTTCAGGGACCTGTCGCCGAATGCCCCTAAATTTTATAGGATCAAACTTACTGATCGCGAGGTATTCTAGATTTATGAAACAAAAATCCAAATCCAACAATAATGCGCTTACTCTGCCTTTCCTTGCCTTGCTATGTGGGGACACGTGAAGGCATGACCCGCATTTAGATACATTGATTGATTGGGTTTCTATTATGGACCAATCCTATTTTATTTTATTTTTTGGCTGAAAGAGGAGTTTATATTAATAGAGGGACTTGATAACAAAAGAGACCTTGTTCAGACATTTGAAACTACAGGAGTGGACAGTATTTATAGGTTTAGGCCAACTCATAATGAGGCAAGATGGCCCCCGTTCAGCACAGTTAAAGATGGATCACAGCTTATCCCACTTTAGATCCACTTTTCTATTATGGTGTATGCTTTAGAAGTTCATACGAGAGAGGCAACCCACAAAAAACATGAACCTCCACAAGCTAGAGTAGAGCACGATCAATACCTAAACAATATCAATGGTAACTCCAGTTCATTAGATGCCAAATTGATTAAGATTGGGTCACTCAAGCTTGTAAGCCATTTTCAATCCAAACACTACTGGAATGAATTTATCAAAACCAAAATAACATTATTACCAAAATTTAATCAGAACTGTAGAAGAAATTGGACCCGGAATTTAGTCTAATTTAGTCTTACAGACAACAATTAACAATAAGAATCCCAAATACCACAGTCCAACATAAGCCGATCAGCGATTGCAAGAATAATCACGAGGCATACGGTATTCAATTAATAAGATGCAAAGACTCAGTCTTAACCAACTACCAAAAATTACCAATTGCTTCCTCATTAATGTAATTGCAGCAACAAGTGATCAAAGAGAGTTCCAAAAAGCAGTTGTCCATAGCACAAAAGCTAAACATGTTGATTATGATAACTTCATCAGTTCATCAGCCACAGGCACAGGTACAGGGAGTAGAGCTAGTAAATAGCACTTACAGATCTCGAAATGACCAAGACAATTCAATGGAGTAGGTTCATTCAGTTCGGATTATAGTTCATCTCATAGTTCAAGTTCACTAGTTCAGATGATGAATTCGCTTTCCAGTTCATTACAGTTTAGTTCAACTTGGACAGTTCATTGGCCACTTCAACTGGTTCATACTTGATAGGGTAATCACTGGTGTATATTAAACCATAAATGAGTTCATCAGAGCCCTATGAAATAAAGCCATTGCTTAAGTAACTACCATTCCTCTATATAAGGGAGTTTTGAGTGTACTGTAAACACTGTAAGTGCCTAAATAATACGGACTTGATAATGAGGATTAGGACCTCGTTAATATGCTTGGATGAAGATTAGGGTGCCTGAGAACCTAAAAGAGAAGGAGAAGAGAGACAATCAAAGACCCTGTCGTGCGGCAGCACAAGGCTCTCGATGCTAAGTCAGTAAGAGGACTTAACAAGTAGGGGGATGGAGATGAGGAAGAAGAGAGACAGGTAAGTAACTGCTCTGAGTATATGTATTGTGTGCTACCTGAGATGGAGAGGACTCCTCTATTTATAGAGGAAGTTGAGTTGACTGTGCATGGTGGGACTCATGATGACATCCTAGTACTTTGAGGAATGCAGTCACATCAGCCCATTATGCATTAAATGGCAGTCCAATCAGCCCATCTTGCATTAAATGCTGGGTCTAATCAGGCCTTATCCTGCTTGACTTTTGGGCCTAGTCCCATCGGGCCTGGCCGGAGCCATACTCTGATGGGACGTAGCCGTTGATGCCATTCTGTCAGGGGAGATGGGCGGCCAAGATGGCTTTGTCAGACCCACTTGTGCGTGTCCTTGTCCTGTCATACATCCCATAGTGTAGTTGAATACCTATGAAAGTACAGCTGTCAGTGCGCATCTCGGCTAGTAGGCTGGCTCTGTTGCCGAGATGCGTGACCGAGGTGAAGGCACTGTGCCGAGGCCAGGAATGACCGAAGCCAGGACTTGGTGCTGGGGTCAGGAGTGTCTGAGGTCAGGAACAACCTTGATCTCGAATAGCGCCCCAGTACTGGTACCGTGATGCGCGTGGTGCTTGCCAGACCGTCGTGTCTGACTCTCTTTTGTTTGGTGTCAGATGTCGAGCCCCTCGCGGTTGAGGCGCATTTCGAGGCGGAACCTATAGTTCCAGCGGAGGGCGAGTGGCGGCCCGATGACGTCGTTTAGACGTCGGGTTGCCTTGGAGCTGCGATCACATTTTGGGGATTTCATGATATTCATTTTGGGTTTTTGTCATGGCCATTGTTGGCTTATTTTCTTTTGGGGAAAAAAGTTGTAATTAATGATTAACTTTACTTTTGTATCAACTTAAACTAACTTTGGGGCCTACAGTAAAGTGTTCTCTTTGATGCTAGTCTCTTGCGTTCTCAATTTATACCCGTTTGAGAGACTTTTATGTTTGCTACAATAGCTTCCGCGTAAGTCATTGTATGAAAGTGATTCTTATACATCACTATTGGATCGGATTCCGTGAATCCTTACCGCGGGAACCTGTGGGAAACTAGCGTGTGCGGGTGGAATTTTCCGGCCCGTCGCGCCGCGTCCCCGGATTAAGGCCTCGTTTAACGGGACCTCGGTCCGGGGGCGTGACAACAGGGCAACGGCTCCTTGGGTTGGATTGTGCGTACCTGTCATGGAAAGTGTTATCTTTCTTATAGAGGAAGATGCCTACGTTGCATGGGGGAGGTTTATGATGACGCCTTGACGTGCCTAGGGGCACCATCATGTCAGCCCACATTCATTAAATGGGGGTCCAATCAGCCCATACCGCAATTAAATGCCGTCGGTCAGCCCACGTGCATTTAATGCGTCGTCTGTTGGGCCAGATCGTGTTAGACGCCTTCGGCAGAGTGGCCGGTCCCCTCGGGCCTGCCTGATTGTGGCCTTCAGTTGGATGCTCCGTCTGTCAGGATCTGAAAGATTGTGAGCGGCTGGATGTCGCATCTGTCCTTGATGTCGCGCCCCTACTCCTCCACGTGTCTGGATGACGGGGGAGAAGGGGCGCAGTGGAGAGTTCTTTCTGCCTTCGGCCTCCGTCCCGAGTCTTTCACCGAGATGGAGCTCTCTGCCGAACGAGGCGCGGACGTGGGCCGAGCTCGGCCTAGTGGCCTGGTCTGCTTGCTTCGGCTGGGACCTCCTGTCTCGGTCAGCCGTGGTGAGCCTGAGGCTCATTAGCGCGTGGGTGGCACGTGAGATGGCTCGTGAGAATGCTTAGCCTCATCTGGTAATGGCTGTGATTATGCGTAACCCCGAGGTCGTGGAAATCTCCCCACACAATTGCCCCCTAGCTTCCGACCTTGCGAGGCTCGCCAGCGGAGCGAGGTTGGGAGCTACATGACGGGGAGCTTTCTTGGGATCGTCCCATTTTGGGTGGTTAAGGCAATAAATGGTATCTACTAATTAATGTCGAAGATGTATCGACAGTTCCGCGTGGCATCCTTTGATTGGTTGTCCAGTCGCCTCGGTGTTGCGTACGCCGTTCTGTCAGGGACGTTTTCAATATTTGAAATGATTAGCGCGGAGCTCCAGGAGGCGTTACTTAGCGCGAGCGGCTAGGGTTTCCGAAGATAGTCTACTCTCTGCTATATAGAGCCTGTCTTCTTCTTCATTTGTCATTCTGAATCGGGAAGAACAGACTGCTGCGAGGGGAACTCATCTGGGTAGAGGTGCGCCGCTGGGGTCGAGTCTCTTTTGCTACTCAGTGTCTTCGTTCCGTTTCCGTAAGTCTCCTTTGCCTTGCCTCCTTTCTGTGGGTTTCTCTGTTTTTGAATTGGGATGGGAATCTATAGCCACTGGTTAGAGAGCGACGCAGCGATTGAGGGTTTTAGGTCGACCTTTAGGATCCCTGCTGATGTCCAGGTCAGGGGCGCTGACCCTGACGGCATTAACCTCCGTGACTTCTCGGGGGGTTGGATGCCTTTCCCTTTAGTGGCAGTGACGGAAGGCGGGGTCCGATTTCCCCTTCACCCCCTCCTTAGGAGATGTCTCAGTCAATGGCACCTCTGCCCATGCCAGCTGCTACCAACGCCTTCAAGATTGTGATGGGCACGGCCAGGTTAAACGGTTTTGGGCATTAACCTCGGCGTCTTCGATATCGAGGACGTATATGATATATGCAAGTCCGGGGATGCTTATTATCTCCGGGCTAAGCCAGGCCGAGATGGATTCATCCAATACTTAGAAGACTCGAGCAAATACGCCGGAGACGATCTTCTGTATGTCTCGGGCAACTGGGAATTTGGGGTGGCCGACACCGATAGAGGCTACCAAGTCCCTCGCCATTTCGCAACTGTTCCAAGTAAACAAACACCCCCCATTTTTTTTGTGTGCCATCATACTAACGCCTCTGATCGTTGCAGCATTGAAGGAGAGGAAGCAGGCCGCTCGATACATCTGGAAGAGGAATGAGGCCTGGCTCCGCCTGGTAAAGCGGTACGGCGGTCATGATGGCAGGGCAGCTTGGTCGCTGTTAGGGTACCAACCGAAGTATCGTGGGTACTTACGAGGCACCGTAGAGCCGACCCCGGGCGAAGGCGCTGGTCCTGAGGACGGGCGAGGACAGGCCGAACCTAGAGAACAAGCCGCAGAGGGGCCTTCGCGAGTATCGTCCGACGTCAGGGCTGCGTCTGGTGCCTTCGCTCCCACGTCAGGGTCAAGACCTCTCCGGGTTTCGGGGGCGGAACCGAGCCAGATCGCCCGACCTCCCTCGCCGAGTTCCGAAATGAGGCGTGCCAGACGCTTGTCCTTCGAGGATCTTGAGGCATTGGCGCTCGGAACCGAGGATGCCCGGGCTCCCCAAGAGCCTGCTAGTCCGATTCTTCCAGAGCCTCCCTCCCCGAGCACTCGGGTAACTTCCCCTGCGACTGTGGTGGGGGTTCCTGCGCCCCCTAGCCCTGCCAGCCCGGAGGTTCGTTCGCCCCCGGTTGAGGTCGGGCAAGAGGAGACTCGGCCGCTGAAAATGCCGAGAACCGACGCGGGTCCCAGTTCGGCTGCGGCTTTGCTGCCCCCAAGTCCACCATTGTGGGAGCAGAGCTTTATGCTGAGACCGGGGAGGCCAATGACGATGGAGGATCGCGTCCTTCACAGGATCGATCCCCTGGTCCTTGAAGCTCTCGGGCGAGCTTGCGCCCTTCCTCGAGACCTGGAGCAGTTGGACAGGTACAGCGATCAGAAGCTGATTCTGTCGATGCTGCAGTCCAACTTCACGGTAAATTTATCTACATTTTTTCATATTACCCGGCCATTTTTTATCCAGAGTTTCCTAACTTTTATTGCGGGTGCCCTGTCTCTTCAATAGGTGGTGCAAAAGACAATGGTTTTGGCCGAAAGACTCTGCACGTACAGTCTAGGCGCCGCCGAACTGACCGTGGAGAAAGATGGACTTCGAGAGTCCCTAGACGCCGTTACCCAGAAGCTAGCGATGGTGGAGGAAGAGTACGCGGCGAGGCTCGAGCAGGCGAAAGGGGAGGCCGAGGCGGAAAGAACCAGGGTGGCCGAACTCGAGGTTTCTATCGCGAAGATGGAGGATGACTATGCGGCCCTGCTTCAAGCCGAATCCAAAAGGGCGGATGAAGCGGAGGCGAAGCTCGAGTCGGAAAAAGTCCTTGTTGTGAGGGATAAGACCTGGGTGAAGGGATGGCGTGCCGGCCTGAAGGAGGCCGGGGCTTCGGAGGACAGCCCTTCCTTCCGAGATCCCCCTCCTTTTCCGCTCCCGGCGCCGAATTCTGCTCCTCCAGCCGATGAAGCCTCTGATGCTGCAACCCGCGCGTCCGACCGGGCATGACCTCGGGACGGCCTTGTTGCATCTGGCCATGAAGAAGGCTTTCTTGTCTTATGATTTTTGTAATTTCCTTTAATTGTATTTGTTGTGCAATGTAACGGACTAGACCTTAATGCAAATGAGAATTCCTCCAGCCGCTTGTCTCT